>WBMW01002623.1:65170-332658 GCA_013396635.1 Penelope pileata
TTTTTTTTGGAGTGCTGTTAACAGGAACATTGGAAGAAGCACTCCCTGCACCCCCACCAGCACGGCCGACACACTCAGAGAAGAGCTGGGATCATCGTGCAATGGCTGGGCTGTGGGAGCTGGGATGAGGGCGGTGCTGCCAAGCTCAGCTCAGTGTCCCCATCCCTGCTCGGGATGTCCCCGGAGCTCCGTGCCACGCTCCAGCCAGGAGCAGCCACTGCTGCAGAGCCCAAGCACCACTTTGTCACCGGTCCTCCTGTGCTAACACGGACACCTCGAGCACCGGCTTGTCCTGTCCACCCCCTTTGGACTCAATCTGCCCTGGAAAACAAATGGCCTTACTGGGCTCCGAGCACTCCCGCAGCTGACTCCGTAATGAGCTGTTTATTATAGTTCCCATAAGTGAAATCCATTAAGTCTGACAGAAATGCAGCTAAAGTTTACATCCAGCATCCGTTTGAGGGGAGTTCTGGGCCTGAGTTAAATTTGCCCCTGCCCTCCTCCACGCCAGCACAGCCATACACGATACTTAAATGAATTTTCCATCGCTATTTTCCAGGAGCACTACGCTGAGCTTTTGGGCGCTGCCTGCTCTGGCTCACCATCCACCCAGCCCCAATGTTCCCCGTCCCATGTCAGTTTTCAGTCTTGAGAACTTGAAAGGAAGGAAGGTGGCTTAGGAGTGACACTGTTCCTTAAACCCTAGAAGTGAGCCATTGGGTTTTCTCAATGTCCTTCCAAGATCAACGCCGGTACGATGGCGTTGCTGCTGCAGCTGGCTGAAAAATGGAGTTTCCATTCTACGAGAAGTTCTGAGGTTCCTCAGAAGAATAATTGTCCCAAATTCAGACAGCAAGCCTGTGTCTGTTAGCACACTGCAGCTGGGACAATTAATCTTCTGCGGGTGTATCAATTACAACATGACCTTAACGCAGAGCAGGACAGGCAACATGAAAGATTTGGGGATTTTAAAAGCAAAATCTTTTCAGAGTTTACAAGAAGTTAAACAAGTCTACGTGTTGGTCTGGAAGATTTTATGCATTGAGCCATCGGTGTTTGGCAGAGGGAACCCAGGTATCTCCCTGCAACCAACCCAACGGGCCTTGGGAGAGGCACCAGCACCTCTGCAGATGGCAATTGGGTGATGTCCGGAGTGCTCCCAGGTCAGAGCTCATCGTAAGATGATCCCAAAGGTGATAAAAAGGAGCGCTGCCACCCAGCCGTACCAGGACTGCACCCCTGGAATGACATTTCCTTCCTCCCTCTCCTCCTCCTCCCAACGCAGCACCGACCCACCGGCTCTGGAGGGGTCACCCAACGTCTGCAGCACGCGAGCAGCAGTGTATGGGCCTTCAGTCAGCAGAGAGGGATCCAAAGGATGGATCCAACGGATGGATCCAACGAATGGCTGTCTGCTGGCCGTATTTTGGAAATCTAGTGAAAGGAGAGTGATTTCTGTAGAGTTGTGTGTGGTATGTGTGTGAGCAGGAGGGACCGTCCGCATTAGCATATAAATGCATTTAAAGTGAGACAAATACTGGTGGTTTTGGCAAGCAGCAGACCTCTGGAATCAGAAATGTAAACTGTTTAGAAAAGGAAACGTTTCTGTTTAAATGTAAGGAAAAGGCGGCTCGGGAAGGTAAACATCCTCCCAGCGAGCGATGGCTTTCGGAACTGCACTGCCCGTCTGTGTGCCGGAAAGGTGCACCGCGACCCACACCGATCCCACTGCCCAGAAAAGGTTGAGAATAAGCTAAGTGACCTGTTTGGAGGCACCTACTGCTTGGCTTCCGTTTGTAGGATGGAACCCTGCCCGCCCTGGGCTCTCCCGTGAGCTCCATGCAGGCGCTTTGAGCCCAGGGGCACCGTGCACGCATGGCCCTGGAGCAACAGCATTGGGTTTGTCCCAGCAGCCATGGGTTTGTCTGCTCATCAGCAGGGTTTGTTTTGGAAACAGCTGTTAGCCCGTGCGGTAAAACACAAGATGGAAAGTGTCACAGGAATGCGGCCGTCATGCGAAACCTTTCCTAGGAATGGCAGCGAGATTTATGTTTTGCATTTGGTTTTAATTCGATGCATATGGCTGCAGATGCCTGGGACTGGGGAAGCGCGTTTCTGGGGGCTGGCGGGTGGCCCTGCTGCTCGGGACGGGAACGCTCGGTGCCGGGCCGTGTTTCCTTGGCATCATCTCCCAACCCCATCCCCACCGCCCCACGACCCGCGGTGGCCAGGGCTGCCAGCAGCACGCAGGCTGTGTGGGATCAGGAGGTTCAACGCTGTTCCCTCCCTCCCTGCTTTGCTTTTGGGAAAAAACGAGCAAAGCAAACACAAACAAAACTGGAGCAGATGTGGGCTGTGCGCTGGATGCTGAGAGCGCTCGGCTGCCCCGCGGGACCCCCAGCGGCCGAGAGCTGCACGGGGCCTGGGCTGGAGCACCTCATCCTCATGGAATCAGAAAAATGCGGTGTGATTCCTTCAAAGGGAAGGAGGGAGGGAGGGCAGCGCAGGGAATGCCACGAGAGGCAGGAGTCTGCAGCTGGCCAGACTGGAAAACAAATGATTTTAATCAGCTGCTATTCAACCACTGTCAGCTCTGATTTACTGCGCTCGGCCAGCGGAGGACCGGGGGGGTCCGGGGTGAGGAGGTGGGGAGCGAGAGCACCGTGTGGGAGGAGGGGGTCAGCAGGACCAGCCCCGGATCAGCAGAACCTCTGTGCACTACGGCAGGGCCCACCAGAGAGCAGCCGGCGCGCCGAGGTGGTTCCCCAAACCATCCCCAAGCTCTGCTGCTCTCAGGCAGAGCAAATCGCTTCCCCGAGCCAGGAACAACAGCACGGCGCGGGGTCTCTTCCCCCCGGATCATGACGAATGCATTCAGCACCAGCACTTCCAGTCGGGCTGCGATAGGAGCTTCCCACAATTAATTAGTGCAGCTAAGTACCAAGCAACGAAGAAAATTAAAACGAAACACGGTCTTCCCCTGCAGCTCTACGTGGGCAGCGAGGAGCCCGGAGCCTTCATCCCACCGTGACCGCAGGACCAGGGCGGTGCCATCCTCTGCATCCCCGGAGCATCACCGCCCTTTGTTCCTCCTCTTTAGCACTCTGATTTGTGCAGCTCGGCGAAGAATCCCCCTCGCAGCGTGTTGACTTATCACTCATCCCCGTGAGCTCCCGTCCTCCCTTCCCCTGACAGCTTTGCCTAATGTACTTATTCATTCCATTTAAATAAATCGAACGCGGGCCTATGACAGCCGATAAGTGAGTCACACAAGAACAAACAGAGAGGAAGCACTGCAAATAGTCAAATGTCAAGCAGGAATGGAAAACTGTCCCTACAGCTTCAGCGAGCCTTAGATGTCTAATATTTATGGCCAATTGATGTCATTAGAAAGTAAATAAGCCCTCTTATGCTGCATTACAAAAGATTAACTGCGAGCAATGGAGTTTAAATAGCACAGATAAGTGCAGATGGAAATAAACCTGTTTAAAGCTGGAAATATTTGCTGAACCTCCTTGCTGCTTTTAAGATAATTGATCTCTGTATATCTGCATTGAATCTCACCATAAAAGCTTTGAGACGTCTCCTGGCAGGGCCGGCTCCCCTGCCTCGCCCTCGCCTCGTGCCTTATCTCGGGGGCTGCACAGGGCTCGGGCTTTGGCATTTCTCAGCACTTCGGGGTGGGAGCCCGGGGCTGCCAGAGCAGCAAACAGCCCTCCAGATACCGCGCCGTGCCGCAGCCGAGGAGCTTTGGCAACAGCCCCGCGTGACAGATATTAATGAGTTACATTGTGCTGATAAGGAAAGCGGCAGAGAAAGGAGCGCTGCGCTCCAGAGCTCTGCTCTGCAGCACCCACATCCACCTCCGAGTGCAGCTGAGGGTGAAACGCTCCCGGGGGTCGGGGGGTCGGGCATCTGCACTGGGGACATTGGCACTGGGGACATCAGTGAGACCCCTCCCCACGTCCCCCCCCTGCAGCCGGACTGTGCCAAACTCTGCTCCGCTTCTCCTCCACAGAAACCTTTCCTTGCTCCCCCAGCCCTGCTTTCAGGATGATTAATCTCTGCCCGGCTGTGTGTTTAGGCTCTCCATAAAGGCAGGTGCATGTGTTCATGTGCTGCTGCTGTCAGGGCTGTTAATGTAAGCGTCTGTTTTACAGCCCAATTGACAGGCGCATTGTTCTGGCAGGGTTACAGCTCTGACATGTGGAATCAATCTTTTTAACCTGTCAATTAATCAGTGGGCAGCTGTCAGCCCGGCTGAAAGGCCTGAAGGACAGTGCCCTTTCAATGGATTATCCTGGATGCTCAGAGGAGGAAAATTGAACGCTTCAGTCTCGAGGAACTCTCGCTGCATTCCGAGCGCTGCTGGAGGCTCCCTTCAAACAACCCGGGATTCTCTCCATCACCTTTATGAGCAGATGCTGCAGACGGGGCAGCAGCGTCCTCCTGCAGCAGTGCAGTCCCCTGGCACCGAGCACCTGGGGAGGAAACAAGCGCTAACCTTGAGCACAGCCCATTCCCCGTCCCTGCAGCCTAATGCACCGTGCGCTGGCTGAGCGGCCGCTAATTTGATTCATATGAGAGGCTTGACCTTATTCCACCAAGTGTTCTCCAGCCTGGATTTCTCTAACTGCTTGTTTATAGAGAGGATATGGAGCATTTTATGCTTTTTCAGCTGTTTAGGAAGTCGAGTTTTTAAGGCAGCCCCAGGAAATGGGGAGCAGGGCACAGCCCGGTGACAACTGGGGCTCAGGAGTGCTCCCAGTGAGGGGACAGCATGGAGGCAATCGGGGTCTGCAGGGCTGGGTGCCATCAAGCAACAACGGATGGCAAATATTATCTCCTGGTCACTGCTGAGAGCTGGGAGGAAGCCCAAGGTCACGGCTGTGGCACTGGGAGCAGAACCCAACCCGCAGGCTGGGAGGGGGCTGCGCGGGGTCCGGGCATCGCCCCACGGAGAGCACCAAAGTGAAAATAGTGATGGGAACGCTTCCATCCAGGGCCCAGGGAGAAGCAGCAGAGGGCTGAGAGCCAACCGCCTCCTCGTTTGCACCTGACTCTCTTAATCAAACAGAGCTTCCAGGCCTAATCCTAAACTGCGCTTTTCAGAAAGGATTGCAGAAAGAGAATTCACCCAGGGGAGCCATGAACACCCATCCCAAGGACAGAGAGGAGGGAGGAGACCCACTCTGAGGCTCAGCTCATGCCTGCTCCCTCCGTCCCCATCCCCATCCCCATCCCCAGCCCCATCCCTGCTGCAGGGTTACCTCCACCCGTTTCCTGGGGTCGGGTTCCTGGGTCTCAGTGAGCCCAGCGAGAGCCTCCCAGGGACCCGACCCTGCAGGGGATGGGGGCTGCACACACGGGGCTCTGAGCTGTGCCCCCGCTCCATCCCACCCGGAGCACAGCCCCCCCCAGCTCCCCCTGCCCCACGGATCGCTCCACTGCCAGCCATCCTCATTGCACAGGAGCAGGAGGATTTTAAGGTGAAACCCTCAGACAAAAGCAAGTTTACGGAGCACCTTTAAACAAATTTTCACAATAATAATTTCTCCACCCGGCGTCTGCAATAAAAAGACAATAGATGAGATGGGCACGGAGCACGGCCGCGGCCGTAAATCAGCGCCGGGACCCAGCGCTGCTCCGCGCGCACCCGCGCTGCCGCGTGCTTTATGGTGTCATCCCGGCCCCAGCGTCCCCGGAGTGAATTACAGCCTCGCAGGCAGCGGGCGGCCATCCATTATCCTACATGTAAACAGGTATTCAAATAGCAGCTTCAGAGCCTTCTCCCCGGCATTTAATCACGGCTGTAATCTAACCCCAGTCCTTGCCAAGGTCGCCGCTCTGATTGCTCCTTCCCCGGCACTGCGGGTTTCAGGCGGCGGCGGTGACAGCCTCAGACGAGCTGATTGTCCCCCAAATTAACTGCGATGCTCTGCGCAGAATAATTCAGCGGCAGCACGGGCTGATCACCAGCCCAGAGCCCATCCCCGTGCCAGGACGTGCTGGGAGGTTTGTGGTACCCATGGATGGGATGGGGCATCCCCCAGGGGCTGCATTTGGGGCCCCTGGGGGCTGTGAGCAGGGCTGTGTGCTGCCTTCCCCCCATGGCTCAGCTCTCCCCCAGGATGGGAACGGAGCTCACGGCACAGGGAGATGCGGTCCCCATTGCTGCAGTGCACGGAGCATCCCCTCCAGCAGCGCAGAGGCGTGCACCCCGATCCCATCCCATCGGAGCTGATGGCAGCGCGATGGGAGGTGCCCAGCAGAGCCCTAAGGGATGGGGTCCTCAACGCGCACCCAATGCTCAGTTCGCCACCTCCTGCTTCTCCTCCTCTAAAAGCAGCTGAGAAATCCCTCAGTCACCGGCCAACGAGCCGGCAGTAAATCTGCAGCGTATAAAGATGATTTTCATTTCCATCGGGCGACTCTATTTTTCTCTCTAAATATTTCAGGGGAGCTCGATTCATGGCTTCTCCTTTTGGCGTTAAAAGAAAATAATAATAATTTTTTATTTAAAAGGTAGAGAGCAAAGCCCTGAGCGCTGGGGCCCTCCGTATTGTGTTTCAAATGGTTCCCAGCTTCATTACTAGCTCTAAGCAAGTTCTGTATACATCACCCGGTTTAATTCAGCAATACCATCAGTGTCAATGGGCATCCAGCGGCTGCCGGCTATTGGTCATCCGGACCTGACACAAACTCAATAAATACTCCATAACCCCTGACAGCCGCCAGCAGATTAGCCCGAAATGAACGATTGCCCAACCAACACCTGCTGAACCAAATCACCGTGCTGACGGATGGGCCCGCGCCGAGCTCTGACCACAAGTGAGATCAGGGGAAGAGTGATTTTGTACTTGAAGGGAAGAATTAGGGATGGAGGCTGGCGTGGTGGGGACGCTCCGGGAGGCTCCTGCTCCTCCTGCCAAGCTTCCAACAGCAGCAACTCGCGTTATTCTGTGCATTATTGATGCTGCCATCAGCAGCTTTATGCCGTGTCCGAGCGAATTATGGCTGTAAATTATTATTTTAAGCTCTTTGGTGAGACTTTCACCACCGTTTAAAAATAAGCACTTACTTAGAGGTAACGTTGTGCAAACGGCTGCGAGAGCTGGGGCCGGGCTGAGCCGTGGGGCTGCACCCACCCCAGCCCCACGCAGCTCCGTGCAGCCCCCCAGCCCCGTCCCCTCCCAGGGTTGGGATCCCCGTTGGGTTGGGTGCATTTCAGTGGAACCAGGGGTGGGTCCAGCACTGGGCAGGGGCCTGGAAACCTGCAGCTGAGGCTCCTGCATCTGCTGCTGTCCTGCATTGCCTTGGGAAAGCACCTTGCAACTGAATTTTTCAAGATTTCAGCTTTTTTTTCAGACAACCCCAGGCATTATCTGCACGCTGAGCGCTCAGCAGGGAGCACAGCCCAGCTCAGCTCTGCACACACGGTGCCTGCACTGCCAGGGCCTCAGTTTCCCCATGAGCTCCTCCAGAAGCACCCCTGCCTGCCTGCCACCTCCAAAATGAAGACTTCTTCCTGGCTCCAACACTTTCCCTGCTCATCCCAGGAGTTGCCTTGCACTGCAGAAAGCAATCTGCTGGAGAGCCTGGGGTGGCTGCACCTCCCACGTGTCGGGGTCTGGGTGCTGGGTGCCCCCCGTGCCCCGCCCGGCACCGCGAGCTGCGCTGCTGCAGGATGAGCCCTGCTCACCCCGTGGGTGTCTGCTCGGAATCTGTCACTGCTTTCCCTGCCCGGAATAGCTGTCACTCCAGTTTTGGCTCCAGGATCCTGTTTTGATTCCAGCCCTTATCGAGTTTATCTAGAATCCTTCTGCTCATTTAAAAGAAAAAAAACACCCACAAAATCTCTCGTTGAAAACGCCTTTGGGAGCGGGTCTGTGTCAGATCCCAAACCTGCGTGGGTGCAATGCTGCAGCCCCAGGGACGGCCCCAATTTTGGGAGCTCTCTGCACCGGGGCCACCGGAGCCCTTTGCAGGGATGGGATTTGCCGGAGCAGCGCTGCCAGCTCGCATCAGCTACCAGCCCGACCTCGGCAAGCAGCGTCTTTCCCGACACATTTTGGCATCCCGCTGAGTTGCATCACTCGGGCTGCGCTGTGCGCACCCACCTCGGGGCGGCAGCTGCCGCGGTTCAAAGGCAAAGGCCCGGGGCTGCGCTCCCCCTGCTCCCGGCCGCCTGCAGCTCCTGCAGGGACGCACGGGGCTGCCCCGCGGCCCAGGGGGGTCCCAGCGGAGAGGGGGGTGCTGCACACCACCTCCCCGGCTCTCCCTGACGGGGATGAGCCGAGCTCCTCGGTTTGCTGCCTAGAGCTCCATCTGGGGGCACCGGCTGGGGCTGCTGCCGAGCACGGGGAGCCGGTGGGGACCCCTCCAGCCCCCCCGGCCCCGCCGCTGCGGGACCCCCGGGGCTCCCCGGGCACCGCTGGGTCCTGGCAGCCCCACGGCACTGAAACTCACCTTCCAGCCCCTTCCTGGCAGCACTGGGAGGGAGCAACCGCAGCTCACCAACTCGCGTTTCTCTCCTTCCTGCTTGATTTGCTCCTAGCTGCTTTACAGAGCCCCTCACCAATTAACCAATTAGCAGCTAATTTAATTTGCTCTATCAGGACTGCAGCCCACTGAGTGCCACGGCGGATGCACGAAGCGAGCAGCAGCTCCGTGCAGCGGTGCACAGCCATGGAGCATCCCAACACGATGCATCTGCAGCCTCCAGCCCCACGCACGGACCCCCCCTCCCTGCAGCTCCGAGACACGGTGTCCTCCAGCACCTGCCCCCATTTTGGGGGGCCCTACGGCCCTCTGTCCCAGGGCAATGCTGATATTGAACGACTCACGATATTTTTTGGGAGAAACATCTCCGGAGATTTTCATTTAATCTTAAGCGACGATAAAATATTTCATATAGGTGTGATGAGAACTTGGAGTCACTTCCCTGCGTTTAATTCCAGTCTTTAGGCCATGCTGAATTATTGATTTCTCTGTACTTTATGCAAGTTCTATCTGCTGTTCATTTTAATATAGGGAAGGAGCAGCCCTTCGGGTTATTCTTTCTGAGTAACACAGCAGAGATGGGAAGGAAACACGAGCAAGGATGGGCAGCAGGGGCTGGAGGACAGGATGAGCCCTCAGCACCCCACGCCCATCCCATCAGTGGGATGGAGCTGGGGTCAACCCTGGATGATGCCATCTGCCCAGTGCCTGGAGCAGCCCCTGAGCACACTGCTCCCAGCACAGGAGCCAGCCTGAGCCCACCGCAGCTGGGAGGGCTCTGGGAACACCAAGACTGTAGCACCAAGGTGTGTGGAGGAACGCACCGTGGTGTTGGGAGGAACCTGGAGAGATCTGCTAAGGGACGGCCACGTCCTCTGGCTGACAGGCTCTGCCCAGAAAGAGTTTTTCACTCTAATTGTAATTGATGTTTTCCTTCATCCTTGTAAAATGGTTTAGTGGTTTGGGAATGATTTAAAGGAGGAATAGACATGGAAAAGCGGAGCAGGTCCCTGCCAGCTGCAGCTCCTCTCCCTGCCAATGGGCTGCAGCAGCCAACCCAGGTGCCACCAAATGCCCCATGGGACGGGCTGGGACCTGTCTTGGTGTAGGGTCACCTCTCCCCATGCCAACACTATGAGCCTGGGCAGCTCACAGACGGGATCCTGGGGGCAAGGAGCTGAGCCTGGGGCCTCCAACCATGCTGCAAGGGATGGGACAGTGCCCATGGGATGGTGGTGGGAGGGATGGGACAGTGCCCATGGGATGGTGGTGGGAGGGATGGGACAGTGCCCACGGGACGGTGGCCGCCTGTCTCCAGGAATGAGAGCATTAACAAAGCTGAGTTCACCATTGAAGGGAATTTGTTGTGCAGTCACCTCGTCCCTTGGGTGGGCGTCTCCTATTTTAAATCTAAATAAATACCGCAATTAACGTGGCTGCTACCAGTTCCTTCTTTGCAGCGCGGCTGAGGCCGAAGCAATTCACTGAAAATAACGAGAGTGGCTCCCGGCAGGGCTCAGGGGACGGCTCCATGGGGCTGCACTTACACGGGGACACCTCACAGATGTCACAGAGACACATGGACAGGGGGACAGCAGCGGTGTGAGCAGGGCCCCGGAGCTGCCCCCGACACACCATGTCCCGCAGAACCTCTGCTCCCAGGCACAGAGCCCCGAGCTGCCGTTATTGTTGTTATTATTATTGTTATTATTCTTTTAAAAAGTTACTTCTGAAGACTGCTGTGCCGGTGACATTCCCTTCAAGCCGCAATAACGAACCTGTCACAGCCTACAAACGCTGACAATACAGCGCCGTGTGGGGCTGACTTAATAAACCTCATTTACATTCATTCTGATTCGCTCAGGCATTGAAAAACATTTCACGGGGAAAAAGAAATAAGCAGGAACCTCTCCAAGCTGACATGATGTTTGCTGATATGATACGAACGGACTTAATAGCAGCACGTAGGAGAACATGCACTCCTTACAATATTTGCAAATGGGCTCCTTCTTATTTACGTGCCATCTTCCCTTCCCTCTTGGTGCTGCGGAAGCTCCGCCGTGGCCGCAGCTCCGTGCTGCCCTCTGCCTCCAGGGGGGCTGCCAGGAGCCCAGGGCATCCGCTGAGCCCTGAGCTTTGAGATCTCCCCCAGATTGCACTGCTCTGTGCCCCACGCGTCCCCTTCCAGCAGCTCCCTTCCTCCCATTCCTTACCTCGAAGGGTGATAAACACACAGGGCACGGCAGCTTGGTTATTTCTGCTGAGCTTTTTCCCCACTGACATGGGTTTAGGATAAGTTCCTCCTGATTTACATCTGTCTGAGGTCAGAGTGAGGCAGAATGGGTTTCGGCAGAACTGAGGAACACGCGGGGCTCCTTGGGTTTCTCTTTGATTTGCATCACGGAGGGACAGTTTAATTTCAAGCGCTGGCCCTGAGCAACTGAGAATGGGAAAAACATCTGAAAAAGGACGAAAATGAGGCAGGGGAGAGAGGGCTGCGGGGCGGGAGAGATCCACAGGTGCTGGAAGGGGAGAAGCAATGCCAGGGTACAGGGAGCAGCGGGGAGGACTGCAGTGCAGCCCAAAGGCACTTGGGGAGCAGCCGCCGGGTGATGGGGAGCAATGGGGGGGGTGCAGCCTCCCCCATGGTTTTCACGCATCTGGAGGTGTCGGTCCCTCTCCTCCCTCCACCACCGCTGCTTCCAGCTCGGGCAAATGAATGGAGCTACAGGATGGGGAGGGTGGTATCACCGCCCCATGGGGAGCCTCGTCATTTCCTACAGCTGCTGCTGGGAGCTCCCATCGAGCGGTGACCCCGAGATGCCTCTGCTGATCGACACCCCCAGCATCACCTTGACGCGGCCATCAACAGCCACGGCGTGAGCTGGGACAGGGATGGGAACAGCTCCGGCATCATGTGGGGAAGCTCGCTCAGGGCACGGGGAAGGGGCATCCAATGGGGCCAATGGACGTCCCAATGGCCCAACAGCACCCACCCTGCCCGGGGAGGGCACGGGTGGCAGCACCGTGCTGTAGGCACCGCACGGAGCACGTTGCCCTGCTGCCAGCCCCCCCGGCACGCGGCTGCGCGTCCCACCGCTCACCCAGGCGAGGAGCAGAGGGGGAAAAAAATGAAAGAATATTGAACTTCTAATGCACTGTAATTACCAAATGATCCTATCGCAGAAGCAATGGGGCCCCGTGGGATTTATTGCTGTATTAACAGTGGTTTTCCATTGCATTACTTAATGAATAATGCCTAGGCTAATAGCACACCAAAAAAAAAAATAAAAAAAAAGAACACAACTCCAGTGTAATTATTATTTCTTCTAATGCAACCACTTCTTACATAAATACCCATCTCTCTTTATTGGGTTGTTGTTTAAAAAATGTTGCCTATTAAATTGCCGTCGGTGCGAGGCGTGCGTTCTCGTTATCATTTCTACTTCTGCTGCACGAGGCCGTTCCCACCCCAGGTGGGGCCAACCCCCCCCCGCCCCCCCCCCCCCGATGCCCCCCCCGTTCCCATGAAGCTGCGAAGATCTCAGCTGTGCAAGCAGCCGAGCCTCTGTTTATTTTGGTAGCCTCACAAAATATTTATGGAGAGCTATTGGAGCAGAAAGGCTGAATGGAGATCATTGCAATGTGTCAAATTAAAGAGTGCTTAATGCCGCCTAATCTCCCGGTAATTACTGCTGTGGCAGCGGATGGCATTAGAGCCGGGTAGGAGCGCTAATGACAGCCGGGCTGGCTGGGTGTCCCGCAGCCCCAACAGGTGCCTTCTGCACCGAGCACCCAGCTGGAAGCACCCCCGGCATTCCGGCACATCCTCACCCAGGGATGCGGTTATTCGTGGACCGCCCACAGCGATGCCCCAGGTGCAGCCCCAGTGCTGGGCACCACTGGAGCATCCCGTGCCCCAGAGCTCAGAGCAGGTGAGGGACCTCCGTTATCTGCACTGCAGTGGACCCAGAGACCACAGGACCCCACAAATAGCAACGAACGCTGCTCGGAAGCGCTGACGCTAATCTGAACTTTGCGGAGTCGGTGTCACGCTGACGGCTGGGGCTGTGCCTGGGGAGCTGCAGAGTCCCGAGGGACCGCTGTGCCCATCGGGTGTCGTGGCCGTGGGTCAGTGGCACCCACAGGGCTCAGCCCCTGCCCGGCTCCCAGCACTGCTCGGCTGCAGCCAGGAGAAGGGAGAGGAGCAGAGGGAGATGCTGCTCCGACGGCTTTGGCAGTGCAGCCAGGGCCATGTATGCAGACAGATGTACGCAGAGGTGGCAAAGAGCTACTGGAGGTGTTTCAAGCAGCGGTTTGCTCCTTCTGGACTGCCCCCTCCCCCTTTCACTGCTCACATCGCAGCGAGCCCATCGCTGGGACAGCGTGCTGCCATGGGGGGAGGCAGCTCCGACAGCTTTGGGAGCAGCTGATGGGCCCCGGAGCAACAGAGCTCTGTGGGGACACCAACTGCTGCCACCAGCTCCGAGCTCCCCAGATAGGGCAGAAAGACGCGATGCTAGCGCAGAAAAATGGGAGCCAGCATTGCCCCCATCACCAGAGGTAGCGGAGGGCTTGGAGCAGGCAGCACAGCCTGGGGTGCTCCTGTTGGGGCTCGGGGGGGTCAGGGCAGGGGGGCACAGACGAAGGGATGCAGCACGGCCCCATCCGCTGGAGGGGCCCAGCCGGTCTGTTCCAGTTACGGCGCTCAGCGAGCGGGAGGTTCATCATTAACTGTCACACAGCGGTTTTAATCAGCCCTGCTCCTCGGCGGAAGATAGATTTAATATCAAGGCACATTTTCAGAGCCATTAGTTTAATTATGACAGGTGTCTGCAAACTGGATGGCTCCGCTTTCAAGCCGTGAGTGACAGCGCGTAATGCTCCGGGCCCACGGGGGCCACTCGGGTGCTTTACCAAAATGAGCTTCCATTAAAGTGTAAGTGTTTCTTTCTCTCTTTTTTTTTTTTTTTATTATATATAAATATATATTTCTCTCCTTCCGTTCTCCCTCCTCTCCGCATGCTTCAAACTGAGCTGATCTGAAAATTGCCCTTTAGTGGAAGGCAAAATAATTCTCCTCTCCCATTAGGGCTTGCATTGCAGGTTAGGAGGGCTGTGCCCCGCGTTCCCTGGTCAGGCAGAAGCACTGCAATTTGCTGCTTAACCTTTCCATTATCCATCTGTCTTCAGTGTTTTCCCAATAAATAGGTAAATAAACAGTAACAAATAACAGAGCTTTGGCTGCTGAAGGCTGCAGCGACCAAAGATGCACTCTGTGCACCTCCACCCACAGCCCTGGGGCAGGGGGGGGATGGGGGGGCTGCAGGGATCCCCTTTGGAGCTCAGGCACAGACCCACTGGCTCACAGCACTCTGTGCCCACCGTGCTGCTCTGGGTGTGAATGGGGCTCGCAGAGGGCTCAGTCAGCTCCTGCCATCCACGCAGCAGAGCTCAGCCTGCAGCACCCTGCAATGCCAGCTGCAGCCCTGAGGCTCAGCACTCAGCTTCTGAAACACAGCCCCTGCTGCAACGCCTCAGCTGCTGCCCATCCCGGGGTCCTGCAGCACAGAGCGAGCATCCAGTGCTGCTGGGAGCCCCGGCGAGCACAAAGGAAAGGGGCAGTCAGTCACACCAGGGGTGCTGAGCTCAGACATGCTGCACGCAGGAGCTCAGCAAGAAGCATTTCTCCAGCCCTTCCCAGCCAAGATTCACCCAGGATCGTTACTTCAGAGCTTCACCCAGGCACTCCGGCCTTGCTCTTTGCTGTCAGCATCCCCAGCTCTGCTGCACAGCTCCGCACACAGCCAGCATCCCTCCCTGCAGCCAGGAACCCTGCAGCAGGGTGCCGGCCCCCAGCCCAGCCTCGAGGGCTCTGCAGAGACTCATTGGCACGAGTGGGGTCATTGGCACAAGGGGCCTTGGGGCCCCTGCTCCCAGCCTGGAGCCTCTCAGAGCATTTAAAAGGTCAAAAGGAAATCTCACTCCTGCTTTTCCCCAGTCTGATTTTGACATATTTCGGTCCCAGCTGGCTCTGAGTGCTGCTATTTCTTCCTCCCAGCTCATGAGGTCCCTTGTTATCCCCACACATCCGCGACCTTTCTGTTGCACACACAGGAGCTGATGAATGGCACTTAAGAGATGCCAAACCCACTGCACTGTGAAGCAGAGGAATGAACTGCTGCAGTCCCACATGGCACTGGGGACCCCCTCCCCACACAGCCCCCCAGCACTGGGCTGCAGAGCATCCTCCTCTAAGTGCATCCTCACCTACACAGCAGCTGGTGAGGTGATGGTGCCAAACAGGTCCAGATCAACACTGGCATTCGGTACTTCAGAAGGTCTGTGGACTTGCAGAAGGATTTTAAGAAAGCATGCATGTGATGGAGGCACCCGGTCTAACTGGGAACCAGAGCCATCACGTGCAGGAGTCGTGCATCCCAAGTCCATCACTGCTTTGCAACCACAGCCCGCGGGTGCTGAGCTCCAGAGAGCCGCTGGGACTGCATGGGAAGAGACACATTCCCAAGATCCACAACCAAAGTTAACAGCAAAGTTGGTTCAATTTCTGTACGGCTTTCCAATTCCTTTAAAAACCCCGAACAATGCGTTCCTAAAGAACGCAGCCCCCGCCCCTTCCCTCTCGCCCCGCTTGGAAGCGCCTTTGTTCCCCCCAGGAGGGGCCTGGCAGGTTCCAGCACAGGAGGGATCTGGGAGAAACAGCAGAAGTTATTTAAGTCCAAACACATAAAATTATACATATTCAAAACAAAGAGCATGGGAACTTGGCAGAAGGAGAGGGTGTCTAAGTTACCAAAGCAGCCATAACTCAAGGGCTGACAAATGATGTGGGTTTGAAGTGACTATTTATTCTGGTATTTAATAATACAAATCCAGAGCGTGGAAACGGCTCTGCAGCCGCACCACGTTGTCTTTAGTGCCTCCAAGTCACCAAGGGCCATAACGACCGAGCACTGTTGTGGTTTATATAATTTAATGCCTTTCTTACAGTGTTTTACTGCAGAAAAATACACAATCAGCAAGGAAAGGGATTCCCTGGCTAGTTTCTAGGCTTGCATTGTTTCTGAGACTCGGGAGCTTGGCAGGCACTGAACAGCACGGGGGGACCCACGCTGCAGGGCTGCCCAGCTCCCAGCCCAGCCCATCTCCATGCTCCTCAGACCACGCCTGGCCCAGGCCGGTGGCACCGGGCACGAGTCCGCATGCAGTGCAGCGGGGTGCCTGCAGTGCAATCCAAGTACTAGAGCAATATATTCCTGTTGTTAGTGAATAACGTCACGGCTGATTGCTCCAGCAGCTCACCTCCTCGTCTGACCACCCCAGCCCAAGAGGCTGCAGAAAGGAAACTGTTGTTTTAACACCCATAACAGGGAAAAGGACTTTTATGTCTGTCCATGACCTTTAGAAGGAGGCTCAGAAAGCAGCAGGACAAAGCCCGTTCAGAAGGGCTCCCAGGAAGAAGCTGCCTGCAGTAGGAACTTCTCCCACGAGCACGGAGTTCCCAATTTCTGCCCAGGAGCCACAGCTGCTGCTCCCCACAGAGCACGGAGCCCCAGCCCCCAGCCCCGCAGTGCTCAGACACGGGGGGAGGTGGGCACTGCCTGGAGAGCTCAGGGCAGCCCAGGGGCAAGCACAGCCCTTTGGAGCCCCTATAAAAGGATGGGGGTCCCAATGCACCACCCAACACTCACGCCCTACCTGAGCCCCCAGAACCCGGCTCGCTTTCTGCACAGGAGGAATTCCACCCCCAGCCTCGTGCTGACTGACAGCAGCTGGGCAGGGACTGCCACTGTGAGCAGAAGTAAATAAAACAAAGCAAAGCCGGTTGCAGCCTTGCAAAGTGGCATCAACAACCCAGCACAGAAACCACAAAGTGCTTTAGTGGAGAGCGGCCGAAAGAACAAGTCAATGCGGGGTTGTTTGTTTGTTTCACCTCAAATGCTACAAAGAAGCAAGCGAGAGCAGGGCTGGAGCTGCAGCCATCCAGCCTTGGGGGGCATCACCAGAGCACGGGCAGCGTTACCAGCTGTGCTCTGCTACCACGGGGAAACAAGCACTGCAGTCCCCAGGAGCTGGGGGATGCTCTGAGGACAGCTCAGCTGGGAGAACTGCTTAAATCCATGGAAACATTCAGCCCAAGAGAGGACACCAGAACGTTTGTGAATCAGCTTTCGCAAGGCAGCGGCCTTCCTACCCTTCATCTTCTCCATAGAGAAAACACGCAGTGAAACGGTATAAATTATCAGCTGTGCCACAAAGAACGGCCTCCCAGGGTTATGTAAGGACTACAGCAAATCCTGGGGAATGGAACAGAGAAAACCAACTGCATGGAGACCCAGAGGATGGGAACCAGCACTGATGGGCAGCTGGGGGTGTCAGCCCTGGAGGCACCCACCGGCCCCCACGTGCCATGCTAGGAAGGGCCTGGGCAGAGGCTTTGCACCAGCTCTGTGCAGCCTGAGGCTTCTGAGCGCTGCGGGAAGCACTCCCCTGCTGAGCCTGGGGCAGCTGCTTCTCATCCCCATGGGCCCATGGTGGGAGGAAGCCGTGGGGGCCCTTGGGGAACCCTCTCTGTGCTTTCAGGGCAGGGAGAGCCTCACCTCCATGCCCTCAGGTCCAAGGGAACTCTCTCTGTCACAGAGCAGGCTGCTGGAACAAAGCCTGCGAATCCCTGCAGGCTTCGAGCAAACACAGCCCCACGTTTACTGCTCCTGCAGTACCTCATTATTTAAGCCCCAGCACATGATGCTGCAGACAGCTGACTCAGGGCTTTCAGGGCCGGGGTTGCTAAGGCTGTGTGTGCATAGATGCTTTTCAGAGGTTCTGATCACCTGCAATTCCCACCAAATTGTGGGTAGCTAGCACTAAAAACAGCAAGCCTGTAATTTTATGCACAGTTGCTATTTTACTTCCCGCTTTCTGTTGTGACCTTGATATTTCTGTGGTCCCAGATAGATGCAGCAAATGGAAAAAAAGGTTTTGCTCCCGTGCAAAGCTGTTTCATCTCAGAAGAGGTGGTGAATTGTTTTTTGCCTGGTGGCAAGCACACAACCCATAGCAGCAAGGAAGGAGCGTTACCTGGGGCAGGCAGGCTTCTGCAGCAGCATGGGGACGCGTTCCCTTGCAGAGTCTGGCAGGAATTTGCTTAAGGTCAAGCTCTGGCTCCAGCAGGGACGAGCCCGGATTTCACAGGCTGGCAACCCGTCACCTCGTTGCTATTCAGAGCAATCTGAGCTTGTTCATTTGTCTTTCACTGTAGTTAAAAAGAAAACAAAAAAGAAAAAGACCCATCAACTCAACTACAAAGATCAGCTCCCCAGAAGGAAAGCTACAATATATAGGTTACAGTTTCCTGCTAGAACAAACCCCCTCGCAGTATGATTTCATAGGCCATGCTAATTATTTTTAGGGCAAGCATAATAAAACCCAGGTGATTTGCCTTTAGCAATTTCTTCTTATCTTCGCACAGCTCCGGATCATTTACCCACACGGCAAGCAATTACAATGAGCCCTGCAGTTCCTAACAGACATCTTTTGTCGAAACCCGGCAAGAGTACACAAAGGTTAATATGCTTTTGCACTACAAAAATCTGGGCATTGTCTTGTGTATTGTACGACGTGCTTGTGACATGCTGAATTCAGCTGATTTACAAGATCAGCAAAACAGGAGGTTTGTCCACTGGGAGCATTTTTCTAACCATTTCCTCACCAGGCTGTGGCCAGGCAGGAGTGGGGCTGGGATGGGCTGGGTTGGATTGGGTTGGGATGGACTGGGTTGGGTTGGGTTGGGTTGGATTGGGTTGGGTTGGACTGGGTCAGGCTGGGTTGGGTTGGGTTGAGTGGGGCTAGGTTGGGTTGAGTTGGGTTTTGGTTGAGCTGGGTTGGGTTGGGTTGGACTGGGCTGGGAGCAATGCACCTATCTTGGAGCATAGGGCGCTTGTGGCTGCGCTGTGACATTGTCTCTCCATTGGGTATTAAATTGAGCACACATTGAAACTAACTCCGGGGTACCTAAAGGATAGAGACAGATCTTTCCTCACTATTTATTCACATCCAAATATATATTTGTATTGATGAGGCTGTCACGGGGTTACCAACATAAAATCACTCTGATGCAACGAAACTCTGCAACCTCCCTGGCTCTGCTAACAGCAACCCCACCCCAGCACCCAGCTACAAGCTTCAGGCTGAGATCCAGCCCAGCCTGGGAGGAAGGGAACATCACCAGCCCTGCAGGGCCCTGTGCTACGGGGATGGCACTTGGTCCCTGCGCGGCCCTGGACGAGCCCTGTGCAGAAGGAGAAGCCTGAAGTGTGGCGTGGAGAAATAATTAAAAAAATCTTCAGAAGGGTTGGCAGCATAAAAATTTCTGGCTCTGTCGTCTCTCTGTTTCTGCGAGCAGCAAAAGATCCATAATTCTCACACTTAATGTAATTCCAAGGCATCTAAAGTGATTTACAGTCAGTTTACTCAATACTTTCAGCTTTATTTAATGTAACAGTTATGGCACATAAAAAGTTTATTGAAAATCCTTTGGGAGTGTGATTGAGTAAGAAACAGTCATTGCTAATACCATTACAAGAGCCGAGGAGAAGGATCCCAGCATGTTCTCCCGGTGACCTCTGTGGCTCCGGGATCCAGGGTTACCCCAGGAAATCCTCCCCTCTCCTGGGGAGCTTCTGGGAAGCGGAGCGGGGAGGGATCTCCCCCTGCCAAACCCGCTGCCTGGGCCATGAGTTGTTCTCATATCTGGGAGCAGAGGAGCTGCCCTGGGTGGGGTGGGGATGGGAACGGGGCAGCAGCAGCGGGGTCAGGGGCTCCCTGCAGCTCTGCAGTGCCAGTAACTCCTCCAGCACCACCCGCCCGTTGGGCTTCTCCCCAAACGTGGAACTGCGAGAGCTGTTAATTTCCCTCAGCAATTATCAAGCGTTCCTTTCACCATCGTGAGATGGTAAAAGCTATAATTCACCAATTGTCAGCACCGCCAGCGATAACATCCACAGCGGTGAGCGCAGCATCAGTTTCTGTCGGGCACTCCCGCAGCGTTGGCAGCCCACCAACAGCGCTGGAAACACGGGAGGGTTCACCCCTACCTTACAGGGGTGAAGGAGAGGAAAGCAACCACTGCAACGCCCGTGAGCCCCAGCCATCGGGTGCCCCACTGCAGTGCTGGCAGCACCGTGCTCCCCCACGGGGCAGAGCCCAGCCCCTCTGCAGCCCGAGGTCACCTCTCCAGAGCCGGGGCCGGCTGCAGGGAGCCGTCCTTCCCAGGAACGGGAGGTGAGAGGTGTGTTATGCGAAAGGAAGAGCCAGCAAAATCAGCACAAAATGAGAAATAAAGTGCACCGAATTATCTGGAATAAATAGACAGTCAGAGAAAAACATGCTCCACATGTGCATGTTCCATAAACAGAAAAAAGGTTACATTTTTTAGATAAGGCAACTGTGATGGATTGTTTAGCTGTATTTGTCAATCAAGTATTAAGACTTGCCGAATTAAAATCAGAGCGGCTCAGAGATGGATTCCAAGCTCTCCACAACATCAGGTTTGGCATTTAGATAGCTATCAAGCTATCATCTCTAGACAGACAAACAGATAGATGGATGGATGATTTGGAGAAAAAGATGGAGACATTCTTTCAAGACTTTTTTTTTTTTTTTTCCTTTTCCAAGAGATGATTTGCTTGTGCCAAGAATTCAGCCTGGGGAAAAGTCCAAATGCAGCATTTCCTCCAGCTTAAACTGGGGCTTGGCCCAAACCAAACCTTGGCTGCGGAGCGGTGCTCTCAGCAGGGACGTGGGGAGCGGACCCCGGTGCTGCAGCCCACCCCGGTGCAGGGGGACGGGGACGCGCAGTGTTGGACAGAGGGCACCTGCCCTTGCCCCCAGAAACCCCATTTACAGGTGCCCAAATGTTAATGCCGAGCAGATGGAGGGGGAGAAAAGCGGCATTTCATGCTGGAATGGGCCGAGCGGCTCCAACAAGCCCACTATTGTTCGGCAGAAATTCCTAGAAACAGATGCAGCGAGTTCGGCGCTTCGGAGCCAGCTCTGGGGTTGGGGTCTGCTGGGAGCGGGCTGTGTAGCTTATGGATTAATGTGCTATTATTACATTACTCTTTAAGCTTCAAAGGTCTGCCAGGAAACCTAAGCCTCCTATCTATTGAATGACATTTGAAGAACAAATAATACATTAATATATTTAATTTGAGAATAAACACGTACATTATAGGAAGGGATTTTGTCTATGCTGATAAGTCAGCTCCTGACCTTTCCGCCGCGCTCCCCCGGCACTGGGCCCTGGGGGACCCCTCCAGGGCCGGGTCCTGCAGCTCCAGCTGCTCGCGGGCAGAGCCCGGCGTCATCGGCCCTTCGACGCTGATCTACAGCTACACTGCATCTTGTTGCCTCAAATTAGTTAATCAATTAAGTGTCAAACCGCAGAATGTTAGCGATTGCGGGCGGGATTTATTGCCTCGGCACGCGCTTCCGTCTGCTGCCTCTCTGCTTCGCCTGGGTTCTGCCTGTTGGAAAACCTGGGGACAGGCACGTCCCTGGCCTCGTTAGGGAAGGGTTAATGAGGGCATGGCCTGGGCCGTGGCTGGAGGAGAGAGCTGAGCCTGCATGTGCTCCATCTGAGCCACTGCGATCCCACGAGCCAAAGTCCCTCCATCTGCACAGGAGAAAATCTCAGAAGTTTCCAGCTCTGGAGGAAGGGTTCTCAGCATTGCAACGAGAAGATAAATCCGATAACTGCGACATTTCGCTTATTTCAAAAGCTGTGTGAGAATATTCAGCTTTGGAAAACGTGTCTGGTCAAAAAATGAAATAGTCTGTTTTCTGGGGAACGGTTTCAGAAAATAAATGTCATGCTTTTAAGCGTATATTTGAAAAAGGAAACTTTTTTAAGTTTTACTTTTGATTGTTATTATTGAAAAAAAAACATAAAAATGACTTTTGAATGGAAATTTCAGTTCCGAGTGAAAACCTATTTTTCATTTAAATTAAGTTTAGGAGAAAAATATCCTCCCAGCTCCAGTCCCCAGGGCCAATGTCTGCGAGAACGGCATGGCCGGGGGTCATCTCCCCATCTCCCCATCTCCCCATCTCCAGCTCTTGGGGAAGAGCGAAGGAGATGAGTGTTCAGGCCCTGGGTCCCCAGGTGGGATGAGCGATGCCGGGCGAGTTATTGCCACTCTGGAGCAAATGGAAGCACCCTGCCCCTCGACTGTCTCTGCCCTGCTCCCAGTGATGGGTTAGAAATGTAAATACAACGGCCAGGCTTCGGGAAAGCTCGTGCAGGACGATGGGGGGAAAAATTGCAAAAGTGAGGTTTATTGATCCCCAGTCGAGATTGATGGCACAATAAGAGCAGGAGGCGAAGAGTGATTTTGCTTTTGAAAACGTTGATGAATAAGCACTCAGGGGCAACAAATAGCTGGACTCACCGAATGATGGACGGCAGCAGGCGAGCAAGATGCATTTTTATAAATGGGTGAAAGGAGAGGAGGACTTATTAAAAAAAATGAATGACCACATGTGGCAGGGATATGCCACTGGGGAGAAGCCAGCCATTGATTTATGTGCACTACTGGCATTTGAAAATTCAATAATAACATTGACAAATGAGAGGCAAAGCTGGCCAGAGGACAGCAGAGAACTTGGAGTGGAGAAAGAAAATGCCAAGGTCAGGATGAAGGAACAGAAAAACATGCTTGTGTTGGAAAGGCTTTGAGTTAACTCATCTATATAAAGACATGAAGAAAAATCACTCTGGGATCAGAGCTCACCATCCCGACTCTGTGGCATGAACTGGGGAGAAGTAATGGAGGAGCTGGGATATCCAGTTCCTGCCACGGGGAGCGGGGACCACTCAATCTTCTCCTCCTGCTTTGATAAGCTGGAGCCTGGTGCTGCCGGGCACCTCTGGGCTCAGCACCCCTGGTTTCTAGGAACAGACGGACAGAGCCCCGTACACTGTGCTGTGCAGGAGCCATGCAGGAGCTGTGCAGGAGCTGCGGGCGCTGCCCCAGCAGCACACGGTGCAGGCAAACAGCAAAATGCAACGGACAGACCCTCACCCCCAAAGGAGGCAGGGGACAGGGGCTGCCAGCACCCAGCTGTGGAGCATCCGTCTCCTCCTCCATGGGATGCACAGCCCCGCTGCCCCCTCCCCGTGAGCACAGCCCGGGGTCCTGCACCCCCCAGGAGAAAGCTGAACGGAGCCCATCAGAGCTGCAAAAATGCCGAGATAAAGAAGAGGAAAAAGTTGGAAAGCTGATAAAACGTGTACACCCACCCACTGCTGTCCTGGGCAATGCTACGCTGACAGCTGCCCACGTTTGGGCTCTGGAACAGCCGAACAGAACCGCAGAGCTGCAGGGCTGGGGGGGACAGCATGGCCGAGGGTGGCACTCGGTGACATTGGAGCCAGCACTGCAGGAGGGCCCCGGGCCCAATCCCCGCGTGGTGTAAAGCGGTGAAACTGCTGCAGGACCTCCCCCCTCCTCCCACCAGGGCTGGAGCAGCTCCTGAGAATCACTCCAGAGCCCATTAAAACAAAAGTAAGATACCTCCAATCATTATTCCTCATTTTTATGGCCGCGTTGTTCACAAATGACTGAATTTAGCTGTCAAACGTATAGAAAAGAAAAATAAAAGCGAAGCATCAGCCATCTGCGCCCCAGAAAACGTTGATATTTTCCTCGGTTGTTTATGGCGGGGTCTCAGCTCCTTTGTTCCACACCGGATCAGTTATTGCATGGGAAATGAGCGCTTTTCCCTTCCCCATTTATAAGGGTTTTGCATTCTCTCTCTCGTGCGTGCTCCATCTCTCCATGTGTTTTCAGCCCATACGTCTCGGATTGACGCGTGGAATGGTGTTTGTTTTACTGGGTCTGTCTCCCTAACAGTTTCTCATCGCAAAGGGGATCCAGCGCTGTTACTCACTCTGCTTTCTGCCGGTGCCATTACTGCAGGGCCTGGCTCCATCCATCCAGCTGCCCAAGGCTCCCGCTCCGATGTCCCCACACGAGGGGACCGTCCCCTGGAGGGCTCCCAGTGCTGTGCCAGCAGGGTTTGGTGGCTGTGCCCAGAGCCGGGTCCCTCTCTTGAGCTGAGAGCCCTGAATCCAGGAACCACTTGGGCCAAAAGGCATCAATGGGGCACAGCTGCTGCAAGGGAGAGGCGGGCTCCGTCAGGTCGTGTCAACACATTTTAAGCCCTAAGTGGGAATGTAACCCTCTGAAAGCCACCCGGGCTGAATGCCTCCTAGTGCCGAGCATCGCATTTTCCCTCTTTCCATCCCCTGCAGAAGCAGGAGTTAAACCCTGTGGGACAGGTGACACGCTGCTGTGCAGGGACGCAGGACCACTACCAGGGGACGTCACCAACAGCACCGGGGGACACGAGGGGCTGTGCCCCATCGCTCGGAGCCAGCGGCAGTGTGTGGCCATGGTGATGCTGAGCGAGACCCGAGGAAACGCAGAGGGGAAACGCGTTGAAGGGAAGCGTCGTGGGCAGGGGGGGACGGGGAATGGAGCGTCTCTCTTCTCCAGGCAGCTGGGCTGATTTTAATGGGCAAGGTCAGCCCAGAAATGGCCAGGAAGAGGAATGGCTGCCATTACGAATCAGTCGCGATCTTGTATCAATTATTCCCCACGCAGTTCCCTTGCCTTGGGCTGAAGCAAACACGGCCTAATCAGTTTTACATCTCCGTTTAATTTTATTGGAAAGAGGAGCTGGCAATGCATCATGGGGCCGCGGCGTGACATGAAAGGTGACCCCTGCCAACTTAATGACACAATACATAACCCTTAATGAAGTCACTATCTTGTCCTTTTTTTGCTGTCTCAGCCCGATGATTTATGATGGCATCATTTTGCTTTGCCCTCTTTTCATTTCAGCTTGACAAAGTGGATGAAACAATTATCTTCGTTATCGGCCAGAGCGGGAGAAATGTGATGGTTGAGGGTTGCTGCGGGTGGAGGGCCTCGGCGACGGCTCCAGCAAATGGAGGAACACACCCAGGGGCTGGGGGTTCCCTGCTTTCCTCTCCCCCTGGCTGCGGCCCCTGAGGATGGATCGAGGCTCCTGCAAGCCCTGTATCACGGTGTGAAGGAGCAATTTCGAGGAAAAGAGATCCCTGGAGCAGCAGCAGAGGGGAGCTGGAGGTTTCAGTCAATTTCCTGTGGCAGTTTTTCCTCTCCTCGCCATACACACGCACTGACGTGGTGCAGACCCACTGCCAGCCGCTGTTGGCTGTGCACACAGCCATGAAGGTGCTGGGTGCCATGGCCACGTGTGTGTGTGTGTGTGTGCTTCCCTCTGATTTTGTGCGCAATTAAAATCAGCACAAGCTTGGAACCCTCAGGGCTGAGTCCTCCTCTCCATGGCCACAACCCATCCTGGCTGCAAGGAGCCTGCTGCTACCACCTGCAGCTCGACGCTTTGAACAAAGCCACTGCTTCCTTACCAATTCCTAGAGAAAACAGACACCCTTTTCCCTTGCTACCTACAGAGGCCGATGATGGAAGCCTTCCTCCACCGGCAGCTGCAGATGGGAGCTGGCAGCACGGTGCCTCAGCCCTGCGAGGCAGATGACGGCGTGCCCTCGCTGCCCATATGCCTGATGGCACTTGGAACCGCCACCGCGATATTTTTGGCTGGTGCTGCTCGGGGCCTGATGTGGCTGTTGCTGTTTACTCGGTTTCTCCTCTGCACCGAGATGATTCAGGATGACTGTGAGCAGACCTCAGCAGCAGTGTTTAGGCACATGAACAAATTGCTGCAATTCCTCATTGATTTTAAGAGATAAAAAAGACAGACTCGGCCGTTCCGCTCCTGCTCTTTTCCTGCCCAGGGCAGCCCCTCACAGCACCCGCTGTCCATGCCTCACCCCAGGGCAGAGCCTCAGGGCTCTCTGCTGTGTCCCCATCTCCTGGGGCACTGCTGGAGACCCCTCAGCAGAGCCGAGATTCAGCATTGCCCTTCCAGGACTCAACCACAGCACAGAGCCAAGCCAATGATGTGTTTGGAAATATTAATGAGAAACCTTCCAGGATTCCAGGACTGCTGCTTCAGCCTTCTGGGGCTCTCAGCACACTGTCATAGCTCGAGACCTCTATGGGGAACCAGTGAGATCCCCTCTAATGGGGTTATCCTGCCTCATTCCTAACACAGATCACAGCCCCCAGCCCGGACCCTGCGTGGGGCTCCCATCGGCCCCGGCTCCATCCTTCTCCCCCCAAGGAATGCTCTCTCCACGCTGCGGCCGGAGCAGAGCTGCAGGGGCAGGGCAGGGAGGGAACGAGAAGATAAATGGAGTTTGGCAGGACATTAAGGGAAACCACAGCACCGCCTTGTAACGCAGCCCCTATCTGATCAGCAGAACCAAATGCAGTGCCGGAGCCGCGTCTCAGAGGAAGCAGAACCAGCCGCCCCCGCCACGCCGATGCCGGGATCTTCCCGGCGATGCCCTCCTGGCAGACAGCAGCTGCCGGGGGATTCCCAGCGTGTGCTGCAAGTGACCCCACGGAGCCCGGCAGACCTCCCCCATCCCCATCCTTCACGCTCCGCTGCCTCCAGCATCCCCTTCCCTCCTGCAGGGGCTGCAGCCACGATGCCACGGGGATGGGCACATGGCACTGCTGTGCTCGGGTCTGAGGTAACAGCGCCTGGCTTAGCTCTGAGCCATGGGGAGAGGGATGCAAGGACGGCGAGAGGAAGAGACGCAGCTCTTGAATTGCTCCTTCGGTTTCCTAACGCGTCCCGTCTGCCCTCGCAGGAGGCATTCCTGCTCCTCTCGTCAGTTTGGATGGCATCCTAGGAATTCATCCGCACGGAAGGTGATAAATGTGATGCGTTGGCAGACGACACAGGCAGCAGTAGCCTCTAGGAGGTTCAGAGCAATCTGCAAAACTTAACCAGTTCATTCTCAGAGCCGTCCTGTAAATCAGGGAGGTATGAAAGCCAAAGGGAACACCCAAATCCGGGGCCTTGGGTGACCTAACCCCAGAATCCCCGTGGCCAAGGCCAGGTTCAGACACATTTTGGGGGACGACAAGGCTCTGTGGGTGATTCCTCCACCATTGGGATAATTACGGCCAAGATCAGAACTTTTTGGAGGAAAGGAGCATTTTGCCATGAACCAACAGCTAACTGCAGGGCAGTTTAATCACAATTAACAGCCACCCACTGCTCGGCGAGCACTGCACGCGGCCCTGGAAGAGGGTCGAGCAGCTGAGGGTGATGCCCAGTGGCTGTTTCCCACTCCCCCCTTCCTCTGCCCATCCTTTCCCATGTTCTTGCTGTAAGAGGTCTCACAGCTTTACACCACGGCCCTTGCTGTGGTGCCCAAGGGGACCCAATGGCTGCAGCGTGGCACATGGGCTCTGATTTGGGGAGCACACAGCAGCAGCCCCGTCCCAAGGAGGGCTGTGATGTTCTGCTGAGCTCCCTGAGGGTGGGCGCATCCCTCTGCTTTTTGCCTTCATCCATCTGCCAAAACCCCACTTGCTCGTCTGCCACGCTTCCTCCGCGTGTCAGCAAAGGAAATCCGTAATCTCCCAGCTACAGATTTGGGGAACTTTGACATCCCCTAATGAGGTAAACACATTACTGTCATGTACAAACAAACAGCAACAAATTAGCAGCTGACACGGAGGCAGGCACGGCAGTGCAGCTCTCCTGCAGGCAATTAGCTCTGCCTGGTCCGGCCCCTTCCGTCCTCCCCTGGGCTCCTCCTCTGCCACCCTCCAGCCCCGAGCAGCCACCGGGGGGTCCCTGGGTCTGTGCTTCCATCACCCGTGGGCGCTGTCCCAGGAAAAGGTGTCGGTGGATAAATCAGATGGAAAGCAGAAAGCGAGCTGGTAGAGATCTGCCTTCCACCCCAGCCAAAGCCATCTCTATTAGCGAGAGCCAGGGCCACAGGCCCACGGTCAAAGGGCTTCATTATGCTAATTGCTTTGCGAGGGTGAGAGCCTGCGGATGAGAATCCCAATCAGCCATCATTCAGAATAATAACCGTGGAAAAAAAATAAATAAATGTAGGATCCAGCCAAAAAAAGGAGCTCCCATTATCAGCCAATAAACCAATAATCCATTAGTGACCAAGGTTGCTGAATAATATAGTACTTTCCCAGCGCCCATAATTTATACTGCAGACTGGAGAATAGACACGATTATTAGAGTGAGGGCTACTGGATGACACATGATGCATGACCGCGCGGCATTGATCTTCACACAACAGGAAGGTGTCTAGACGGGGAGATGTATGGGCGCGTGAGCCGGAGCGGGGCATATTTCATGCGGGGCCTAATGGAGTGGTGGAGGCCGTGATGGATGGCTCGCCTGCCTGCAGTAGCAGCGCAGTTAGAGCAGTGCTAATGCGTGACCTCTCCCGCTCCCTGCGTCCTTCATTCAGTCAGGGTGACCTCATTTAAAGGGATGGAAAATGAGAGGCGCAGAGGACGAGGGGGAGGGAGGACGAGGGGGAGGGAGAGGAGTGGAAGAAGAGAGGAGAAAAATAAAAGATAGGGAGAGGGCGTGATGCAGGGGGACGATGCTCTGGGAGCTCCCAGCCTGCTCCAGGCTCAGCATGGGGCCATCCCACGGGGTTCTGGGAGGCAGCTCCTGGTGCACAGCTTCAGCCTGGGGTGATGGAACGAGGCACAATCAGCCCTGCAGCACGCTCGGCTCCGTGCTGCACGGAACGGGCAGTCAGTAGCTCTGAGACTGGGGTGCAGCCACCGTAACAGCATCCTCCACCCTTCACCCTCATCTTCCTCTCTAGCAGCTCTGCCTCCATCCGTTGTTCCGTCCATGAAAGATGGAAGTGGGATCCAAATGGAAGGCAGTGGCAGCACCAGGACAAGCAGGTGCTCTGTGCTGGCTACCGGGAGCTGACCTGCAGCAGGAATGTCGGGATCACCAGGGGTTTTTCATTATCTTTCTCCAGGAATTTCTTTAAGGAAAACAGAGAGCCAGACATTTCCGTGGTATTTCATCCTGTTCTCCCATCTGGCACCACCATGTTTGATGGAAGCTGCTGGGAGATGCCCATCCCAGAGGAGCAGCACTGGGAGCTCCCCGTTCCCTGTGCCAGGTCCTGGCAGTACCACGCAGACCTGGCACAGCCCAACCCCAGCAACACCCTCAGCCCTGAGCTGGATGCACGGCTCCTTCCATGGTGAATCCTGCACTTGGCAACGAGTCCTGCAGGGTCCCTAAAGGTTAAATAAGCCGAGCTGAGAAAGCAGAAAACCGCATTGATAACAAGGAACCGACTGCTCTGTGCCTGCTGCTCTGATGCTGCTCTCAGTGTCTCTGCTTCGTTGCTCCTGCCCTCCTGGAGGGCTGCCCCCAGCCCAACCCTCCATGGAGCCACGCAGACCCCACCACATCCCTTCTCCTCCTCCAGGGCCCCGGCTCCCGGAGCCGCCCGCGGAGAAACACAGAGTGGACATTTACTGCCTCTCCATCACCATCTGGGCTTATTAAAAACTGCGCAGCAAATTAAAAATAGGTGGGAACAAAGATGGGGGAATGACATCAAGGGTTGCAGAAAATTCTCTGTGTACTTTTAAAAGCTGGAATTGCCATATGGACTGGCAGAGAGACATGTTTTACATTTCCACTGGTACATGACTGACATCATTTAGCATTAACTTCTATTTGAATAAAATGGTAGTAGACATTTAGGTAATATTACAGGGCAATAAATGTTTTAAGGAGCCTTGGGGGGATGCTCTTGAAACACAGTCCAGACCAGAACTCTAAAAATATGTCTTAATGTATATTAACCTCTTTTAGGACTTTTGGCTCTCAAACAAATAATGGACGATAGGGTGTTTTTTTTTTTTTCTTTTTTCCCTCCCCTTTTGCTCTCTGAATTAAGAGTCCCCAGCTCTATTTTTTTCCTTTCTCCCTCTTTAGCTGTGCTGGGAAGAACATGAGGGAACGTAGTTAAAATTCAAAAAGGTTCCCCTTTATCATTACCATGAATCAACACAATAAATGAGCCCCTTCAGAGCACGGTAATAAGAATTTGATAAATCATCAGCCAAAAATTAACTAGATGTCAAAACAATCTTTGGGAAGTGTGATGGATTAGGGGCGATAGTGGCAATTAATCTCCCAGCATGAGTTCACAGGAGAGACCGAGCGCCGGGAGATGGATGGGGGGAGACTGCGGCCTCGCAAGGTCAGGACACTGCGGAACGGAGCGAGAGGGGGAGAGAGACGGAGGGGAGAGGAAAAAATTCCACTGAGTCGGCACTCGGCGGCCCCCAGCAGCCGAGGTAGAGGTCAGCCACATGCCTTTGAAAACCTTTCTGGCTCCAGCTGCTCGCTGTGATGAGGCAAGCACTTTTCTGCTCCGCTGATAAATGCCACGAGCCAGCTCGTGGGGCACAGCACACAGCTGGGGAGCACCGAGAGCCAGCGCCGGGATGCTGGGGGCACGGGGGACAAATCCGTAATGGGGGAGACAGCTGCAGCCATGACCCCTGGCCTAACAGCCCCCATCGCCTGCTGCGGGCTGGGGGCCACGGGACCCCCCCGTCCGTGCTGCAGGGAGATGGGCAGAGCTGCTGGAGGCACAGCCTCAAAGCCAACGTCAGCAGCAGCCGTGGATTTGTGGTACCCACCCGGTGGCTGGGGATGGAGGAGGAGGAGCACGGTGTCCCAGCACCTGAGTGCCTCAGTTTCCCCAGGTTTGCACTGGAGGTCCCTGTGCCGATGCAGCAGATTTGATCTGTTGTGGTTGGGAGGCATCTTGGGGGGGCCAGAGGAGAAGGTGGGAGGGTTCTGTGCTGTGCTGCCAGCCTGCAGGGATGCTCTGAGGATGTTTTCCCTCCTGCTCCCAGAGTTCGTTTCCTCAAATGCTGTGCACCCCTCCTGCCCCTCCCAGGAAGGGATTCTCTCTGCCTGTGCTGCTTACTTCTGCATCCCACACCCCACAGCAGTGTGAGCCCCCAGCTCCAGCGGAGCACAGTACCCACTGGCAATGCCCACTGCGAGGCCATGGGGCCGCAGGCCCCCCCTGCTCTCCATCCCATCACACCCAGCCCCGGGGAATCACGCGTGCAGCAGCGGGTCTGTGCTGGCAGCTCGCGTCGGGCAGGGTGGGCTGGGCAGCCCCGGGATGATGCACGCTGTGTGCACCAGATCTGCCACCCGGAATCCTGTGCAATCCAAAAATGAAAAGGTGATGAAAGAAAACCCAAAGTCAAGCAACCGCCTGGCAAGGCTCCTGCTGACTTCTCACACTTCTCGCTGGGCCCCGGGGCACGGAGCTCCCAGCAATGCTTCTCGCAGTGACCCAGGGCCAGGGCTGCACCCCCGGCGCTGCTTTGGAGCGACAGCAACTGCCACAAAACAAATAATTGGCCTGGATCCTGCGCAGCCACACTGCTGCGGTTCTCCACTTCATCACTCCGAGGCTCGCAAGCCTTCCCCGAGCTGTTTAGCATCTCTCCTCACATTTTCACTGCCGGAACGTTGTTGGCTTTGCTACACATTGTGCTCTTCCCCTCCAGCGACAAGGAACAAATGTTCCCACAGCACAGAAAGCGCCCATGGGGCGAGGCAGGAGAGCCTCGGCGCTGCCGAGCTGCCGGCTTTCAGCACTCGGAGCAGGAGGAGGGCAGCGGGGCTGGGACAGCATCTTGGCAGGACGGGACGGGCTCTGCTGACAGCCCCAGGCCTCCAAGGAAGATGGGGAATGAGCTGAGCTCCTGGCAGTGCTGTGAGCTCTCCGGGAGCTGAGAGCATCTCAGAGGGGACAGCAGCACACGAAGGTGATGGCCTGAGCTCACCGGAGGGGCTGAGAAGATAAAGGCTGGAGACAAAGGTTTGGAGATAAAGATAACGGCTGGAGATAAAGGTTGGAGATGCAGCTCTGGCAGTTTCACTGTCAAACTTTGCTTCTTGCTCTGACGTGGCACGCTGAGATTCAGCGGTGCTGGAGATGCCACTGCAGCAGCCGCAGCCATGGCAGACAGGGGCAGGGTCGGTTCTGCTCCCTGGGAGACGCCTCGGGGCCAAACGCCACGATCAGTGCTGCAGTGAGCACCTGATTTTGCTGCTTTGGTAACCACAATGTGGTTACAGAACACAGCTCACCCATCATTGCTTGTGAGAGGCAAAGGACAGGCCCCCATTGCTTTGCTCCTGTGTGTCCACAGTGTTGACAGCACCTTCCTTTTGCACCCTTAAGAAAGTTCTTTTCCTTTTCCTCCCCCTCATTGCATCTTTCATGACTTTCCCTGGGTTGTGGCACTGTTTTGTGTTAGAGACAAATGCCTGGCAAACGTTTGGATGCTGCTGGCTGCTTGGCGCAGAGCGGAGTCAGAGAGATTTCTGGGCAAGAAAAAAAAAAAGGAAAGAAGAAAAAAACGGGCCCAGCTGGAACGCTTTCCCAGAATGCCTGACTCTTCTCAAGACAGACAGCGCTTGGACGGAACAGATGTTTCCACCCAAAAGCAGATGTGGAGATGTTACTTTCCCAGGGAGGAAATGCGGTGGGGTTTATTATTAACCAACAGTCCCCATCTGACAGCTTCCCTTGACCAACAGTTGGAAAATCTGGAAAAAAACATCGTCCTCCAAGCCAAGTGGTGGCAGGAAACAGCCAGCCCTGCTGGACCCGGCTGATTTATTGTCATTAATTACAACCCGGAAATGACCAACAACATCTGGGAGAGCCAAACATGGAAGAGAAAGCAAAGCCCGAGTGCAGGGGCCAAATTTTTCATCCCTTGATGGCCTTAGCACGCTGCTGAGCTCCAGGAAAGGCAGCTGCAAAGGGCCAGCACCTCGCAGGGCTGCGGGGAGGGGCGGCCCTGTGCTGTACGGGGGTCAGCCCCAAAATGGGGAGCACCGGGGTTGTGTGGGCACGATGCTGAGCCTGAGGATGGGGGCTGCTACGGGACAGCCCGAGGTCCCCAAAGCCCCGCGTGATGCTGAGGGATGTAAATGAGTGGTGGAGAACCGGTGTGAGGAGGAGAAGAGAGTTCTGATCCAATCCCAGACCAAACACAGTGCATAAGCCATCGGAAAAGCAAAGTGTCTCAAGGAAGGAATGTAATGCAAGATAGATTTTAAAAGCACAAACCATCTGAAAGATGACCGAACCTCCAGCAAGGGGAGTGCACGACACAGAGCTCGCCGGGTCCAGAGAGCTTGGCCAGGTGCGGTCACCGGTTTGGAAGCGGAACAAAACAAACCAACAGCGGACAGAACGCTGAGCAACCGCGGCTGAATCAGGGACGGGTGACACAGACACGCGGGGGTGGCTCTCAGTCTCGTGGACAGAGGAACTGGAAGCGGGGCTGCACCTCCCAGCAGCACAGAACCCCGTCACGGCAGCACCTGGAGCAGGGAACGGCCGTGGCTGGTGCCCCAGCTCCCACCCTGCACCTTCCATGCAGCCACGCTCCTCCCTGGGGGGGCACGGCCAGCCTCAGGCATTGGCCAACCTCCCTCGTGCTTCCCAGCAGGGAGAGCTGCCCCGTGCTAAGGCTGACAGCGTTTCTGCTGTGGCTTTAAACCCCTTTTTAAGGCAGAGCAACAGCCCCATCCGCAGATCCACCGCACCCTCCTCACCTCTGCGGATATTCTGGGAGAAATTGAACCAGAATGGGTTATTTCCACCCCCTGCACTTTTCCGTAATTCGTTTCGTAAGGCATCCACTGCGAAACCCGCCTGCACGGAGGTGAGGAGAAGTGCCCCGTAATTGAGAACAATATCTCCAAGGGCTTTTCCAACGAGGTGCAGATTTCTCAGGCATGCGTTTGCAGAGCTGAAGTCAGTGTAATGAAGTCCAGAACTTTTAGGTTTCCCCTTTAATATATCCATCATGTCTAGATCCATTATTGACATGTTGACTTTCTTGTTTCTGATTTAAGCTGCCAGACTCAGTAAAATTGCCTTGACAGCTTTAACATTTGTGGCAGAACACTGACATGATGTTACTTACAGCTAATTAAAGTTGAGAGCATAATAAACAATCTCGGGATCCTAGCAACCTAATTTCCTCGGGTATGGAGTTTGCTGGATCTCGAGCAGAGTTCTTTGAAGCTCCGTGGAATTCCGAGCTCTGCACATCGAGGTGCTGTGTCCAGCACCAGGAACAACGGGAAATGGGGAGCGATGGGAGAGCCACTGGCACGGCAGTGGGAAACTGTGAGTGGGTTTGCAGGGCCATTTCAGCACGGGGAAATGGGCCAATGGGTTACAACCAGTGAGCAAGGGGATGAAAGCAAGCAGAGGAAAAATAAGTGATCACCAAGAAATCTTTCCTGCTGGTCACTGCATCAGGTCGTTTTCCTTCCTCTCCCATTCCATCCCGGACCCAGCTTGTTTTACATAGAATTGCCTATCGCAGTGGGAAATTACATACAGAACATTTGTCTGGTCCCTAAAGATCAGGAGTGCAGTCAAGGGCAAAATCTCACCTTTCCTTCTGATGAAGATGATTTTGTTGTTTATTTTAACAACAGAACAACACGAATTGCCATACCCAAGTGAGATCCTCGGAGCTGACTCAGCCAGCAAATCAGCATTTTTCCTGTCTGCAGTGAATCAAAAAATCACTACTCACTTGTGCAGAATCAACTGAAATTTGAGGTGAATTAAATCCAAAATCTCCCTCTGTTCTTACAAGTGACTGACATGCCTCCTCTATTGCCAGTTTCTTGAGTGTTATTGGACTGGTTTCCCCCACTTCCACTCTAGCTCCTCATTCTGCAAAGTAGGGCAGCAGCAACATTTCATCTCTTTCGCAAAGACTCCAAGGCAGCACGAGCAGTGCCATCGCCGAGCGGAGCCGCTGCCTGTCATTAGAGCCAGCAGAAGCTGAGATGTATGAAGTCAAATCTCAGTGAGGAACGTTCTGGTTCAAGCGTGTTAACTTGCAATCGTGCGTACGAAGAGGAGCAACCGGTGAGGCCATGGGAAGAGGATGGTGCGGCTGTAATGTTGGGAGGTGATTTTTAACCAAGTGTTGGGTGAGGAATGAAGAGCTTGGGGGTAAACACAGCTCATGGCAGAGCATGGAGACCGACGGTGGCACTCGGCTGTTGCTGTGGGGAAGTGGGACCTGGGCAGTGGGTGCTGCAGGAGCTCTTCCTGCTCCTGGGAGATGGGGAGTTAACCCAAACCCTCTGCCTGCCCTTCCCCGGGAGCCAGGGGAGGCTGCAGGGGTGGCCCTGGCAGAGGCAGAAGGGCCAATGGCTCGCAGCACTCACCCCCATTCAGGTTTCCTGCCCCATTTCAGTCCTCTCCTGGTGTTCCATAAGCACAGGACTTGGTCTCAGCGTGCTGCTTAGCAGGAGGGCATGGACAGAATGGATGGCAGAGGGGCAGCAAAGGGAAAGGAGCACTCACATTTCCCAAATCTTACGCCAAAATGAAAATGTTCCCAAACCCCTGTGGGCTGCACCCTCCCCTGTCCCCAGTTAATGCAGCAGCTCCACTGAATTCACTGCAGGGGGAAAAAAAACAACGGCTCTGGGATGAAGGGCTCCTGCAAAAGCAGCATTTCCTCCCTTTTCTCTCGGCTGCGGCTGTTTTCGGTTCCTGATTGTTCAGCCTCTTTATTCCTCACTTTCAGACTCTTGTTCGCTTCCAGCTGGGCTGTATGTGTGCCTCGCAGATCCAGTGGGAAAGGTGGAGCGCGGTGACCCCCAGTCATTAATCAAGCTGCCTAAGCCGGGGCCTTTTCACAGCCAGAGCCTGATTATTGGCTCTGGGGAGCTGCGTAATAAAATGACAAGGGGAGTGAGTCTATTTCCTGCCGCCAAACTGCTGACATTAATTCACACTGGGGGGCTCAGGGAAGGCAGCGGGAGGGGGAGCGGGGAGGGGTCTGTGCTCGCAGACCCTGCAGCACCCACGTGCTGCCCTGCTCGGTGCAGCCATCCGAGGGAAGCTCAGCCCTGCAGCAGCCCAGGCACACACCGGGCTGTGACCAGGGTACTCCCAAGGTCCAGGTCCAGCCTGCAGCTGCGTGCCTTACCCAGCCCGACTCTCACACCACTGTGCCTAAAAAGATGATGATTTTTTCCAGTGGTAACTCTTAAAAATAGCAAGAAAATGAGGTCAATGCTCGCAGAAGTTTGCACCACGACTTCAGCGCAGGTTCCCAGGCTGCACCCAACCCGAGAAGCCCCAACCACAGCAGGCAGAGCCCGGCCGTGCTGGGTGCACCCCACGGCAGCGACGTGGCTGCAGAAAGCCAAACGCCTGCCGGCTTCCATGGCATGAATCCCTCATGGCAGTCAGGAAAAGAAACCCAAAATAAACACCAAAAGCAACAGCAACAAACAAACAGAAAAACACCACAAGATCAATGCTGGCAGTGTTTGTAAGTGCAGTCCTGGAGGACTCGTGTCAGGAGCACTGTGACTGCATCCCAACCTTCCCGCTGTGGGACGAACGGGATGGGAAGTGCAACTGGTAACAATTTTCTAAAATTGGAGAAATTCCTTGTTCTTCTCCTTTTTTCCTTTGCTAATAGTTCTTTTGTCCTGACTCTAGGCGTTTTGCTAATCAGTTCAGATCATATGGGAGCTATCAGCAGAGACAACCAAGCCTGGGGATATGTAAAGCCTCTCCAGTGCCTGAAGAATCCAAGGAGACCTTTGACACTTGCCAAATTCCCTCGCAAGGAAGGGGTAAGGGAAGAAAGTCAGAGCCAAAAGCTGTCAAGTCGTTTCTTCATTAGCCCTCACATGGGATCTTAAAACGTCTCTCTGCCGTGCTACCTTGTTCTTATGGGGCAGCAACAGCCGAAGAGCTGCTTGCTCAGAGCACAGCTGCCCATGCTGCAGGGGAGGAGCACCCGCTGCGCGAGCACCGCTGCTTTCCTGGCGCAGCATCCTCTGAGACAGCGCTGCCAGGACGCTGAAAATGCCCTTACCCTTCCCCACTGTGGCACAACAACATGGTTCCATCGAGGCAAATTCTGCACAGGTGTCAACGTCTGCCTGAGGCACGGGGGAATCAGGGCTGCAGCCTCTCCTGGAACATCCCGTGAACAGCCAGCAATGTAATTCTGATGCTGTCATTGCCACCAAAAGCAAAGCAATGGTCTGGTTGAAGCGGAGCTCGCAGGCACATACTCCCCTGCTTCCAACCACCCAGAAAAAAACGTGAGAAAACGAGGGGCTGATAGCAGTGCTACAGGAGCCTCTGTTCTGCAGCCCAACCCTTCATTTTGCTTCTCTATTGAAACAAATGGAACACGGAAATTGGGGAAACTCAGAACAAAGTCAATCAAAAGCGACAGACCCGAACCCCACCGCCATACATCAGCAGAGCTGAATTGCTTCGACGGAGCCACAGCACTCAGCACCCGGAGCAGCACCGCTGCTCGGCCACCATCAGTCCCCAGTGTGCACCCAGGGGTGCCAGTGCTTCCCACGGGTGCATCTGAGCAAGCAGCGCCTGATCAAAAAAGACCCATTTGCCATTGCAACTATATCAAACCTCCTACAAAAAGTCACTTTGAGGTCACTGTTTTTGTCCGGTGTTTCAATACATTAAATGCAATTACTTCATTGTTGATTTACCTGTCATTAGAGGCATGTGTTTGAACATGATTTATTGAGTGAGTTTTGTGCCAGTTGACTTGCAATAGATTGCACAATATTCAAAAAGGCTCATTTGCTTGGCATTACATTAGAAGCAGGGTGATTGCAACACAAAGCAATGTAAATGAGTTCTGAGAGGCTCCATCATTCATGTTGTCATGTACTGAATCCTATTATTATTTATTACCATAATTGTACTGTGTTTCCTGGGGCGATAAATTAGGACTGATGGGTCCCGCTGACAGCCAAGGACTGGACTCGCTCTATATAATTTAATAGGGATACTGTTGGATCTCTGCTTGGAGGAGACTTAGGGAGGAATTTAGTAACTAAGCAAAATCTTTTCTTAAAAAAAATTAAAAATAAAAGCAGTGAAGTTTTTTTTTTTTTTTTTTTTTAACCCCCCCCTCCCTCCTCTCCCTTGGCAGCAATTTAAGTCTTGATAAAAGCTGCAAAGGAAATGGGAGCACTCTGTCTTTCATAATAGGATTGTTAAAAAAATCACTGCCCTGTGTCACAATCTGTTTTATGCTTCCTGCTGACAGGCAGCCTCCGACTGGGAACAGAGGGACAGGGGATGGCTTAAAGGCACAGCACTGACAGCTGCTGCCCCAGCACCCGGCCCACGGCTGCACCCAGGGCTGTGCTACCCCGGGGCTGTGGGGACAGCTTGGACAACAAAACCCATCCCCTTTCCATGCCTCTCACCACCGCCAGCACTCAATCTTTCTGCTGCACTTTTTGTAAAGAGACTCAGAGCTGCAGAACCTCGGCGCTGTTGGATTGGAACAGGTCAATGGTCCCTACAGTCCTCTGCGTTGTGTTTGTGAGCAACCAAATGTCCATAAATCCTCCTAGTGGGCGATTTGATGGAATAATCAGCACATCAGGGATATTTCCTCCTAACCCACCCTGGGTTAGCGGCTGGCTTACGCCACGAGGCATGAGAGCTTATTGACTGGATCCATCTCTTGTTCGAGTCAATAGATATCTGTCAATTCAGGTCAATCCCAGTCCGATTTCTGTTGACAGGAGGAGCTATTTGAACAGTGCCGAGTGTGAGAAAGTGGCAGCACACCCCCACCTGCCTTGAGGCAGCTGTTGGTGGTTCAGATCCCACCTGCTCTGCTTTTGCAGACTCACAGCTCCACCCGGCAGCACTCGTCCTTCATTCAGCTCCATTGACTCCACGGAGCCAAGCTGTGCAGAGCACAGACAGGATCCGTCCTGCTTCTCCATGGACACCACCAAAACCAGCACAAGTGCGTTAAAACCCACGGTTTTATTAGAAACGGGGCCGTGCAGATCTCCTCCTGCCAAAACGCGCTGTGCAGCATCCACAAACAAAAACCCCACAGCAGAGCCCACACCTACAGCTGCAGGATCCCTCCCTGCCGATGGCAGCCCCAGCTCACGTTCCCCTGCCCCACGCAGACACATGAGACTTGTCACTCAGACTTCAAAGGCGCTTTCTGCTCACCCTTCTGCGGCGGTGACACATTTTTGGCCAAGCACATCACGTTAATAGAATTTGCTGTCAAACAAGAAGGCTTTCAAACAATGGAAGGATTGTACGCTGCGCGGCACGGCTGATGGGCAGATCACCAGGTAACCTGATGCAAGGGCTATAAAATATCTCAAAGACACAAGCAAGAAGCACAGAGCCTGGTTTTGCAAAGAGGCTTGTGGTTTGTAGAGGTTTGGGGTTTTTTTTTTTTTGGTATAGACTTTGGAACAAACCCTGGCATTGGGCTTGACTGGGTGTCCAACGTCGCTCCAGTTCGACGTGCACGTTTCCTTCACCAGCACCACGCTCCCGTTTCCTGCAGGGCCTTGCTCCCAGCACAGCTCCCTCTGCACCCCATCAGCTGCCCGGATTGCCCCAGGACGGACGCTCGGAGCAGCCCCATGATCTGTGCATCCTTCCTCACTCCTCCAGGAGCATCGCGTGACGCAAGGTGTGACTGACGAGAGAGATGAAGATATTAAGTGTGTCTCTCCGTCAGTTATGGCCATTATCATTAGCAGACTAGCTACTATTCCCCACATATTCCTTTTAGAACCATTTACAGCTGAAACATTTTTAATGGCTCGATGAATATGAATGCAACATTTATAACCATTTACACATATGAGACTTTGGGGCACATCCATCTTCCATTGGAGGCACACAGCCTCCCATTACCGCACTGTCACGCTGAAGAGCGGGTGGGGAGAAGAGGACCCCACTTTGCCGTGAAAGATGAGGACATTATTTCTGCCTGTTTTGTAGAACACATGTTCAGAGATCTCCCTCATTGTCACCGCAGACTGCTCTCCCAGTCACGCACTTGTTTAGACTCTTTATACTTTCATTAACAATGGAAAATGCAGGCCGTTACATCTGTTAGCAGACATAATTTTAGACAAATACAACTTCTTATCAAATAAGCCTGCAATAAATGTTTCATGAACAGAACCCTTCAATAGAGCTCCCAACACTAATTTAATGAGAAGTATCAAATGATTTTTTTTTTATTCTGATATCTCCCCAGAGACAAATGATACTTTGCAGGCCTATTTTTAACAAATGAATTATTGACTTAAACTGGCACAATTAATCACAATATAATGGGATCAGGGGATGTTAGAGGCTCATTCAGCACGGCAGATGATGAGTACTGACTCTTCCAAGAAATGAGGCTCTTTAATCACTCCCAGATTAACAGCTACATGCTTTCAAATTTCAATCACAGGGACCTGGCAGTGGGGAATGAGAAGGGCCCACTCTGGGAGGAAGGGGGAAGAGGAGGGCTTCCCACCCCACACAGCCCTGGTGCTTGCTGTCCCAGGAGCAGGCACCCGGCTTCCCCAGGGAAAGGACAGTGCCTAAGTCATGCTGCACTGCTAAGAATTCCTCCCTCCAATCTTTATCAAGTAAAGACTTGGGTTTCAGGGGTTCAGAGCATGCTTGCAGCCCGTCAGGCTGTGCAACACCTGCCGCTACGGGAGCAGACTGCAGCCATGCTCCCGGTGCTGGTGACACCCCATCCCAAATGGCAGCCCCCAAGCCAAACCTCACACGTTTGAGCAAGGAGCTCTTCTCAGAACAGTCACAACATCACCCAGCCCACGTGCGCAGGAACGAGCTGGGGTATCAGTTCCCTGGAGGGCTTTCTAGCTCGCTGTGGGAAAGAAGTGCCAGGGATTTGTTTTCCAGTGTGTGCAGGAGGGACGGTGCGACCTGTGCACCCTGCCCTGCAGACAGGTATTGCACAAGCTGCTTTGCAGGCCTCCAACGTGAAATGCGTTGCTGATTTATCACCTTGGCAAGTCTGAGCCCTTGTGATTGCACAGATAGAAATCACAGCAGGAGCGTTCCCAACACCAGCGATTTGATGCAATTGTCTCGCAGTGATGGGGACTAGAAATTCCTCCAGCTCCCCAGACAACATTTGACCCAATTAAAGAGTAATTCAGAAGCCTTTGTGACAAATGACGACAAAATAATAAGTATAAAGATCAAGTTTTAAAGCCAGAAACGGCAAAGGAAATGAAACAAAATGAACATCAAGGCAAATGGAACGATGTTGAAACCACGCGGGGAGACAGACGCTGTGTCTGCGTTACTTTGCTGGTCCTGAGCTGAGGGCTCTGTCTTTTCTCAGCAACAGTTAGTGACATCGCAGACACCTCCAGCAGAGCTGCTCCCTTCAGCCTGAGGTGCTTGCAATACCCTGGAATCTTGCAGGGAAAAATTCTCAATTTGGCAAGAGAGTTGGCAAGTGAAAAACAGGTAGAGAGAGTCCCAGCAGCTGAGCTTCAAAACAAGAACACATTTTTGTAATTTGCCCTTATAAACACTTTTAAAAACTATCTACTCTAAAATAGAGAAATGATGGAATTTCCAGGATGGCTCATGTGCATCATCTGCCCTCACATCCTGCCTTTGACAGTAACCTGCAGCAAACGTCTCAGCAAAAGAATTCAAGAAACTTCCCAGCAGGATGTGCAAGCCGTAAAAGAAACTCGCAGGCAGAGAACCACACAGCCCCGACAGCCATCATTCCCTGACCCCTTAAAGTTACAAAGAAATACAAACTCTAAATCTGGATTTTAGTATTTGTTCAATACGTTTGATTACTGTTTAATGTCACGCTTCTAGATATGAACATTGTTTGGAAAAGTATGTAATCTCCTGCAGAAAAACAAACAAACTTCCTGGCCGGGGGCTGAGGAAGGGAACAGCCGCCTCTGCAGGCACTGCCAGCCGTGGATTTCACCCCACCACAGCTGCGTGTTGGGGTTCCTTTAGGCAGAAAGGCAAAATGAATGCTGCCCCACGCTCCAAAGCAAAGGGGAGGTAAATGTGGCACCAGCATTTTGGCTAAGGACTGTCAGAGAAAACCTGCTGGGTTTTTGTCAGGTTGGGACTCAGCACTGGAGCTGATGGCAGGATCAGCTGACAATGGGTCTCCCTCTTTGCAGGAACCTCTTGCTTCTTCTATACCAAAAGGTGTTTGCCAAAAGTGTTGTGAGACTGCATTGCTGCTCCATAAGAAAATCTCATTGTGAGCTTTGTCTACTGGACAAATTTAGACTGTGCAAATGGCAGGTGACGCCCGTTAGTGCTGCAGTGCCTGCGTCTCAGAACCAGAGCTCTCCTGGAAGCAGGGGCAGCTCCCGGGTCTCCAGCAGAGGTCTGGTAGCCAAAAAACATTCTCTTCCTCGTGTTAATTTATGGGCCTGTCAGAAAGTCAGAATTGATTGGGAAGAGGTCTTGTTTTACCTATGGTGGGAGGAAATCGAGTGATGTTAGCAGCAATGCTGGGCACATTATCATCTGCTGGTTCCATTTAACAACTTCTCACAACATATGCAGTTTACATTATGGTATCCTGCACATGTAGTCTTTGGCTGAAAATATCCTCCAGAGCTCTGAATTTATGGTCATGCAAATACTCAGAGAAGCAAGAAACACGCATGCCAAAGAATGAAAAAGGAAAGCCTTCTTTGTTTCTGCTTCTAGGTCACGTTAACTCTACCCCTGCTGTGCTGCAGCAGAACAAGGGCTGCTGGTGTTCCTCAGGCACCCTCCTCTCTTGCAATGGCAATTCCTCAAATGCCGACATCTCACACAGATTTCCTTGGCTTCCATGGGCAGCTGGAGCTGGGCCTCTGAGAAAGCTCTGCTTTCAGCCAAGCTGTCTTTTTCTCTCCGCAGCCTGGCACAACAACAGGCCCCATTCTGCCATCGCTCCACCAGCTCTGGGCTGTCTGCTGCATCCAGCACAGAGCTCAGGGCCGCACGTGAACCTCCAGCTTCAAACTGCATGAGCAGAGCACGAGGAGCCTGATCCCTACTGGTGCTATTTCTCCTGTTTTATTCTGCATAAGAGTACAGTGTGATATAACAAGTATGGAACCGAATCTCTTTGTCCTTTCTTTCAGGATTTGCTCTCAGCAGTGACACACGCAGAGCCAGGCAGCATCCTGCATCCTGCACAGCTCATGGTGAGGATCCGAAGATCCTCAGCCCTTCCTGCCCCATTATCTCATTGGGCACAATGATTCTGGAGCCGTGGGCTCACCACGAGCTCACAGATTCCTGCATGGAGCTAGCTGGTGGCTGTAATTTTTGACATGGTGGAATTGCAGGTTTAAGAGAAGAAAAACAAAAAAGACATTGTTCAAAGACCTCCGTTTCACATTAGGGCACACACAATAGGTACACAACCAATGCAGCAATCCGTCACCTGTCAGCTGTTGGCAAAAGCTTTGTGGGAAATTAATTTTCAAGTGCAATTTCAGTGGCCTGTAGATCTACTGCTGTGGCACAGCGGGAACAGGACAAATAGAAGTGGACCAGGAGGGTTCCTCACCAGGTGCTTTTCACAGCAAAGCAGCAACCCAAGGAAGTAAAAACGTACCCAAGCTGTTTTACTTTCTTTGGAACTTCCTCCCATGCAAGGCTCTGGGCTGTCACCTCATGCCATAAATTGCTTCATGGTCTTGAGAGCTCTCATTTTGCACCCCAAGGCAGCGTGATCCTCTGCTCCACGGAGCACCACTTGGGAGAGGTGGGTTAAGGCAGTCACCAGTGTTATGTCATGGAGTGACAGAATAACAGAATGGTTTGGGTTGGAGGGGACCTCAAGGATCTCCAAGTTCCAACCCCCCCGGTGGATGCAGCTCCAAGCAAGCACAACAAATCCCAGTCCTGCATTGGATGGGCCAATGCTATAAATTAGAGCAATCCTTGTGCTACACGTCCACTTGCAGACTGGTCACAGCCACCACACGGCTCTACTTTTTGTAACATTTAATTGCTCCTAATTTACATCAGGCAGGACTGCGCTTAGTACGTGAAGTATTCAGCACTGGCACTTCAATGTCCTGCTTAATACACACCTTTAGAGCTCTGGTCATTAACTGCACAATATGTGAGCCCTGGATTTACTGCACAGTGCTCCCAGCCCTGGTGTGGCTCTGGGGGAGGCTGCAGCACGCACACTGCGTGCTCTGTGCACCACACAATCCTCATTTCTCAGTTTTGGTGTCACCAGGGAACAGCAGTGCACCTCCAGGTGTGACACGGGGTTTATTTTTAAAACGAGATTCTCAGCTTTCAGCCAATACAAAGCAGCGTGCTGAGAAATGAAAGCAAGTTTACGCTTCTTGGGAGTGTTTATTATTGCAACAGTTCAAAATTGAAATCACATATTTGTGAGAAAAATGTGACTGAAGTCGTTCCCGCATTGATAAAACTGACCCACATTCCCACTTTCCTCTTAATTTTTTAATAAGTTGATTCATTCACCGCACGCTACCACAACACGTTCACGTCTTTATCAAAAGCATTAATAAAATATTCACTTGTATTTTTGTTTACCAAAACGTCTTTTATGTGGATGAAATATTTCTAAAATCAGCTCATTTATGTTTTCACCAAGCAACGTATTAGAAAACCACCAGCAACACGTAATTTGTGCTGGTGAAACTGAACGAACGCTGACAGCAGCTCCCTGTGTTCTGAAAAGCCCTTTTGAGGGCGGAAAAGCAGTCTTTCCAGTTCCACTATTTCTATGTTTTTTCCACAATTTTCCTCTGGTTCTGCTCCTTTCTGAGCACTGCGTGTCCTTGGTATCAGCGGAGGCATCCGAACACCACAGAGAAACGAACACACCGAAGGGCGAGGCCCGGCCCACGGCCCTGATGCAGCCGTGTAGGCCAAGCTCCTTGAAACCCACGGACTCAATTCTTTTCCTTCCCAAGCTCTTGTCCACAGGACACGCTGAGGGAAGCTGAGACAAATGGGGGAAGGTGTGAAGTTAATAAGAACACACCATGGCCCCGTGGTTAGATGGAAGAAGACAGCCCTGGTCACGCTGTTCTGAAGCGGAGCAACCCCATGGGGCTTTGATAGCCTCCAGCCTGTGCTGTAACCTCACGTAATCAGTCACCCCTCATGGCTCCCATGCCCCGAGCACACCTGAGAGCTCTGGGCTGCAGGAGCTGCTGTGTGCTACTTCTGCTCACTGGGGGCTGCTGGGACCCCAGCCCAGGGCTCTGCCTGCAGCCCCACATGGGACCCCGACCCATTGGGTGCTGCAGCACAGCCCAGGGCAGCTCCTGCCCTCTCCACCAGTTCTGGTGACACAGCAGCCACAGATGGATGGTGATGCAGACGAGCCCAGGGGGAGGCATAGCAGTTAATTTTCTGTGCTTTCTACAAAGTGCATCTGTTCCATCGTGCTCTTTTCTGATGGAAGTAAGAAGGGCTGGGAAAATTTTGCTACAAAAATTGCAATTACTCTCAGTGCCCGCTACTCATCGTTTGGAGATCTGCGAGGACGCAGCAACAGAACGCAGAGCAAAGCCCCCTTCCTCCCCCCTTCTCCCCAGACACGGCAGTGGTGGTGCTGACAGGCAGGGGCTGGTTGGCCTCTGTGATTGACCACCTCCAGAGAACCCGGGGAGAAATCGCACCTTTTCCGTCTGAGAGGTGCCACAGCAATCAACGAGGGTGAAGAAAACAATCTGCAATCATTGCTAGAGTTGTTGCTACACAATTTTGGCAAACAAAGGAGGGTCCCCACCGCCCGCAGTGAGCAGAGCCATGTGTGCACTGCTCCTCCCAGGACACAGCTGCCCTCCGGGGAGCACAACTGGAGGGGGCACAGCTCAGAGCACAGCGGGGGGAATCGGGCACGTGGGAGCTGCATCCGTCTGCAGGCAGGTGTTAAGCGAATTCCTCCAAAAGGACAAGATTCATGCTTCTGCTGGCTTTGGGATGAATTAGCATGAATTCATAATCCATAAATCCTGGTGGCAGTGGAACAGCATCCCTCCTGTTGTTATTTATTTTGAGATTTTCACTGGGGCAATAGCTTTACGTTTGACATTTATATAGGTCACAGTGAGCTAATAGCCATCTGCCATCTGGGGACTTTTATAATGAACATTGCAGAAGACTATGAAACAATCTCTGGCATTTCCGATTTGAACATAAGCTGAAATAGGGTTGATCTTTACAATATGCTCTGCTGTCTCTCTTCAGGTTTGCATTAGTCATTTGCCTGGCCTTGCTACACACACACACGCTTGCACATATGGGAAGTGGTGGGCTTCAGCGCTCAGTACTATCAGTTAATCACCACTCACAAAAAGAAGCCCAATCCCGTGCAGTGCTGCCAGAGGCCCCCATTCACCTGAAAATTCCCGACACGTTTCACAGGTATTAAGGACTCCCTGCAGTGAGGGTGTGGGAGCCTCAGCCACAGCACTGGCTTAAAGAAGGTACAGAGATGTGAAACAGCTCCTGCAACGTCACACGCTCAGTGTCACACTGGGATGCCCCCAGGAATGTGTTTCCTGGGGTCACCATGTGGCTCTTGCAGCTCCTGCAGATGGGGACGTGAGAGAAGAAGAGCTGCCATGCCTTGCTGGATCGTGCAGAGCCCCTCGGAGAGCTGAGAGCCATCCCAGCTGTCCTGGCTGCCAGGCCAGAGCTGCCAGGGCAAGGCCACCCCATCTCCGCGTATCTACGTGCTGTTTGTTTTGTGGCACAGGTCTGTGAAAGGGTGGAACGTGCTCAGATGGATGAGAATACCCCGCCTCCATCAGTCACTCTCTAACGGGCCTCCTAGGGGGCCAGGCCTCCTTAATGCTGCATGTTCCTCCTGAGCTCCCCAGGCCTCGGGGTAATAAATTACATTTGTCTCTGCCTTAGCAGCAGCAGCCTGGCCGAGCCCTCCTTTCCATGACTCAACTCATGATGAAATGCCTATTTCCTGTAGCTGAGATCTGTGAAAATTGGTCTTTTCAGGCTCCTTCCTGAGGGACGTGCCTCGGCGAGGGGCTGGGGTGCTTTGATCAGAAGTGCTCTGCTCCCCCCTCGCCCCGACCCAGACGCCTGGTCCTGGGGTGCCACTTATTTGTATTATGTCTCTTAAAGACGACACGCAGCGCGTTTGAAATCCAATCCCCTCCCACGGGGCTGCGGGGACGGGAAGCCGGGGAGATGCCTGAGCACTGACCAGGTTTTGACCTGGTCCTACACAGACTCAGGTTACACAAAATGCCGTGCTGACTCCGATAACCATAAATGTTTTGGGCCACAGCTCCTGCAAAGTTCAGCAGGTGACAGCTTAAACAACTTAATGCTCGGCTGCTGCTCACCAGTGTTGCTGTGCAGGGGGACAGGCGGGCTGGAGGGCCCTGGGAGGGCACCGTCTCTGCTCCCACACCGCAGTCACCACTCCCAGCACAGCTCTGGCTCTCCATCCGTGTTTGGAGGACAGCTGTGGTGTGGTACAGCAGCCTCTGGTGGACTTACACTCCAGCACGGCTCCCTGAAGCCTTGCATTCCTGCTGGCTCCAGCACCAGTTACCATGTTTTTCCCTGGCCTCAGCCTCATGGAGTCACAGCACATGGGTGCTGCTGCAAACAGGCATGGCACTGCCTGGGTCACTGCCTCCCTGCCAGCGGCATCGCTCCTGGCTCTGGTCTGAGAGCACAGCTTCCTTCCAACAGAAGGCATAAAAGATAAGTGCTGTAACAACCTGACCTGTGCTTCTTCCACCACATGCACGCTCCCTTCCCAGCAGGGCAGCAGCATGCAGCCGCAGCTGTGCTGCCAACCACTGCTCATTCTCACACCGCTGCTGATGTAACACAGCTCAGCCCGTGGAGCTCCTCATAGTGCTCTTAATGCCCATGGCATAGCTGCTCCCAGGGGGCTGCCATTGCACCCCGGGCTCACTGTGTGCAGGAGGTGCCAGGAGCTCAGCCTGGCTGCCCCCAGCAGAGTCAGACCCAGCTGTCTCCCTGTGTTACAAAGGCAGAGGGGGGAGAGGGAGACAGCAGAGTTTCAGTTAAGATAGGGGGGAATCATGCAAAGGGTACAAAAGAGAAGTGAAGGCAAAGGGGCATTCCGAACGCTGGGAATGAGTTTGCAGTAAGCACACTAGTTAAACTAACTTTTGCTTTGCACCAGCCACATTAAGTAAATTTAATTTGCAGCTTAGCGTTCTCCTGAATTCCTGTCTGGCTCCGTACCCAACGTGCAGCACAAAGCAGCCCTGTGCCCAGCTCTGCGCCCTGTCCTGCCCAGCAGCTCCCAGCAGCACCTGACACCCTGCCTGTGCTCCCTTCAGGCACTGACTTCTGCAATCTGCTGTCAATCACAGCTGTTTTAATGCACTAAATTTCTAAATCCACACTTGTGCTTACTTAACAATATGCTGCTTTGATCAGCGTAATGCAGGAAAAATGAAGGGGAAGGAGCCCCCTCCTCTCCTGAAACAAGCCTCACCAGGCCTCAGGCTTGTAAAACCAAAGCAATTGCAATCTTTAATTTTATTTCCTTTATTTTCAGACTAACTGTTAGGTGCTGGTTCTGATTAGGGATATTCTGAGCAGAGATAAAGTTATTTTAAATAAAAAACATGTTGAGCTTTAGGGGAAAAAGCCTCCACAACTCAATTAGGAAGAAACATCTTTTCAATGCAAGCCAGTGCCCCTGGTGCTGCGGACAGGGCTGCGCTGAGCCCGGTGACCGGGGAAGGAGCCTTGGTTAATTGCATTGCTCTGCTCAGGACTTCGTTGTGGGTGGGCAGAGTGGACTTGGCTGCTGGGTCCAGGGGGATAAGGGCTCCGGGCATTTTTGGGAAATGTTTCAGAAGCACATTCAGAGACAACTTCTGAGCCTCACAAAACCCAAGTGAGATTTCACGTGGAGTTCACTGAGATAAACACGAAGGCACCCGCTGGATTTCAATGGACGAGGATGGAGCATGTGCCTCACAGCCCCACGCAGCCCGAGACGCTGCGCAGCCCAGCTGACAGCCGCCCACCCCCAGGGCTGAGGCAGCCCCACCAGCCTGTGCTGCTGCACAACACGACGGGCAGCTGCTGCTGGCAGCAGAGCTGCTCTGGACTGCTGCTGCTGCAAATGCAATTGAATATAATGCAGTAGCTGGATTTACAGTGATCTGACCAAAAATGTCATCGTGCCTTCAGAGAATGGCCTAGCAAATCCGCCCCTGCCTGCACAGCTCCCAGGCAGGGCAGGCAGAGCTGCCTCACTGCCAGACAGGCTGCGGAGATCTACACTCAGGAACATGCACTGGGCACGTCAGGCAAACAAAGGAGCAAGATCGCTTCAGATAGATTTTTGGCAATCCCAGGCAAAGTATTTGAGAGTTCAATAGTCATAAACAGAAGAAATAAAAGTTTCAGACTTTAATGGTGATCCTCCACCGAGATGATGACACTTCCCCAAGGAGCAGCCAGATCCCACAAGAGATGCATTCCCCTCTTGGCTGCTCTTAAACGAGCCCAGGGCAGCTCCACCCTGGCTCCATCCCTTCTGGTCACATGGTGGGGGGACAAAGGTACAAACAATTTGCTGGGCTGCCCAGGCAGCTCCATCACCGATTCGGGCTGTGACCCAGTGTTCCCCTTACAACGCGTACCCGTGCCCAAAAAGTTATGGAAGTGGGGAGAGCTCAGGACCACCGTTCACTCCTATTCAGTTTGGATTGACCGAACACTATGATAAAAGCCAAGATGAAGTGCTCAGAGATGGGATGAAGATGAGAACACCTTATAGTGTTCTTTTTAGGGCTGTCCTCAGTAGAATGGTCTAGAGCCAGATTTAGGGTGATGGGTACGGCACAGGAGTTAATCTCTGTGGTGGCAATCGCTGTTATCTCATCAATACGGTGGGAAGAAGCTCTTCCATCTCTTGTAAGGAACACTTTCCCCAGGTACAGGGAGCCTGGCAACACCTTCTGGGAACCTGTGGGATGGAAGCACAAAGCCCCGAGCACTGCTCCCCCCGGACCAGGAGCTCATTACACCAAGTGCTGACCAAGCGAACCGCACGGCCCCGAGTGCTGAGCAGAAAGCGCAGCAGAGCAGCGCAGTTGCATGCACTTCAAAATGCTAATTTATTTTCCTGATATGTGAGTTAGTTTTATGATATCAGCGTTTTATAGCTGAAAAGCTGTGGGTTCCTTTCCAGCCCAGGAAGGTCAGCATGCTGTGAAGCAAGCCTGGTTCCTGGCATGCCAAGCCAGGCCCCCGGTCACCAAAGGCAGGTGCTCAGCTTTTGGCAAAGCCCTGGCCCCTTTCCAGGGCTTCCAGGTGGCCACCCCCGAAAGCGAAGGCATCTCAAGCCAAACCACGTGGAAATTCTTTCACCAGGACTGGCAAATCCCCTCTAACTCTGCCTCGGCTGCAGCCGTTGTGTGCACGTGGGGAATTCACAGCGCAAACGCAACGCGCTCGGCTTGGAGAGCGGCCGTGGGCCCCGCGCTGCCACCAGGGCCACGGTGCCTCCGCCAGCAGCCGCTGCTCGGCTATGACAGCTGCAAACCCCGATGAGTGAATAACCTAATCGAGCCATTAAAGGAAACAGAAGCCCTCTGCCCTGTTTGATTTCTCTCTGTAATGATGTAAAGTGCACTTTAATGGAGTCAAAGTGGTCCTGGGCCATTCTTGTTAAGGCCATTTGATGCAGTGCTATTGAGTCCCACTGCTAGCGTTCATTACCTCCCTTCAGCTCTCTCCCTGCTGCATTGTAGTTCAGACTTCCCAGCACAGTTTCTCTGCTGCTACAGCCCCTTGCCTGCATTTTGTCTACATAAATTAGACCTTGTGCAGCATATTGGCCTGTCAGGGGACTAGGAAGAAACTGTATATTGTTTCTGGCATTCCCGGGCCCTTCTGCCCCTGACATCTGCTGTGTTTGTGACAGGGAATACATTCCTGACTCATTATCCGGGCAAGCGGAATCCCTCCCTGACAGCACCATTAATCAGAATCAAGCAGTCCGGCAAATAAAAAAAAAAAAAGAGAGAGAGAGAGAAGAAGAAAAAGAAAGAGAGCAAAGAAAAGAGACAGTTTCTAACTTTCACTTTGGTGTCATTCCAGGCTCTGGACAAGCAGCAATCTATCTTTCTGAGTGACAGCTCTGATGGATGGCATTATTTATGCTTTTGTGTATTAAAAGACAGTTCTGGCACTGGCTTGTCACTCTTGCAGAGACTTGAAAAAAAAGTTGAAATTTAATTTGAAGGAAAAGAGGGCAGAGATCACAGGATCCTGGCTGGGGAGTGTTGCCTGGGAGGGACAGAGGCTGCAGTGGGAGGGGGCACCTGGGCCGGGGCCGACCTGGTGCTCACGGAGGAATTGCCCCTGCAGGTACAGGGAGTTCTGCTTCCCCCTCCATATCTCTATCAGTATCTTCCTGGGTTGGACGTCTGTTTGCTGACACAAATACATTTGACGTCCCTTGGAGGGATGCATTATTGAGGGTGAGATGGGCAAATGCTTAATTATCTGCGCATAATTTGTGTGTGTTTGTGTATACCAACATTATCATATATGCACATACACTTACCACTGCGGGTGTACGTAGCAGGGGGTCTCATGTGCAAGGGTACTTACACAAATTAATTCTAAACACAGTTTTTCACTAGGATACACATCTTTAGAGATGCAGAACTCCCACCTAGCACCCAAACACGCATGAAGACAGCCACGTGGATACAGCCCCAGATGAACAATGCTCCCATCGTTTTCATTTCTTCCTTTTAAAGAATGTTTCCTTACTACACTATTTGCAAGCAAATTTAAGTGTGTACAAACAAAGAGCAGCACTCTTTAAATCTGAAGCATTTTTATTTATTTAAAGCTTTGGGGAAAAAAGTGCATTCCACTTCATCTGCAAAATGAAGCTTGTCAGTCTAGCTTCATGACTTTCCCTTTACGTTCACCCTGACGCAGGGGAGCTGGCAGTGGAATGCACAAGCCCTGCTATGAGGCTTCAGCTGCCCACGCCTCCGCTCGCAGCAGCCCCTGCCTGCAGACACGGCCGCGGTGTGCACGCAGGGTGCCAGGCTGGGAGCTGGCTCGCGCTGCTCCATTTCCAACGTCACAACAGCGGGGAGCGTAAATCCGCGTCCTTGTTGAACTGCGCTGATTTATGTGCTGGCAATGGAACCCATAGGTATTTATACAGCCTATACCACACTGTGGATAAATGCCACAGCGTGGTCAAAGTATGTTTCTATGGGGATATTATATACAGTGGTACCAGAGGAAATAAGCAGGCCATGCTCGTTTCAAGAGCAGGTGGGTATGTCTTTCTGAAGACTGTGGATTATGTGTCCTTGTGCCAGCAGGGAGCTTGGCCCCGTGCACATTTCTGTTTCTGCAGCCCTCTGATGGGAAGAGCCTCCCAGGAAGCACTGCCCCATGTGCAGAGTGAAGAGTCGCCTGGTCTGAAGACCACAGCTAAACTATTAAAGCACTCTGTCGGAATAAGGCATCCCAATTTAGGTGGCAACACAGCTGAGTTAGAAGCAGAAATCTTACCTGGAAAATTTGGTTTGGATCCCAGATGGATGGATCCCAGATGGATATCTTTCTTCATCCCCTTCTGATGTATCCTGGGACAGGACAGAGGGAGCAGCCTGGGTTCCTTTGTGCTGCCTCCAGTGAGAGATGGAGATCGGCAGAGGTGCCCTTCAGACAGATGCATCCACCTGAGCCTAGAACTGAAGAGGACCACTTGGTCACAGACGGAGCAAGGCCACCAGCCCCTCGTAACTGCTCGGCAGGCTGCGAGCTGCACACGCAGTGCTGTGCACAGCTCTGTGTGCACAGTGGTTTGGAGGTATGGGTCACAGAGATGATCCCATGCAGCTCCCCATAGCGTAACAACACAACACCTTTCACTCTGTGGGAGTTCCAGCACTGACTGACCCCTGGTTTTGACCCAAGAAAGCGTGAAATAACTAGAAACATAGTTCTCATTATTTATAACTTCTGCTTTCGGATGACCCATCTCTTGGCCATTTTGATGAACATCTGCTTTGGAACCCCTTAGTCAACATACAGCATTTGCTTTTAATTAATACAAATTTGTTTCGTCCCCACATCTCAGCAGGTTTCATTTCCCCTCTCCTGGACTACTGGCACCAGCAGCAGTGGCCCTACCACACCTCGCTGATCTTGGCAACAACCACTCTTGAGACTACAGCTCCAGGGCAAAATCCCAAGCACTTCAAGAACTGCCAAAGCTCTCGGCTGAATCCAGGAATGGTGCTGACTCACAGGCCCAGCTGGACTGTTACTGTCCTCTTGGACTCATTCTCCTTCCAAGGATAGTGCATCTCCCCTTCCTGTCCACAGGGATCATCCAGACCCGCTGCATTACAGCCCTCAGATGGAACTCCGTGTTTCCAGCATGCTGAGCACTACAGATGGGCAGACAGGGAAGCTGCTACGAGCGACCAAAACCCACTGCCCAGGATCTCCCTGCTGGTGTTCTGCTCGAGGTGGGGGTCACTAGGAGGTGCGCACTGACTTCACCTGAAAAAGCTCCCCAAAGGGATGACATCACAGCAATCCCAGGCAGCGAGCCGTCCTTCCAGGGTGTGACGTTGTGGAATGACCCTATTCTTTGAAGATCCAGAACTTAGATTTCTAAGCAAGATCTGTGCAGAGGCCCAGAGGCCCCCCTGCAACACCAGCCGGCGTTTGGAGAAGGAACCGCGTGTTTCTCTGCTCCCAGTCTCAGTTTGGTGCAGACTGTGTGCTGGCTTTTTGCAATGCTGATAGTGTTCCATCAAAGTTGGCTGGCAGGGAGGGCAGGCTGCAGGTAGGGGTACGTATGCACAAGGGTTTCTCTCTCCTGGCTTCCAGAGGCGTAAGCTGGGCTGGTCAGTAGCTGCTCCAGAAGGAAACAACAGCAATCATTCGTGAGAGCTAGGCAGAGAGACAATGAGAGTCAATCTTTTCAGCCCTGCTGTATCTATCTTCTTGAAATGGTTCTGTGCAATGAATAAATACATCCGAGATTGCACCTCAGCTGGGCTGAGTGGTGTAAATTTTCCTCTCCCCAGTTTATGCCCACTGAAGGTCTGCCCCCGATCTCCAAAGCCAAAGGAACATAAGCCCATGCGTTTTAAGTGGGAATGTTTAATTCTATTCTGTCGTCTGTCAGAACAGCAGGCAGAAGAAGGAATATATTGGTGTCATATGGAAACCATGGTTTGATGACGGACAAAATTAAATCCTTGCATTTGGACATAAACCATGGTAACGCAAAATATGCAGCAAGTCAGGCTTGGTTTTCAATACTGAAAACACAAGGCCCCACTTGGCAGGCTGAGGAGGGGATATTAGTCAGATTCAGACATGGTTTTCTTTGTTTTTTGAAGGATAAATAATTACGTGTTGAGATATTCCAGACTCATGTTAACACAGTTGTGTGTGAACCACAGCAGAGGATGCTGTGAGAATGGGAAGGGCTGAGGGTCCTTTCAACAACAAAGCGCCTGGAAATCCTGGAAAGGTTTTGGGGTTTACTTCTGGAAAACAGACCCCACGTTTCCTCAAAACGCATCTGACACTCTAATCTCCATAAATTAAATCTTCCAAACATTTGCTTACTTGACATTCTGGGGGCAGGAGGTTAACACGCTGACTCTGTACCACGTCTCCCTGCAGGGCCTGAGCTCTCCTGCTACTGCTTCAGCCCCAGCTCCCACCCCTCCGTGCTCTGCAGCTGATTGCAGAGCCCAGGGGCTCTGGGGCAGCTCTTCTTCCCTTTCAGTGCTTTCACTGGTTGAAGCCCTCAGATCACTTCGTGAAAGTAAAAAAGCTCAGTAAATAGGTGTATGGATTTCAAACAAGCGGCAGTGTCCAGTTCTGAGTCACACAACGACATTTTGCAGAAGTTTCATTATGGCTTGGCAGCATTTCTTATTTGATTGGAGCAAATGTTTGAAAGATCGAAACAGACAAATTACTTTTAATCTGTAACAATACCTTTCCTTCCGAGGGCAGGAATCCTGACATGGATTGACTGAGCACACCCCAATTTGCTGAACAACCCAAAGGGACACTCAGCAAACAACTGTTCTGCCCTGCGGTTTCTTCCACGATCTCCCAAGCTGTGCTGCTGCTTTTTGCTTTAAAAGAAACCCCAATGCAGCAACTGCTTACAGTGGGGGATCAAAGGCATTTCGACCCTGTCCTGTTGCCATGCTCCTGTTTTTATTTGCATGGCAATATCCTGAAGGCAGAGCCCCTATTTCTGCTGTGTTTTGTGCCGTGCCTCACCCAGCAGAGACCTGACCTGGCCTCCACTTGCTGCCTGCACTGTCTGAGCCAAGAACCACAACGGTCAGCAGAGCAGCTTCAGACAGGTGCTGCCACCATTCCCTGAGGCACTGGCAGAGAGAAGGCAATGAGATGCCATGGCAGACACGAGTGTCCCGTGCAGACAGCCACCTGCAGCCCCTGTCCCCACGCAGCTGCTCCAGTGCTGCCCTCTGGAACCCAGCTCTGATTTGCACCGTTCCCACATCACTGTGCTGCTCTATATCTGCACCGTCCCGGTGCCCTCACAAGTGCAAAATGGAACTTACAAATCCCATTTTGGAAAGGGCAAAGGACACAAATGTCAGCACAGCAGAATGAGTTTACGTAGATGAAATCAAGCTGAGCAGCACAGGCACAGCGGGGAGCTGGATTCACATGTCACTGGTGCTCTTGGTCCAGGGCCTTGCTCATTAATGAGGCCATGATTCTGTTATTCAGACTCATGGTAAGTGGTTCCGCAGGCAAAGATCCAGCAAAGCACTTAGGCAAATTCATGAATTGATGTCCCACTGACTTCTGTGCAACTATTTATATGCTCAAAGTCATGCATGTCTTAAATGCATTTCCAGATCGGGCCTTGTATGCAACAAGCAGCCTTTCTGCAGCACCGCAAACCCCAGACTTCCACGATCTGTGAGCTCAGGCTGTGATTCCCCTAAGCTACCACAACTGCAACATAGGATGCAATATCAGAACATACTTAACAACAACAAAAAGCCTTGGTTTTGAACTCCTAACGCTAATAATTCTGGACAGGAACAAGCTTTAAAAGAGCAAAAGAACCAGAAAAGAATGAAAGCTATGCCTCTCATCTTAGCCCATGCCTTCAGGAGATGAGATCTTTGGAGAAAAATACTCAACATAGTAAAACTTGCAATAAAGTCTCTAAAGTAAGAAGATTGACTTTCATCTTTGAAGACTGAAGCCGTTGCAGCTGTCCCGGTGCAAGCAGCGAGGTGCAGCCCGGGCTGTGTGCGGAGGGGAAGGGCTGCCATCTGCGTTCTGGGGCTCACGGCGCTGCCTTCGCCCTCGGTCACTGCAGCACTTCAGCTCAGAAGGTTTTGCAGAGCTGGGCTGCTCCTTGTTTCCTTCCATTTTATACACATTCTCTAAAGTCTCTGTTTAAAGGTCATCTCATGAATGAGTATTTAAATATCTTCACCAGCAGCAAACAGGGAATCAAATTGACTTTCAGCAAGGAATCCCCTGACCTGCTTTTTGCAGTCTGTACTTTTTCTCATCATTCTCTTGGCCAGAAAGCCAAACCTGACTCCCACATCCGATGAGGGCAGGTGGGCTGAGGGCTTGGGAGCATCTTTGGATTTATAACCCTTTCTCAGAAGGGCTAATTTCAATTCCTACAGACCCCAGGCACCCGAGGGCCCCCTGCATTCACCCCGGCGTGATTCACCTTTCACTCTTTATTTCCCAAACGTAGCACGACGCATTCTTTAACCGATCAAATATTTTAAATCCCAAAGTGACGTTCTGCAGAAAATGATTTAGAGCCAGCTCAAGCTGCTGTTAATATAAGTGGTAATTTCATCAAACTAAAAGCCACAGTGATTTATTTTTAATTATACTCACTATTTCAACGCGGGAAAACGGAGCTCTACCCAGGTTTTCCCTCCCCACCTGACTCCCCACCCACGTGCACGTCCCCAGGGCTCTCCGTGCTGCTGCCTCTCCCCTGGCTGCAGGGCACGTCTCGGGCACTCACTGCTGCTCACCAGGAGCCACCTGCAGCAGCACTGACACCGCTCCAGATTTTCCTCCTGCTCCTCCCCACGCGGCTTTGCAGAGCCCGAAGCTCCACGGGCTGCAAGAGATGAGCACACAGTTCAACCCTCGGGGAAACCTGCCTTGGTGAAATCCTATGGGCAGAAAAAATCCTGGGGCTTTTGATATTTCATGGGATTTGGGCTCCTCGCTACTTTCCTTCGCACAAAGCCTTTGAGGAACAGATTAACTTTGCCTGCTGGACAACTTCAGCTGCAGGAAACTCCAGCCTGTTGCAATCACTGTTTCTCAGTATTAAAAAATTGCAAAACTTGGTACCATGGGATTGCCTTCTGCCTGTGGGGCTGCAGGGCTGTACATCCCAGGTACCAGCCCAGACCCTGCTGGACTTTGAATGTTCTGGGTGAAGGCTGCCTGCTCCCAGCCCACCCTCTTCCATGAGTGCATTCCTCATGTTACTGCTCTGATTGTGAAATATCTGGTGCAAAGCTCAGCAAGGAAATTAGGCCCATAAGGCTGAGAGCTAAGTGCTAAAATGCTGGTTCTCAAAAAGCAGACAGGGAGATTAAATGCACATTGACACATGAAACTGAACGTACCCATAGGCCATTGAGTACGTTCCCCAAATCTGAATGGATGCACAAGCAAGCCTCGTTTCCATCATCCCTGCCTGCTAGCACCCAGCCAATGCACTCTGTGGAGTCTGTAGAGACACGGTATTATAAAGATCATGCAGCCCAGAAAAGTACAAAAGTGATTTAAAACGTTCTAATCTCATTAATCTGTTCCTTCTCCCTAAAGACGTTCAAAGCCCAGGCCAGATCCTTCGCTGGCAAGTGAAGTAGAAAAGCACTTAAATAAGACCTTGAATTTAAGCTTATGCTTAAATTATATTTACCACAAAGTTCATTTCAAGACAAATTCATGCTAAAACAATATTTCTAAGGAAAAAAACCACCCCACTTAAGCCAGAGCCTCTGCAGTATAAATAGAGCTAATCTGCAGTAGATGAGTTTTTCCTGCTTCAGGACTTTTTCTCCCCACGATGTTGAGCTTTTCATCTAGCCAAGGGAACAGAAACTGTGGCTTAGGTGACCAGCCTCAGCAAGGCAATGCTGCTCGGATTTTGCAGATTCAACAAAACGCTATAAAAATCACAGCGATCCCGTTTGTCACCAAGCTACAGAGCAAACAAACAACAGCAAAAGATTGCTACAATCTCTGATTGATATCTGATGCGAGTGCTTATAGCCCAGAATGTCAGACCCGTTTGCTTTGTCTATCTTTTCCCCCTGAGTCACTCAGGAATTGCAGGTGTTGCCCTGCTGCAGGGTATTGCAGGGATGAATACAGTCAGGTTTGCTTACAACTCTGCGAATCGAGCAGTGTAAATCTGCACGATGTTATCACCTCACAGACATCCTAATTCTATTTTGCACTATTATCTAAGTTATTATCACAAGCTCCTAGGTCTGATAGCCACCATTAAATATTTGCTGTTACGAGGTGGTACCTGTCATTCTCCAGCAGAGTACGCAGGTGTCCAGATACCTTGGTTCTCTTTCCCAACTCCACTGCCACTGGTTATCTCTGAATTCCAGGGGAAGCCATTAACCTCTGCCTATGACCTAGGACATCTACCTCATTCAGCTACACACTGATTTCGTGGAAACCAGACAAAATTCACAGTGCTCTTGGCCACTCCTAGCTTTATCACAGCGTGATCCTGCTCCCTGTCCCCGAGCCTCCTACATGTGAAGAAACCAGTACAAATGTATCTCAGCCACAGTTGTAATTGGAGGTACGATGTGCACGCCAGGCTTTGCATTATTATCGTTATTGCTATTGACAGTATAAATGGCAGCACCATAATGGGACAACAGCACCAGGTCTCCGGGAGGCAGAGGGTAAGGAGACATTAATATGTGCAGTCAACTTGCATCTTGCACTACGAGAGTGTGCTGGTATGAGTGGTTCTGACACCTAGAACATAAACCAGATGGCCCCTTTCTTACACCACATCATGCAAAAAGAGATTTGAATTAATTCATGTAGAAATCATGACAATTCTGTTGCTGTTGGAACTCAGCACAGCGGACAGGGTGGCAGTAGATTATGCTGAATTTTTAACTTATAAAATACCAGTGACAGATGCCACTGTGCTCCTTTGTTGTCTCCCACCCTTTCTCTGTCCCTCATTTCCCTTCTCCAGAGCAGCAGCTCCAGACAACATTGCAGGAAAATTATTTAATTTTTAGCAGAACTTTCTCCAAGTCTCTGCGTAAAAAGGAATCCATTAAACCCCAAAGTGTGTTCTCAAAGCATGCCTGGGCACGGGACATTTCATTTTTCAGTCAACTCCACCTATCCACCCTTTTTCATTGAAATTCCATTCAAAATTTATAAACATTATGGGTTTTTGCCCAGATCTCCCAGTCCCTGCTCCAGCTCCATGGGACACGGCCTGCTCCCATCCAGCGGTGCTGGTGGTCCCTGGGAATGGGGAACAGTGCTGCGTCCCCAGGGTCACCACGGCCAATGGCGAGGCCTTGGCTGCCCCATCCCTGCCCTTCAACGTCCCCTCAGAACCACACAGAATCATAGGGGTCAAAGATCCCCCAGGCCAACCATCCTAAGGCAGCGCCCTACAGCAGGGTGCAGAGGAAAGCACCCAGCTGGGTTTGGATATCTCCAGAGGAGACTCCCCCACTTCCCTCACACTCTGTGCAATTCACCCCAGGACACCGTTGGCCTTCTCGGCCACTGGGCCACGCTGCTCCTTCGCTCCGTGTCCCCACCAGCACACCTTGCCAGCCCCGAGCTGTGCGGCCTGCGGTGCCTTTCAGCACCAGAGCTCAGCCAACATGGCTCCAACCCCCCCACTGGGCCCTCCCGAGCGGTGTCGGAGGAGCTGGCAGAGCTGGCGGGGACTTTCATCAGCGGGGACCGGGCCCAAACCGCCGCATCTTCAGCCGTGTGTGCAGCTCCCACTCCTGTCACCGCGATGACAGATCCACGGGGCTCCTCCTGGCACTGGCTCTGCAGCTGAGAGCACACACCGCTCTCCTTCCTTTTTTTCTCTCCATTGGGGAACTTTCTCCTCCGCCTTCCCCTCCATTTCCACCCCCCCTCCGAACCTGAATGAACACTTCTTTCAGTAATGGGTTTTTTCCACCTGGTTGACTTGATGAAAGGTTTATGAGTTGACATTATGTGTGAGAAGAACAAAGCGAGCGCGGGGATGTGTGCGTGCGCGGGGGTGGGGAGAGCCTCGACAGAGCCGCTGAAAACTTTATTACAAACTAAGAGATGCTGGGAGCCATAAATCAGCCGGGTGCTCCCTGCAGCACAGTGAGAGCTGCCACTGCAGAGCTGGAGGGCACACGGGGCCGTGCTGGGCACCCAACTGTCCTCAATGTCACGGCCATGGCTTTTCCATGGCTTTTCCAAGCTCAGCCCCCAGCTCGGGGTGCACACCAGCGGGTACGGGAGAGGACACACACCCCTGCCCAGTGCTGCCCACCCCTCCCCGCTGCCTCTCCCAAGGTGAAAGCCGGCAGCTACTATTTACCAACAAACAGCCAACAACAGCTTGCTGGGAGTGTTTTGAAAAACACTCTACCTAAAGCAAACAAACAAAAGAAGTTCAGCTGTTGTTTGCTAGGAACCCAGAGCTAACAGGCTTGCCATGAGGGGGATCAGGGCTGGCCGAGGCCATTCGCACTTCGCACTGCAGAGAAGGGCAGCAGCGGCCTGTGCCCTGCAGAGCTGCCCTGCCACCAGCTCCATGAGCAGCCCAGGCCGAGGCATGGCACAAACCAGCCCCATAGGCTGCTCAGCAGGGCTGCACGGGGCCCTTCCCATTTTATGTTCACCCCACGCTTGCAGAGCATTAGCCTTAGCTCTGCTCTAATTTAGACCTGTGTTAATTAGCCCCATCTCTATTGAGGTGAAGAGAGCTTTGCAAGGGAACGGCTTTCCCTGACTCAGCTGCACAGATCGCTCGGTGCTGCTGCGACCTGCAAAGCAGGCCGAGCCCCGTGGCCTGGAAACCTCTGGAGCACGCAGCTCCTGCAGCTCGTGCCGTCCGGCTGCCTGCTCCCACCGCTATTTCTCCTTAGCAATCCCACACTGTACACAAAGGCAAACATGTTTCTATTTTAAACTCTAATCCAAGGCTACTGCGTGCCTTTCCGAGTGCGGATGTCCTGGAAATGTCACCGCAGAGCAGCGTGCTCAGGAGATTAGAGCCGTTCCCTTCTGCAAATGACAGAGCACAGTCACAGATGTGGCTCTGGCCATGGGGTCAGGCGCAGTTGCTCGGGCTGAACTTGGTGAATAGCTGGTTAATGGGAAGGAGAAGGGGCAAATGCTGAAAGATTCGAAAGCTTTTATCACAGGTGAATGAATTTTGTCTCCCCTGCAACAACCAGGAGGCATCGCAAGCTTTAGAGAGACGAGTTCAGTGACAGAAATCTCAGCAAAAAAATAAGCGTGATACGCGCAGCCTTCTCCTGTGTCTGATAGCGCTGACATCTGCTGAGCGACGGAAAGCTGCGAGGAGAGACGGGCAGAGGGAGCTGGTCGGGGCCAGAGATGGCAACGCAGAGCCATCCGGGGATATCAGAGCTTAACCGGGACAGCCGGGCACACGGGTGGGACACGGCCAGGAACGCTGCTCCTGCAGCCCGCATCCGTGTGCCGTGCAGCCCCAGGATGGGCAGCAGAGCCCAGAGCAGGGCTGGGCAGCACCAAGCGGTGCACGGGGCAGGGACTGAAGATCCCATGGAGAGATCCCATGGACCACAACCTGCTCGAGTCCTAGGGGCCGGCTTTTCCCTGCAGCAGCCGCTTGGGCACTTTGCACAGTGAGTGGTGAGCGCAAATTGCCCGTGAGAAGGAAATGGAGCTGCGTTAACAATATTTCCAGAAGTCACTAATACCATAGGATGCCTCTATTTTTAGGTACCTAATTTGAGAGCTTCTTATCTGCAGATAGTGAGAACTGAGCAGCTTTCACATTTTTAGAAAACCAGGTGCTTTTAAGATGCACCTTTACAACCAAATTCTGTTTTAAATCACCACGGAGGATCTTGGCTGGCGTGTAACAACGCTCCCGGGCACTTGCTCTGAAAAGCAGCCCGAGCTCTGTCCTAGATCAGCATGCAGTGACACGCATCGCTCACACTAATGGACTACTCCTAGCTGTGCTGGGGGAGAGGGAAGGGCTGGGGAAGAAGTGCCAAGATGTACTTAAAAAAATAAAAGCAGAATCAGGTGCAATCGCAGCTCCAGGCTGCGTGCTGGCCGTTAATCATTTGCTCCATCTCTCTGGCTCATCTCCGCTCCACACTTTTGCACTGTGAGCAATTCAGATGCTCTGTAAAGAGCAGAGTACAGACATGCTTGAATCTAGAATTAGCACCACAGTGGGGAGGTTTCTGCCTACCAGGGGCGCAGGGTAGGGAGAATCTATCATTTTTTAGGGCCTGTAGCTGTCTGAGGAGAGCTTGGGAAAGGAAGAGCCATAAACTACCCAGTTGCCTGCATTGTTCCAAGGCAAAGTTTGAACCAAATGTACAAGTCAAGCACTGCTGCATCAGACTGACCTCAGTTGGATGTACTCTGGTAGCATAATGTGGGTAGGAAATGATAGCAGGCATTTGTTCCCTACTGCTGACTGCTGCTTAGGAAGCAGGCTGTCCATTTTCTTGTTCCAGCTGCAGCTGAACAGATAATAAAACAATAATCAGAGCTGCTTTATGGTGTGTCTAATGGAGCAGGGAGACAGTTCTATGGGAGTGACCAGAAATGCATGCAGTGCTCGACACACAGGCACGCTACGGAGATAAAGAGCAAAATGGTTTTAGGGCTTCCCCACAAGTTTCTGACGGAGCTGGTGCCCTCTCAGAACTACCCACTCAGCAGTGACACCTCTTTCCTTCAAGGTATGGATTATTTGCAGCAATTCACCCCCTCTGCACATCAGAGCTTTGCAGCCACCAGGCGTGCTGCAGGGAGGAAGGCTGCAGGCTGGCGAGGTGGGGACCCTGAAGGGGGATGTGATCAGCTCATCCAGGGCACTCTGACAACAGCGGGTCCTGTTCCGAGCTGTGAAGGAGCTGAAGCCAAGATTGGCACTATGTCCCTCACTCTCATCCCAAAAGCTTTAGATTACGAGCTCTGATTTTTCAGCCTCAGCCCTGCTGTCCCTTTTCCTTGGGAGCACATCTGATCCGTGCACTTGCTGACTAATGCTAACAGATCATGCCAGCGGTTGCTTACTGGAATCACCTTTCAATGGGGAGCTGACAGCAAGAACAATGCATCTGTTTGCAGCCTGTCAGGCTGCAGGGAGCATCTGTCAGCAGAGGAGCTGCTTGTCAAGAGAGGTTTCAGGCTCTGGCTGATTCTCAGAACAGGGCAGACATGTACAGGCCCATGGCTGGACTGCTCCGTGCTGGTGATGCTTTCATCTCCCTCTTTCTTTGCTTCCACAGACGACTTTGTTCTATCAGATGTGGCCTTTAATTAGGAGAGTTGTACGTGCCATTAGTGGTTTACCTGAAGGGAAACTGAACCACGCACACAGCACCGTTCTGCTATTCACTGCTTATATTAAGCTGCATTTCCCTTTTGATATTTATTGAGGGAGATGTGGAACTGTTTCAAGATTCAGTTCAAGTAGTTAAGATTTTACTGGAGGAAGAAATTTAGCCACTGAAATTGCCAAAGGCAGCATCACAACCAGTTGGGTAGGAAAGGAGCAAGCAGCAAGCACTGCTTCAGCAAGGCAGAGGACATCAAAGAGGCATTGCACCAGGGGCTGTTTCAGCAGGCAGTAAATTATGCATGTGCAAGGCAATAAGGGAACTACAATAACGCCTCATGGTTACGTGGGCACTTCTCATCCTGAAGGATAGCAAAGTACTTTAAAAGCTGCAGATCTATGTGCTGGAGTTGGTGTTTGTTCTTATTTTTTCAGTATAGTGAAAATATTCACTATTTTTACACTGTTTTGCTTTGCAGGGTTAAAATATCACTTACCATTTCAGTCTGACGATAATCAACAAATTACAGTTTGGAACATACTGCCAATGAAAAACATTATGTTAGAACTGCATGAAAAATAAACATTGGGAAAAGTTACTTTTTAATATATTTTAGAAGGAAAGTATTTTTTTTTCTTGGAGAAGAAACACTATTTTCCCTTGCAAAAAAAAGCAACTAGTTAGAGCAAAAGGCATGGGACATCTTTTGATTAAATTATGAGATAGAAACTCTTTCCATCGTGGATGGCAACCTGTGGCCAGCAGGATGAGCTGCTCAGCTGCAGCCTGTGGGAACCCAGAGCAGTTAGATACGTGCACAGCAGCACAAGGGAGCAGAAGGCGGCCAGGGGCACGACGCTGCACAGAAAGCAGAGACGAGGAGAATATTGGTTAGCAGAAAACTCCTCAGACTGATTCAACGTGGCATCAATTCTCTGCAGAGACAGAATCCCAGGTCTTAATGACTTATTCAAATGGAAGGCTGCAGAGCAAAGTGCTCGATCTCCAGCTCACCCCGCTGCAGAACATAAAGCACGGAGTCAGTGCCACGGGGAAGTGGGAGTGCAGCTGCAGGGAGCCTCAATCACTTCACAGCAGTGCTTGGACAGAGCAGGTGAGGTGCTGCAGCACCTGTTGGCTCCCAAAGCAGCTCACAGCCTGCGTGTGAAGTCTAAGAAGTGCTGAGCAAGGAATTGCGTGTGCTTCTCAGCACTTCCTGGGAGTTATGCAGCACCTGTAAGGGGGTGAAAGCAAGAGCCAGTGGGAGGCTGCTGCCCTCAGCCTTGCTCTGTCAAGGCCTTACGTTCATCGACAGGGACACACAACTTGTCTTTTGGAAATACCTGAGCACCCACGGGGTTTACCAAACCAAGCAGGAGCTGCACGTGCTCCGTTGCACATTAGGTGATGTGGATCCCCTGGAGGTAACTGACCCTAATACAGGAGTGGATTTTCAGGCTCTCATCTGTCTCCCGGAAAAGACCTGCTGGCAGGGACACTGCTTCATTAGAAAGCAAACGAGTGTTTTAAGTCCATTTCTATCTTCTGCAGGCAGCACTCATAAGAGCACCCGAACTGACTGAAGCTGCCAGCATACCAACTGCAGTTCTGGCTAAATTCTAAATTGGGAGAGCATGAAAACAAAGTTCTTTTTGCCCAGCCATTCTCACAAGCAGAATTAGTTTGCAACATGAGACGAGGAAGCAAAACCTGAAAGCTTAATAGAAAGCAACAGACACAGACAAGCAGACATCATCACCTAATGATGCTTGAAGAGCTCCTCTCTTTCAGCTGAATGTCTGTTTGCCCTGCAGGCACTGTGGACGGTGTCAGCCAGCTTGTGGCACCCATTGCTCATGAAGAAAGCCGCAATGACTCATACCTGGCGACTCAGCCCCACAAAGCCCTGTGAAGTTCAAAGCCCTACCCACCTGGGGTTCCTTTCTAACAAGCACGCAGCTGTGAAGGATAACATTGGGAATTCTTCTACTTTTCTTTCCCACACACCCAAATACTCTTGTTCTTCTCTCCCTCTTTCTGGCTTTCATTTCATCGGAATATCACAGAGAAGACTGAGATAATTGAGATGAGACCAGGAAGATCTCCTTAGGACTGGTGCTTGGCCAGGAGTTTAAGGGAAGCCTGGATGTTGGATGAGCCAGATACCTGGGAGACTGGAAGTGACCAAAACGGTCCATGGGATCTGGGTTCGGTGATGCCAGCCAAGAGCCTGGAGCAATGCACTCCACCCCAAAGAACTCTGCAACGTCAGCAGGGCTGCTCCGCCTGCAGCCCAGACAGCGAAGGCTGCAGAGCTGTAGGAGAGCTCCTCGCACACCACTGAGTTATTGTAGAAACGTGTCTGAAGATGCCACGATCATAATAGAGAGTGTTTATTTTGTCTGCAACCCAGCTGCCTGGTTTGCTGTATTTCAAACCTCTTCAAGTAAATAAATGAGAGGACTCTCCCTTCCCCTCCACGCTACAGGGTGTATACATGAGTGTTACTCCATGTATCAGATGCCTGCACAAAAACTGCTGTCAGGCTATTAATAATCTGGAAAAACACCTTGAAACTTGACTCAATGAGGGCACATTGCAAATGGGCTCTAATGGCTTTTATTTCTCATTTCTGTCACCTCAGATCTAATCTGCCATTTCCTCATTTTTTATCCTCTCTGAAGTCACTCAGCACTGCTTCCCCAGTGCCAGGCAGGGGACGGGCGGTGCGGTGGGGTCAGCAGTGATTCATGGACAGAGGAAGGGCAGTGCAGCTTGTAGCAGCCAAAAATAAAAGCATCCAGACTTCTCATTTTATAGGCCAGAAGGGAATTTTCCTGGATTCTAAGACTTGGTTTTAGCCACGAGGAGAGAAGTGTGGCACCCAGAGCTGTGCCAAAAAGCCAGTGGCAAATCCCTGCACAGTGACACGCTTGATTTTGGTTTTCTTTTTTTTTTTTTCTTAAATTGTTATTTTTTTTTAATAAAAAATTGTCCTGGCGCTGAAACTAGATCCTAATGTTTTTCCATTTTGTGGCCATCAAAATTTTGTAGCGCGTCCTTGTGTTTAAACTCATTGAAAAGCATTACCGTAATTCTTACACATGATTTGTGTCCAATTAAGAACTTACAGCCAGGCTTCAAAAGCTTCAGACGCTCTCAGGTTATTAATTAGATACCAGAACACCTTTTAATGAATTTGCATTGAGGTATCCATTTGCCTTGAACAAACCTGGACCTCAGGTACAGGGGTGGAGCCATGAGGCTGCTGGCAGAGGCTGGGCAGCAGCAGGTTCTCAGGGAGAAGCCACAAGTTCTTTTCTTCCTCAGCCATCTCGACATCACAATCTGCTTTGGAGTTCCTTCTATTTTATTTGGTTATGCAAACATTAATTTAAGGAATATTTCTCAACTCCCCTGGGAATCCAACCCAATTTCCAGAGACAATGCCTGTACAAAGATGACTAACGCTGCTCTTTGAGGAGGGAGATTTAGGGCTTTTGACTCAAGGGTTTCTTTTTCCTTTTTCTTTTTCATTTCCCTCCTTCTTCTAAGTATCTCTTTATTCATCACTTTAATTACCTAATCGTAAATTTCTTTAGGGGGTTACTTAGAAGGAAAATTAGCATCAAAGCTTGGCAGTAAATTCAGGGGCTTTTGGAGCTGGTCCAAGCTGCTTCACCTGTGATTAATTAGATGATTTTTTCTTTAAGTGCCAGAGGGCTGTTGAGGTCTTTAAGCAGTTACATGACTGCTGGCAGCTCAGGAATTGTGATTGATGCATTAGTCTGGCATTCAGGAGTTCTGCTTCTTTCTCGGAGCTGCCTGGAGAAGCAAGGATGGAAGGCGAGCCATCCTGGTGGAGCAAAACGCTCATCCCTGGCAAGTGGGAGTGTAAGAACCGGCTGTGATTGCTCCTCCTCAGCGGGGCTACGACGGGAGAAAGGGGGAAGAGGTGCCTCCCGCTCACATTCACATCTTGCAGTCACAAGACCGAGTCCCAGCAGTGCTTTTGCAGCTTTCTTTAAGAAGGCATGGGCTTATTCAAGAAGCAAAAAACAAGAGGAAAATGCTAATCTCAATCTCTGAAACGTTCTAAGGAAAAAAAAAACATTTTTTTGGAAAGAAGCAGCCCTGTGTGCCTCCCACCCAGGCACAGGTTAGAGAAGCTTGGAACATGCACCCAGACTTCGGAGACAGCGATCCCAGTGGGCTGTGTCTGCCCTTCCACTGCCCCAGCTACATCTGTTTTCTGGGAAATAGAGAAACTTCAGTCATTAATGCTCATTAGCTGGCACATGTGTACTACAGAGAAGTGTCAGAAGCATTAATGATGCACTTCCAGATTGCTTCATGCAGGGAGCTCACCCAACTCGCTGGGCACGGCCTCGTGCTGCAGCACGGCAGCAGGCAGCAGCTGAACTGCCCCAGCCCCTCTGTACCTGGCTGCCAGGGAGCTGGGGGGGCTGAGCCTTCGGTTTTATGGCACTTTGGTGGTGGGTCAAGAGAGGAAGCTCCAGCAGATGGATGGGAAAGTAGCAAAGAGCCCTTCCTTCAGCAGGACGAGGCCAGAGAGCCCACTGCCAATGACCCATTGGGAGGGACTGCCTTCTGTCCTGGCATTAATTTAAGCCATCAGGTGCTTGGAGTTTATCTCAGCAGAGGAAAATGCTGTCTCAACAAGGCTCCGGCTTTGCAGGAAGCTGTGTGGATGCTCTCAAAAGCCGAGCTCCTGCTGCCGTTCCTCCCGAGTGCTCTCAGGAGAGCTGGATGTCCCCTCACGGCAGGGGACAGCCCATCACCTGCTGGGAGCAGTTCATCTCCACAGAAGTTCCCAGCCCTGCTCAGAGAGTAATGACACTCGGTGTTTGCAGCCACCTCTTGTTTTTGTCAATGCCCAGCCTGCCTCATCCAACATTTATAGAGTCTGGGTGCTCCTCAGATCCCATTGACTGCGTGTCAGTCAGCACCTGCGGCACGCTGCTCTGCAAAACCCAGCGCAGCTCGCAGCCCTGACATCCCTCAGCACTCATTGTGCTGGATTGGATCTGGCTGCAGGGAAGGATGTGCATATTCATCTCCTTAAGGGCAAGTGCTCTTTGCAGAGGTCTGTATGTGTGCATGCCCTTACAGCAGCCCTGGGTTCTGCCTTTGCTTATGCCATAGATCTGCTACCTGCTTTTGAGCAAGCTACAACTGCTCTGCTTCCCTGGTAGCTCTTTTTCGCATATGTCACCTAAGCTCAGGGACAACTTCCAATTGCATCTGGACCCAAATTTTCAGAACTCAACTGGGGACTGCTAAAAGGCCCCAAACCCCACTGGGGACCCCAAACCCACTGATCTCAGCCCCTGTGCACACTGAGGTGACGCCTTTACAGCTCAGGAACGACAGCGCCGAGATCCTGTGTCAGCTCTGTGTGCCACCCTGGGGCTTTCACTGCAGGAGCTGAACTTATGTATACCATAGGTGTGTAAACATACGGCCCAAGCAGTATACCAGATCCTGCTGCTGAAGAATCAAAGGTGGCAGCTTCAGAGAGCGTGTTTGCATGCACCCAGACACACATTCTCCCCGACACCTTTGCTTTTCACAGTTTGTGACAACAGAGATTACTCCTCGCTGGAAGAATGTGGCATTGTTGACATTAAAAGAAAAAAAAAGAAAGAAGGAGCAGCAGCAGCAAAACAGGCCTGTGCTGTGCTTGAACAGCCCCGGTGTTCTTGATCAGCTGTCGGAGGTGCCTCATCTGTACGGAGCACTTAAACCTGTCTAACATCAAAAAGTGAGGTGCGACGAGTCACTTTGATGCTCCAGAGCACATGCCTAACATGATTACTGCAGAATCTTCCTGGTGATAATAGAATTATGCAAAGGAGGCCTTGACCCATTAATGCTTTTACCTTCCTTAGGATTTCTCTCCCCCTTCTTCTGTGAGAAGCAGAACTGCTTGCTCAGAGATAGCAACTAAACAAAAAGGTGGAACAAGCAAAGCGAAAGAGGTGCCTTCATCACCTTGTCATCCCTCCCCGCTCCGCCTTACTCCAGTAAATGGCACGCTCTAGCAGCTGCAAGATGAACAACTGGAAACATGAAGTGCAGGAAAAGCTCTATAACGGGATCTGGGCATGTTCCCCATCACAGAGAGTAGGAATATAGGAGGTGAAGATGTGCCAAGAGCCACCGTTGGCAGTCTTGCTCCTAAGACACGTTGGAAACAAGGAACATTTTAAAAAATGAACTTGCTGCAGATGCTTTTTTTCTGAAGGAAAGAAAAAAAAGTAGATACTTGCACAAGGTGACACTGCTGTAACAGTTTTACACCGTGCAGCGTTGCTCTGGGATAACAGTGGCATTTCCAATGGCTGGTGTCTTAAAGCTGGACCCAGCAGGTCCTGAACTTCAATCTCAACATTTGCATATATTTTCTAGGAAAAACAGATGATTTCAGACAGAACATTCTGCTGGCAAGACAGTCTGAGTTCCTCACCCATTTGGGAAAGTTCTGAGTAAACAAGTTTTGGTTTTTCTTGCAGTTTTCTTAATAAAATGCATTAACATTGCACAAGACCTGCTTAAAATCAGTACACAGAGGTCCAGGCATGCATGTGTACATATTTAAAAATAACAGAACAGTAAGAAAAAAAAGATGTTACCTCCTCTGTGCCCTGCTTAGTCTGAATTACAGCTGCAAATAAAGGAGGGTTCAGCTGATGATGGGTCAGAAAGCTTGCAGAGCCTCAGGATGAGATGTTCTTCGTGGTCAGCTCTCAGCTCTTCCTAAAGCTAGCAGATGGATCAGGGGCTGCAAAGCCTGCCCAGGCTCTTTGCACCTTTTAACAGCTTTGTCTGTTAAAATAATACACGGTAGGACCTGGGCTGAGGACACTTATTGAAGCCTTGGTCTGCTAGAGGGTAAGTAGAATCCACTGCACAAATTCTTATCTAAGTTTGTATATACTGCGGGTGATTTTAGGCCAAAAAACCTCCCACCAAGAGATCAGCTGTCCTGGCTCGAGCTCAGGTCTGCAAAGGGCTGGCAGTGGGAAAGCATGCTGCCTATGGTGCTCTGTTTGCTCTAAGCATGGTTCACTGATTCCTACTTGCAATCCATCTTGAACTGAAAAAGTACGATGAGTTCGTTCCAGGAAAGATGAGTCCAACACATTAAGACTCAGACTTGAACCCAAACCCCAAACTTCCCCAAGAGCAGATATGTTTCCATCTGGAGTTTTGGTCCAAGTTTTCTTTCTTGCTTATTACTCCCATTGTTTGAGTGGAGTTCCTAAGCGTTCCATCACACATCAGAACCCATTTATGCTAGGCTAAACAAATCACACGAGATAGCCCTTCCCTGAAGCTCTTCATTGACAAGTATGTTGTTATTTCTCCTGCATGCAGTAGGCAGCAGTGGCATGCAGAGAGTTAAACAGCTCACCCAAGGTGACACAGCCACCTTGTTGCAGATTAGGTACCAAAGCCAGTTGTTTGATGCTTAACTTCAGTGCTTTATTTTATTCCTCAAGAGGAAAAGTGCAAGTCCAGATCTGGCCATCCCCATGGGTGGGAAAGCTTCTGGAGAATTTATTTCCAACAAAGGCTTATTTTCCCCTTTTTCCTGTCTAAAACAGAAAAAAGACCAAGACCATACTCTCGAGCTTCAGGGATCTGTTAATTGGCTCCCTAGTAAAATTACAGAGACTCAGCTGCCTGATAATGATTGTAAATGACAGAGACTATCAGGTTTACCTTGTGATGTCCCTGGGGAGCTTGCAGTTAGTTTAGTCTGAACTCTGCGTCAGCTGTTTGGGTTCCTTTCTTCTCGGCATGTGGTATCTGGACTCAAGCTGCAGTCTTTCAAACCTAATTAGCGTTAGGGGAAAGAGAGAGGGGGAAAAAACCCACAACATTCTCCTGCTTCCCTTAACTGACTTTATAACATGAGGGCAGGACCTGATTTATGGCATAAATCAAGGGGGAATTTTTTGTCTTCTTTTTGAACGCGTGTCAATGCAGCACTGCCAGCCCCACATGCAGGAACAGCGCATCGCAGAGCGCAGGAGCCGAGCTGAGCAGTTCAGCAGAGGATCCCTGCGCTCCGTGGAGCCACTGTGCTTGAAAGCAGTTGGATCTGTTCTGTGCAGTGCTCAGCAGAATCTCAAGTTTTTGCCCTTTTCCTTGCAGACAGGGCATTTCACTCTGATAGGTGTTGTTGTTGGAGCTTCACAGCACTGTTTTCAGTACTAATTTCATGCTGTTTAGAAAAACTTAAACTACCCACTGCCGCTCTAAGAAATAAGAACACAGAAAATGTACTGTGCCATCTCAACCACTTGTACAACTCTTTATTTGCAGGGCATTTCAGCCTCTCACCAGTCTTCCATGAAGGCGTCTGTACCTGTGTTGTTGCCTTCTACGCGACCCTCCATTTCCTCTGGCAGCTCGTCAGTTGTTGAAATGTTGAAGGGAACGATACAGAAAAGCAGATCTGTGGACATCATCTTCAGATCGCTGGCAGGCCGAGCAATCACAAACCTGAAACAGCACAAACGTGTGAGCTTCAGGCTGCTTTGGGAGGCCTTTCCACTGAGCGTCTGGAAAAGGAAGAATGCTGCAGGGTTTTTTTTTTGTGATGAGTGATTACATGTGCAGAATTCTTTGGAATGATGAGACGATACGCAGAGTTTTATTGCACCTTTCTTTTTACCTAGGAGTGGCCAGCATTTTTTTTAAAAGAAGCTAATTAGTCTCTGAAACAACTGCCAAAATATGTGATAAATTTTTGATTGCTCAAAATCTTTAAATCAAAGCTAAATGTGTCTCTGGGAGACATGAAGATCAAACAATCATGGAGTTCTTGGAATTGAGAGGATGAGGGAGCAGAACAGGTTAGATGAGAAATTCTCTGCCTTCAGACTCTCTGAAATCCTTGCCCTCAGCAGCATCTCTAACTTCATGCTCCAGCAGCTCTCTAATGAAGCAAAGATAAATCACACCTTAAAGGAACTTCAGGGAACCTGACACAAGCTCCAGATCCCCAGATATGAGCAGAGAGCCATGCTCAGGCTGCTCGCCAGTTTGCTTCAAATGGCCTCACTTGCCTAATGGATGTCTGAATTCGAGACAAAAACACGTGATTTGCATTGCCTACCACAGATGCCTAACCTCAAAGCCACGATTAGAATCCTTTGACTCATGGCACAACTCAAAACGAAGCATGCTTGCCTGTTGTTGCATGGATTGGGATCTTCCATCAGCCGGTAGAGCCCGAAGCAGAGTATCCCAAACACGTCTAAAGCCGTGCAGTAAACGTCTCTAAAGCAGTTCTCCTTCTGTAAAAGAAGCAAAAACACTGTTACCTCAAAAAGGAGCCAAAGTGGACAATTCAGCCCAATCCTGAGGCAGCCAGCTGGTCCCTGTCCCTGCAGCCCCAGCAGTGACATAACCACCTTGGCATCTGAAAACCAACACTTGGACAGCGGCAGGAGTGCCAGCTTGCATCTGACGTGGGAAATGTCTTCGTCCTGGTCGTCACTGCTCTTTTCCACCTTATTGTCCAGCTGTTTCTCCGCTGCTGGGCATGTCCTGTTCGTCACCAAAGTCTGCAGCAAAGCCAAGATGCGGTGGTTGTAGTAGGTCTGGAAAGGAAGAAACAAGGAAAATTCAAGGACAGAAGAGAACGGCTTGATTCCTGACAGGCAAGCAAATTTTTCCAGTGAAAGCCTAGAGAATGTGATCAGACGGACACTTTGGAGCTTTTTTTGTATACTTAAATTAGTCCTTAATTATGTTTAAAGTTTTCTGGCACCTCTGTAGGATGCAGAAGGAACCTCTGTCTCTTCAATTGCCCTATCTGTTATGCAGCCTCTCTTTGTGCCCTTATCTCAATATTTTTTGAAAAAACAAAAAATCAAACCACGGTTCAAGTACAGATTTGAGGTCAAAAAAGGGCCCAACATCTTTCTTCATTTTGATCTGCGTTCCTTCTGCCTGCAGTGCATCCCATCACTCACTTCCCACCCTTGCTCAAAGGCCCGTTTCCTACACGGAGGCACTGTGTGGAATCTGTCACTGCACTCACCTGAGCAAAGAGACGAAACAAGCTGCAGAGAGGGAGCGCTGTGACTAAAGCCAAGCTAAACTCAAATCCGCTTAAGAACATCTGACCATATTGTCGGGCAAAGGGGTATAATGCTGTTAGAGTAATTCTCAGCCTTTCAAAGTAAGGAGCTATAGTCCAGGGTTATCCAGGAGTGATACAGCTTCAGGGGAATCTGCACTTTACATATTTAACAGAAGCGTGCTGAGCTCTTTAACATATCATTGCTGTACTTTTTGACATCAAAAGGATTGCATTTCCATACTTGGATGAATTAATAGGATTTGCATGTCACCCTCATTCTGTACTTTCTTGGCTGAGTTACACTGCAGGGGTTTGAAAGGCAGGGAACAGCTACAGAGGTGTGTGTATGAGCTTGGGAAATGGCACACTATTCAGAATGGGTTTCAAAGCTGGCTTTAAAGGAGCAATAGTTCTGTAACGTGCCCATAAGACATAACTTTCTTTGCCAGCTGTTGTTTGGTTGCAGCTTGAGATGGGCACATTTCCTAGGACTGGCCCTGCACACAAAGGCCAGGCTAGGAACCATTCCCCATCCCCAAGCTGCTCCATCCCACTCGCTGCACGTTGCTCCAAGCTTTTAGAACCGGTCCTGTACGACTCAGGAACCCACTGCTGGGTCAGGAAAGGGATTCGGGGCACATTAGAGTGCCTGAGCCGTGATGTCCATGGCTCATTGGGTTGGTCTTTGCCTACAGTCAGCTCGAAGCAAATGCCACCTCTGCTTAAGGACTCCGAGGGCACCAGTTCACCTCACAGAGCACTGTGCCGTGCAGATTCTCCTGCCACTCTCCTTTCAAGCTAAAAACACACCCCAGCACTCCTGTTGAGTGTCTTGAGAAATTACAGCAGATGTTCAGAGACAGAAAAGGGAGGTGATGTTAGGCTGCTGGAGGCTGCCTTCCTTCCTCTTGTATCCCACGTTTACACACACTTTCCCCGATACTGCAAGAGCTGAACAGAAGCGTATTCCTCTCCTCCTTCCCTGCATTTACAGAGTGACTGAATCCCACACACAGTGCCCCGCTACTCCAAGGCAGAGCTGAGTGCTGATCATTCCTGGGCAGACTTGGAATCTCTGCTGTAGTGAAATTTTATCCTTTTAGACAGGTCATGCTAAGTCTCCTGTTACTTTTACACTTGACACTAGCAGTCATTAATTACTATCTGGCTGATTGACATATCAGTGAGTAGCAGCAATATAATACTTTCCCTAACACCTTCTCAGAAAACCATAACTGGACTTGACACACTTATTTTGGTCTGCTTATCCCTTTGAGAGATTTGTTTTGTATTTATTCAATTTCTGCAAAACTGCCACCCAAGCACTATCCCCTTGGACACGAACTCAGAAACTTGACTGCAGCGTGGGGAGCCAGGACGGGGAGAAACAAAGGGGCTTTCACAGAAAAGAGAATGCAATTTTAGAAGTGTCAGCTTGTGAGCTGAACTGCTGTTTGGCTGCCAAAATCGTGGCTTAACTACACCTGAGTGTCACCCACAGGTGTGTCACCACCAACAGCATCGCTCGGTTTTGACAGCAATGCAAAACCATTATGCCTCCAGGGTGGGATGGCCACCTTCCTCCTGCTCTGGTATTTTTGGTGTCATGCACCCACTCCTCACAATGCAAACGTTTGTAAAAGGACATTGCCAGGAATTTGTGGAGAATCCAAATGAGTGCTTCTTTTGAATTCTGGACTTGTGGTCCAAATATGCGGAAATTTTTTCAGAAAATAGCCATTGGGAAGTTCCCATTAAGTTCAAAAGATTTTCCACCCTAACTCAGAGTGAATTCCTGCCGAGGTGACAGACGGACAGATGAGAAGAATTAAATGTTCCATCCATGCCCACGCTGCTGCAGTGAAGTGGTAGCAGTGCAAGTTGCCTATTCCCCAGCTCACCAACATGCCAGACACGTAAAATCCCATCCTGCATGGACAGGTAAGCATTCGATCCCCATAATCTTCTCAGCAATTAGCATCACTGCTGGAGCCCCCGCCACGAGGCCACCTGGTGCTGAGCGCGATTTTGGCCTCAGTTCCCTTAGAAGAACTGACTGCAACCTCGTGTTATCAATCAAGAAGTGAATAAATCAGGCTGACTGCAAATATCTTTCGTAGCAGCAGGAGGAAGGAAGTTATGAAAAGTTATGAAAACACTAAAAGTTTCTCCAAATAATACCATGTGTATGTGAAAACCAGGGAGGGCTGCAGCTCAGAGCGTGCACCCAGATGTGTCTTCTGGAGCCGACAGCTGCCCTTTATTCCACAGAAACCTCTATCCCAAGAAATCAGAGGCCCGCTGATCGCTCCCATGGCAGGGGGGGGTGGAGTTAGATGGTCGTTAAAGATCCCTTCCAACTCAAACCATTCCAAGATTCTGTGATTAGCAAATTGCTTCAATAGGAATAGACGTGTGGAATTCTGAGGGCAGAGTAACTAATCACATCTCCAATCCCTGCAAGATTTCTCATGCCTTGCCGACACACGTGGCCTTGCTCACTGTTTAAGCCAGATTAGGTGGGTTTACCCTGGCTGATAATCACTTTGTTAACACTCCAATGGCACCAAAGTGACGGGAGGCGATGCAGCTACTTACCATAGACAACAGAGAATTCAAGAAGCTATCTGAGAAGATATCTCCTGCGGGAGCAGCAGCGCTGGAGGGCTGACCTTGCTCTGCAGTTGCAGAATTGCTGCTGGGAGCCTGGTTAACGAAGTGGGCGTTTGGTGAGAACTCTGTTGGATAAGCAAGGAAGAAACAGGAAACATCTTAGCAAGAGAGAGAAACCATCCAGAATCAGAACAGGAAGTTAATAAATGTAGCTCGCCATTCCGTGGCCAGCACTAGCCACGCTGCACTGGTGACGGAAGGGGGAACAAAACGCACAGTGCTGCTGACTGATGGTGCAATGGGAGACAAAAGACACACGAGCCTAAAATTGATTTTTCAAGCAAGTGCTTTAAGATAGCAGGCCAAAATTAATTTACCTGCTTTGAAAAAGAAAGGAATAATCTAATTCCTTCCACTCATTTTCCTGACCTAACAGAAATAGAATTACTACTTCTATTGGCTTAAATTGGGGTTAGAGAGTTCCTTTCACAGCTGTCCTACTGCTACAGGGGTCTTCACTGGTTCGTCAACCTTACTCTTGCTGTCTGAGCCTTGCAGAATCCCCCCCTGCTCAGAACGTGGCTCCTCGGCAGCTTGCTTTCTGCTCCCGGAGGGCTGTCTGAGCACACCCTGGCAGAACGTGCTCGGTGCATCCTGGCACTGCAGCACTGCCACAAAGTTCTGATGAATGACAGCAGCACAGCCAGAGACAGACAGGAGGACTGGAAAGAATTGAGATCAAGAACCCTTGTCTTCCCATTAAAAAATAGAGAGAGCAAGTAACTCTGTGCGAGCAATGATTGATTTCTATTACGTCCCCTTGGGCCAGAGCGCATTTGAGTGTATCATTTTTAAAGATGACTAAAGCCAGCCAGAATCACAATGCTATTAATGCCTGCTGTTGTCTTGCAGTGCCGGTGTCATCCTTCAGCCAAGTGTTCTCAATACAGATATTTCACCCACCCTGGCTTTTAGGAGCTGGCCTGTGTCTGGTATTAATCAGCGTGGCTCCACCAACGAGCTCACAGAGCCCGGGTATGCAAAGCACGATCCTGCAGCCACAAGAAGGGACCCGCTCTGTTTCCCCACGCTGTTCTCTGTCTCCTTCACATATTCACAGGATTCCTATTCGTTTGCAGATGATTGCTATTCCTCCCCAAAGTCTCTGGCCCTTATGGCAAGCATTTCTAGAATGGACACTTTTGGAGAAATGATGAATTCTAACAGGCCTGTGACGGAGTCAGGCAGTCGGCATATTGGTATGTGGTGGCTCTGGGCCTGTGGAAGCCTCCACATGCAGCCTGCCATTTAACTGGCCTTGTTTTGTGCTCCCAGGTTTTAAATTATGAGCCACAGAACTGTGGGGGTTGGGAGATCCCCCAGTCCACCCCCAACAGAGCAGGCTGCAGGGGAAGGGTCCGGGTGGGCCTGAATATCCCCAGAGAAGGAGACCCCCCCACCTCTCCGAGCAGCCGTTCCAGGGCTCAAAGTAAATAATTCTTGGGGTTATTTTCCTTCTGAACCCATCCCTGCAACTCTGAACATGTTTCTCTGCTGTTGAAGGCTACAACCAGGGCAGGCATCCATGTGCTGAGGGTCTGGGCTCAACCCCCCATTTTGTTAAAGGTCTGACACGAGCAAAACCCAAGTTATGCCAACAGATCGCAGATGTGTTCCTTCCATGACACTCCACATCCTGGAGGGAAATCAACCCGGTGCAGTGGCTGTCTGCAGACATTAGCCTGACTGCACGGCCTCTGCCCTGAGGAGCTGGGCCTCGGCAGCCAGCTCAAAACGGTTCTGAGGCTTCTGGACACAACAGAGATAAAAGCTGGAACCACAGCACAGGAGAGTATCTAAGCACCACGCTGGGAAATCCAACAGTTCCAAAGTGACTCTGGACAAGGCATGATCTTAGCACCATTTTTTGCTGTTTGTTTTGCAGTAGTTCCTCAGAGTTTCAGTGCAAGGAGCACCCAGCACCGAGCATGCTTTGCTGTGTCTGGGCTGCAGCCACACGCTCCTCCCACGTCAGCTCCTTCTCTGAAACATCCAGAAGTGTTGGGCCCGTGTAGCATTGCACCAAAAAAGTGATAAAAAGAACCCAAACCTGAGCAAACAGATCAGAGGCCAGCCACAATGCCCAGCTCCGTGCTGTGTGGGTTTGATGGGCACATTCTGTGTCAGCACTCTGAGTGGAGCAAAGCATCCGCGTCACTGGGGACTGGCACCCAGCCACACCACTCCAGGGTGACACTGACTGCTGTAATCAGTGCTCATGTTGCTAATTAATGGATCTAGCTGCCACCAGATCCTCTTGGATCCAGAGGACGGAACCGGCACCAGTCTTTCCAAAAGGGGAGGGTTGAAATACAGAGAATTAGGCCTTGATTCCCTGCATTTTGTTGTGAGATCAGAACTGGGCACGCAGTGTTCCTTGGTGCTTTTCAGAGAGAGGGAGGCACAGCCAAAGGGCAGATTAGACATGATGTGAGCAGGGTGTCTCTTTCATTGCTGAAAATAAGGGGAAATGAGGAAAATACGCTTCCGACTGATTTCTCTTAGTGAAGTCTGCTTCAAGAAGTGGGATGAGCATGGGCTGTGTGGCTGGAACTCAGCTCTCCTGAGATCCAGTCTAGCAGAAAAGAACAAGGACGTTATCTTTATCCTAAATGGATGCTTCAGTGTTTTGCTACACACTGAGACCTTTGTAACACTTTGCTTTATTTATTCTCCTGATAAACCATCCTGACTCCTTCAAAGCCAGTGAATTAACATCTAAGTCAAACCTTTTAATGTTCCTTGGACATGTAGTGCTTGTCGCTTTCTGCCTCTGAATTCTAAAGAGGCCTGGAGTAAATAAATAATGCAGCACACATATTGCTTCTGTGAAATTCTCTCCTAAAGAATAACTTACTCAGCTCTGTAGTGATGGGGATCCTTCTTTTACATGCTGCTGATCGATTCCCCAGTGCTCTTGCTCTGAAAACAGCATCTGTAGAAACAGTCAATGACAACACGAGGAGAGAGGGATGTTGGTAGAAGCAGCAAGGGAGAGGGGAAAAAAAGAAATGAAACCAAGGCACAATAGTTCAGACTGACAAATGCAGGAGATCTTTTGCCTACGCCTAAAAATAACGGCATTGTCATGCAAAAATCCCAAAGCATTTCCTATATTTAGAAAGTTTCTTGCCTTGGTTCGCTTTTCCAGGGCTTTATTCACCCAGGGCTTCAAAGGTTGAAAAAAATAAAAGCTCTCCTGGGAGGTGCTTATTAACCTCGTAACCAACGCACAGCTACCACTGCGGGGCAGCAGGGCTGTCACAGCGTGCCTTGGCCCAAAGCCCCCAGCGGGCCAACCTGCACCCAGAGGGCTTGTGAGGGAGGGGTTTTGTTGTATCTAAACAAGAAGGCTGTGCATGACTGCATGGGACACATGCTGGAGGGGTGAAGGCAAAAGCATGTACAACGAATTTTGAAAACCTGAGTCAAAAAAAAAAAAAAAGATAAAAGAAATACATCAGTTCCTAGAAGCATGCCCTAACTCCCTCCCAGGTCTTCCAGGTAGCTGACTTAGCAGAACCAAGCCCGATCTGAAGTCTGGTCTCTCTGTTTTCTATATACACAATCTCGTCTCCCTCTCTGTTATGTCTGAGTTTTTCCTTTGCACAACATCTGGGTAACTGAGCATCGGTAACACTTCCTGCTGCACACAGTGTTATCACAGTCAAAACGATGAAATCTAAACTCCACGAAGGATTTTGCAAGAAATGGAACTTCTTGATATTCAGATACTATGTAATGGCTCCTTCTCCACTCTGAGGAGCAAGAGGATGCTGGAGATCAGGGTCCTAGATAGACCATCACTCTGATCAGCTATTCCCGGAGTGAGGTGATGGACTGATGACAATCTCGTTAGAGATGGTAGGCATCACACCCCAAAGCAGCAGGAAAGGCCCTTCCCAGGTATAGCAAGGCTCCTCTGAATGCATGCAGCTGAGTGCCTGAAATGAATCACTGCCTGTATTGTGCCTTTCCATGCGCTGCACCAGTTGATTTGAATGTGTCTGATCATTGCCTGGATACCTTTCCCTTATGTCAATATTTTTCCTGTGAAACAGTACACAGCACTCCACCTGAAATCCTACAGACTGGCAGGGTGCTATTACAAAAGATTACTTAATTGTAGATTTCTTCTGTACATTTGAATTTCAGTATCTTATTAAGTTGTCAGATTTAATTACCATTACATGTTTAGATTATGCCACAGATTATTTAGTTCGGTACCTAGGTTTGCCAACCTGTTTGCTGTGTGACATGACAGGGTGATAATTACAGCGTTACTGGAAAACCTAAAATTTTCCATGGGAAAGACTAGAAGTCCTTGGCATCAGCACTGACCCTAGTAAATGCTCATTCTTGCAAGTGTAAGTAATGTTTACCTCTGTGTGGGTCTGGTTCTCTAAGAGCTGTCTAATTCTCTACCCCACGAGACGAGTAATGCACAAAATGGGCCTGGGTTGGTTGGGTGTGAAATGCTCACACTGAAATCTAAAACCACAGGAAATGCAATCGAATTGTGCTTTGTTACAGACTCCAAAGTGAGGCTGTGTTTGCTGCGATGGTTGCCAAAGCACCTGAGCTATTAGGGGAGCCCAGGGCCTTACATCTACGTAACTACAAATGCACATTTTCCACTGTGGTTACAATGCAAAATGCTGTAGCTTTTTCTACACCAAAACTGGAGATGAGAAAGGACTCAGATGGGGAGGGCAGCTGGATATCCAGCCAAGGCCTCTGCTGTCTCATCAGCAATGACAACCACGACATGAAGTACACTAGCCTTTCCCTTTTCCTTTCATCAGAGTTGCATAGTTATCCTGCTTTAGAAAGCTCTCCCAAATTTCCATCATCCACTCTTCCCACCTTCCCTTCCCTGCTATATTTCTATCTTTTCCTACCCACGTCCTTTCCTGGCGATTAAAATTAATCGAGGCCAAGTTTCTTGGGTCCAAGTTTGGAATGTAACTTTACCTTCTCCCTCTAAAAACAGGGTTACAAACCAGAGGACTGACATAACTTTGGGTGTCCCTGCATGCATTAGCGTCTGCTGCCCATTTCCTTTTCTGCACAACTCCTCCTAGATATTTCCCCTACAAACAGATAGGATTTTCCTAAACCTGCAGATTTTGCAACTCTGCAGCTGAAAGTACTCACTGTACGTGCACTACGCTAGTGAAAAATGCAGATTTCACTCGTACAATTTGCTGTAATTAACTACCACAGGAGATGAACTGACGTCGAGTTTAGATCAACAAGAGCACAGCCTGGCTACGTCGCTGGTATTTGCTGTTTGTATTGTTCCCAGGCTAACCTGACAGCTACCTAGTCTGGCAAATTTCCTCGATATTCTCTATCTGTTCATTCTTTCCTAGCTGCATTTGTCTTCTGTGCTCTTGCACAAAGCACGAGCTCTGCAAGGCAGCTCGGGAAGGCTTTGATGAGCAGATGCTCACATCTCTGTTTTCCATATACACATTGTAGTTCAGAGCTCTGCACACAATGTACTGTGATTTTGAGTCATTAAGCAAAGAAATGCTGGAGGGTGGTAGGGCAGTGATTGATGGCATGAAACACCCTTTTTGCCTCCAGTCTCTCTTTTTTCCATATGTAGGTATAAAGATGCAGTAGGTACAGTAGTTACATCTGTCACTATAGAGATACATAAATTATATATATTTAAGTGCATATTATCTACTTTCTCTCTCTATACAATCCATAAAGAGTTCCATACATCTTTATACATATGTAGCAATAAATACATTAGTTAAAAGTAATCTATTCAAGTCACAATTACCTCTTACTCAAATATAAATAATTCTTCTTCTGTTCTGATGGTATACGCTGTATGTTGGTATTATTTTGTCTAGTTATTATTAAAAAACCCTGTCTCTGCCTCACTCTAATATTTTCTTTGGCACAGCCATTGCTTTAAAAGCCTACAATGATAATATAAAGTATATGGGAAACACTTAGGAGAGCCATCCATTTCTCAGCCTGTCTCCAGTTAATTAATACTTCCACATTCTCGAGAGGAGGACAAATCTTAGCTCTTTTGCCAAATTAAGGAAGGAAGAGACACAATAAATATTCTACTGGGCTGAAGTTGGTTTTGCTTCCATTGCAGTTTTGTGCTGAGCTCTGTTTGTCTGGGAACAGACAGCCCCCACCTTCCCAAGCCTGGAGGGACAGGCATTGTTTTTCTCCTTTTGAAGGATGGAGAGGGGCTCCACTCACAGATGCTTTTGTGAGCAATGCAGCAGTTACCAACTCTGATTGCCATTTATCCTCCAGCAATTGTCTCTTTACTGGAAACCTCCAAGTTTCACTCAGACTTTTCAGGAGGACCTGGCGTGTGTCCAGGAGCTCACCACTCCTTTGCAAACCTGCAGCTACAGAAATCGGACTAGGCTGTCCGGCCAGCCAAGGCGAAATGGATTTCTGGTTGTATTAATTGACGTAGTCAGGACAGATAGGCCGTGGCTCAGAGCAGTGACAAGTGACTCTTCCGTTCCTCCTTCCTTCACCCTCCTCCTCTGTCACAGCAGCTCACAGGCAGAGGGAAGCACACTTACCACCCACTTTCACTGAGCAGGACTTGGTCTCCATGGATCGGACGTTCAGGGTGGCCAGGATGCTCTCTGTGTCCACCAGGGAGTGATTGCTCGAAGCCGGGGCGTTGGAAGACAGAATGACACACGCAGCACAATCGAGGACGTTAACTGCCTGCAGATCTGCACAGGAGAGAGCACTGCCCTGATAAAACCAAACCGTGATAAGGAGAAATCAGAGGAAGCTGATCATTAGGATCATTAGAAGTGAAAAGGGAGAGAAAATGTGTTAAAAATTCTTACACAGAACAACCACAGCTTTGGGAAATTCTGAATAAACTTCCATTCTCTTTTCATGTAATTCATAGACGCAAGAAAAATGATGTCTTTCAGCTCACGGCGAAGGAAGTTACTCGTTCGTAAGGGCATCACGAAGTCCTGCAGCCCAATCAGGGGTGATAGGGCATCACCAAAGACGCAGACCAAAATGTGATCCTGCAGGTACAGCACTGGCTGGTTCCTCAAACTCTGAATTTAAAACAGAATTCTGATAAAACAGCTAATAGGTTTATTTTAGACTTGTTTGTTCAGTTACAAAGACTTAACATATTTCACCTACAGGTGGAATGAGACTGTATATAAAACGAAGCATTTCCCCTTGAGTATTTGGATTCCAGCTACATCCTACAGAAGTGTAAAAATCATATGTATTGGTATACAGCACCAAAACTGCGTAACAGAGCAACAACAGCAGACTGACGCTGGGAGCTTTATAGCTCCTGTGTCCTGGTGTTTGTTCCTGGCTGTTTGTTCACGTCTCTCAGATGAACTAATTGCCCATTGCTATGGGCAAGCCCCCAAACCACGCCTGCCAGAGGCACAGCACTGATGTCCACATCCACCCACCAGGAACTGTGGGATCAGCTCCTGCTATGTTCATTCCTTGGCAGCATTTTTCCAAAGAGAAACAAGGGTCTTTGTCAGGGAGAAGTTTCCTGATGAGAGATTACAATCATAACCAAATTAAATGATTGTCTCTAACTAATTAGATTAGTTTAAATTGAATAATGAAACCTTTAGCTGTATTTAATGTAACATGCCTGAAGTCCAACGATTAGTCTACTGAATGAAGCTAAACAATTAAAAACACAATCTATTTTACAGCTTATTTTATAGGAACAATTGGAAAAACTATTACTGCTGAACTCTGCAGAGGAAATGCACAATTACACGATCAACAGGAGCAGCCTGTTCAGTGAGAGTGCAGTAGGCACAGGTCAGCCATTCCGAAGACACCATGGAAGGACTTTGGCCTTCCTGCCAACCTGGGGCCAAGGAGGCAACCGTATCTGGCATTTATTACTTTATTGGTGAGGCTAGGGGGAAAAACGTTACACCAATTCTCAAGCATCTATGCAGAATTAGACTGAAGGATAGAATTCCCCAGCAACATTTCAATGGTTTAGGAATGCATGCTTTACGTGAAAGTCAAAGAGAATTATATTTTTACGTGTTTGGATGCTCTGTGTTCTGCATGGACATCCTGGAGGAACTTCTGTGAGGTGTGTTATCTAGTTTTCCATAGTTTCCAAGCAGAATGAAATGCTGAAGCGTCATGACAAAGCCCATGGGAGTTTACTTGCACCTTTAAGCTTTTAAATGAGTATAAAAATCTAGTTTTTGAAAACCCAGAGCATGGTCTGGGACTTTGTCAAGCACCCAACTCACTCCCCAAAACACATTGCAGACTCCCAAGCCTTTGAGGGCTTGTCTGTCCTAGAAATGTGATTGCAAAGGAAGATATTGTATGAGTGTGCAATGGCTGTTACACACTTGTTTTCTTTGTGGACATTCTTAAACCTCATAAAGAGTCTCTTGCACAGTCTAGCTTAGCTACACAGAACCAGTACAATACAGAAGGGGCACATGGGGAATTAGGACACACCAGCAGTTATAAGCCTTTTCCTCATGTAAGTCTGCCTGTAAGACCTTTTCAAAACATTCCCCTTCAATTCTCAGAGCTGAGCTTCCCGTCCTGTTGGGATATTTGCCCATTTGTAATGACTAATCCTATTTTGGAGGTTGCTGGGCAATGGGGTCCTTTTATTTGCTTGGAAGGAAGCTGCAGCATTTCAAGCAGCATGAATTCCAGCCTGCTACAAGTCTCCCAGCTGGCAGAACAGCTTGAACATTCTGTATTTTTGATGAAATCTTTGATCACCTCATTGCAAGATTTGGTTGCCTACTCCCAGCTCTCTGGCAGCTCTGAGCACAACCTGCCATTTCCAGATAGGATTTGTTCTTTTACGGATTAGACACATGAAATAAATAAACCAAACAGCCTTAAAGATATCCAGATCAATAGCATAAGGGACACAAGGATATGGAAACACAACGTGTGAAATTCAAAAACAAAACAGGCATCCAGCAGACCTTCCCTTGCACATCTCCTGAGATCCTCTCCTGAGATAGGATGCCTGCCCTGCTTCAGATGAACACGGGAGGCATTACTGATCCCTTGTTACCTTGGAGATCCTTCTCCGTTCCCAGGTTACCACTTAAACTAAAGCAAACATGCCCATGGAATGAGCCTTCAGCTCCCATCGCCCCAGCAGTCTCCATGTGACCCTGGTCGAGATACTTTATCTGCAACTCACTCCTGAAAAAAGGGACAATGGGCTCAGCCTCTCTCCCTCAGGGCAGGGTCAGCTAAGGGAGCACACTTAAATAAACGACAGTAAACTAGAAAGGGCTGTGCCCTGCACCCAGAGCAGTGCTTTGAAGCCCCAGCTGATTCCTAGAAGGACAAAGAGGAACTCACACAAAAATGCCCAGGGCAGTTACCCCGCACCTACCAGAATGGCCTCGAGCAGCGGAACGGCCTCACACCAGTGGAACCTTCCCGTTGAATCTAAGGTGACTCTGCTTGTGTCATCTCCCTCGTCATCTGGAGATCTAAAACACAGACATCAGCTTCTGAGCGACAGAACCACCTCTCAGCAGAGGCGGCTGCAGCTCGTCCATGTTGAAATCACACCTCCAGCTGCTGTGAGATGCCCTCTTTATTAACGTTACGGCTTTCAGATCTCTTAATGGCAAGGAAAAATTGAGATGAGTCAAGAGTTGTGTGGTGGAGGAACTCCTTCGCCAACGTCAGTTTAGAGGGACAAACAAAGGAAATACACACTGCAAAGAATTTCATCCAATTACTGTATTAGTTGTGTTGTTTGTGGCTGCTTGAGCCTGGTCCTGAAAACCATTTTAAATAATGAGTTCTTGACTGGGGACATTCATTGAAGGAACATTTATGTAAACGTGGTCTTAGGAGCAAGAAGAAGTCAGCAGGATTTTTTCCGTCATCCTCAGCAACTCTAAATTATGCCCATATTGCAGGCTATTCTCAGAGGTACATTTCAGACACACAGCTCTGCGAGCACTGTGCTAGTCCAGAAGCAGCAACAAGACCACAGGAAACAAAAACCATTCAGTCAGGTGCAACTCTGATATCCTGCTGCTTCAAAGGACGGCTGCAGATCAAGGATTGCTGGGGAAGGTCCTGTTGAACAGCAAAGGATTATGAGAGAACTGGTGTCTGCTCATGGAAACAACATGGAATCTCTTTGCTCAACACCCTCTCTCCAGCTTTGCTGTAGGTAGAATCTGCCTTGAACAGTTGTCTTAGGAACAAAGCTTGTTTAATCACTCTGTAACTGAAATAGCAACGATAAAAGAAACTTGCCATCTAGGATTACAATGTACGCTGAACACAACAGCCTTCGTGGAGCCATAGGACCAGACAAGTGCTTGGTCCTGACGTTGTTTTTTCTTGTCCAATTCATCCTTATCTTGTCCGTGCAGTATTGGGTGAGGTGAGATTAACAGAGGAGAGAGAGGCGGATTTTGCTAGGGGAAGGTGTCGTTCACTCCCAGGCGTGCAAGGCAGAGCCAGCTGTGCCCGCACAGACCAACTCTCGCCGGAGCCAGGCCTAGGGCTCCTCAGCAGAGCAGCACAGAACACAACATTTTACCCATTTTTTTTTTTTGCAAATAGCATTGCAGGGTTTGCAGCTTGTGCCAAACTCCATGATGCCATGGCTACACAATTAACTTATACCTGGGATAGCTTGTTAAAAGTCTCAGTTATTTCAGTAACTTCAGCACAGCTATTGACTCTTTTCCATCCCATAGCAGACTGAAAATCCAGGCTGGAGCCTCCCGTGGTTCCTGCTAGCTCCCAGGTCTTAAACTAAGGGACAACCAGCCCCAGGACTGATCATACTAGAATAAGATTAATGTGCCCTTCTAAATTCATGTTTCCAATTATTATAAATGTTCACCTATCCTAAGACCAGCACAACATATAAAGCCACAAAGGGTTTGATAAAGGCACTGACAAAAACCGCAATGACCAACGTCTGCAAGTTGCTCACAACTCTCTTCTGCAACACGCTGACAACAAGTGCTGGCTTTGATTGTAATCCCAAACCTGAAGCAGGTCCTTCCCAGTTCTGCAGGGTTAGAGACAGAGGGATTGCCTATGGCAGATACAACCCAAGCACCACCTAACCTGAATTAGCAAGCTAGCACAAAATTGGAGGGGAAGGGGAGCAGAACCGTGGTAAGTCTCTGCCATGTCCCTACGCAGCCCTGGGCTAACTGCAGGCAGTTGTATCCATTAGCCACACGCCTCCTCCTCAGATAATGAATCTTCAGGCCAGTGATTAAACAGTATTTTGGTGAGTTGGAGGCTCTTCTCACAAGCATTTTTACTTGACTCACATTCACCCATCAGTCAGTGTATATATCTCCATCATAATAAAGACATCATCTCTATACACAACCTGTCAGAAATGACATCTTCTCATTCTAATATTATAGGAAATATATGCACCAAGCACATTCTCATTTAACAAACCATTCTTTAGTTAGGGGTTTCTTCTGTCACAAACTCTGCAAATTACATGATCCTTACAGAAATCTGATTTTCCTGAGAGACTCATAAATCATTCTGCACTGGACTCTGAGGAGTCTGAGGATGGGGACACAAGAACTGATATGGTATAGTACCCTACAGGGACAGAAATAGTCTCTGGCTGAGTTACAGTTACTTACTACAGCTGTCAGCAGGTTATCTGGGTCACAAATTGACTCTGCTCTGTGCACAGTTATCCATGTTTGCTCTCCTTGAGTCTAGGAAGAAAGCAGCCCCGTCCAGATGATGCTGTGCATTTCCAGGTCTGTGCTACCGACCCTTCTTCCTCTATCGCCCTCTCATTTAAGGTCCTTGTCACTTTGCACTAAACAGAATATCACTTATGGCCTGGAACAGCAAGCAAGGCCTGGAAGAGCTGCACCGCTGGACCTCAGCAACCTGCCCATGAGAAATCTGGGAGCAGAAGGCTCGAGAGATGCCCACGTGTGGGAAGCAGGCAGGTGGCTGCAGCAGCTGGACGGGGAACGGCCGCAGCCCACCAGCACAACCGCCCGCCATCGCTCCCCATCCCTGCACCGCAGCCATGGGGATGATTTAACACTTGGCATGCGGGCTGCTCGGTTCACATCCCGCCTGGGAACCCTCTTATTGTTTCTTGAATCGCTCCCAGATCCGCACATATGTTAGGCTTCTCCTTTAGGGAGGAGCAGAGTTTCACACACACACAATGAGAACTGCCTGTGCCTGTGGGGGCTGCTGCAAAGCCCCTTTCCCACTCCCAGGCCCACACTATTGGTCTTGGCATAGTCATCTTCATGGATTATATCACTCAAATCGCAACGCATCAAAGTGCTCTCCCTACCTCATGAGGAACTAGAGGGCTTAATTAATTAACAGGCACAGAGGTATTATGCGTCATTGCAAAATGTTGTAATTCAGAGTATTCCATCCAATAATTAAAAAATATCAAGCAACAAGTAAAACCAATCTTAAAAATGAGTAGTTAATTTTTTCTAATTACATCCACTGAACCAAATCCGCCCCTAGGCAACACACATGTAATCGCAGTGAAGTCACCGTGCTTGTACGGAATTCACTAAAGTAAAAACAGGCAGCAGTTAGCATTTATACTGTAGCAATGCTCACAGTTTCCCCCGTTAGGTTTAGGCCTGTTGACATGAACAAAGGTATCAGACTGAGCTGAGAAAACAGAGCACTGGGACTGACACAACACACAGACAAAGGCCGAGGCCCAGCCCGATGGGCACTGCCCTCCACCACATCTTCAAAGGGAGCCAGGATTCTCAAACAGTCACAGGACCCTGCGTGATGGTGCCTTAAGAAGGAAGGAGGAGCTGGCAGCGCTGGAGGAATTCAGAACACATCAGGAGAACTGGGGTGCACTGGCAGAACAGTTGCTACAGCGGGCCCATGGGGCTGGTGGGCCTACTTCACCGAAATCTTAAAATGACACGAAGAACGATCCTCCTGTTTTGTTGTCTGGCCTCCATTTCCACATTCAGCCTCCACCCAAACCACCCCCCTCGGCAACACTTTGCTGTATAAGGACATATTGTTCAGCCACAGATAGGAACCAGGTGTAACAGCTCCAGCCCTTTTTCAAATTAACATCGCGCGGTTATTGTGGGGAAGCTGGATACTGCTTCTGCAGGCAGGCCTCACGTGTCAGAGCCAGGAACCATTGTTTCTGACAGAAAACAACGGCCCATTATTCATGGCATCCCTTGTGAAATCTTTGCTAATTTCCCCTCTTCCCTCCCGAGGTTGCAGGAGGGATGGATGGAGTGCAGCTTCTCCCTGGTGCGAGCACGCGGGCGTGCGTGTCGTTGTTCCTTCATTGCTGCTTGGGCTGGGCACGAGCTGGATTGTAAGAACTCAGCCTGATCCTGCTACCCACACACAGAACAGCGGCTTGCTTCCATTCCAGGAAGGCTGTTCGGAGAGTAAGGCAGCAGACAGCTTGAGTAACAGTGGCAAAATTCAGCTCCTAATTATTAGATTAAAGCCTTAAAACAGTTGTCATGTATGAAGGGACAAAGTGGAATTTGGCAAACAGGAAGGGAGAAAGCAAATCTTCTCATAATGATAAATAATCTCTGAAGACAACCTTGTCATTTTTTGAGAGCGTCTCAACAGTTTCCTCTTTTTATTTTTTTGGTCACTGCTTATCAAAATTTGCATGGCTAGTTAGTGGGTTAATTTAATTACGAGCAGCATTTATGAACAGCCTGATGGGGGATCTGCAGAGGGCAATAGAATCTGTTCTTGAATTATGAAATTGCACACACTACACATCTGGAAGCCGTCATGGGACAGATCGCTGCCTTGTAAATGCGTGTTGAGTGTTACAATATTTTACTAAGCACTCCCAATCTGTCAAGGTTTACAGGAGAGCAGAGACTGGGAACATTTGGGATCATTTGTGGCTTAGAGCCATTAGCTACTTCCACCCACTTATTGTGACATTATTAATAGCAAAATAATCTAAAGAGCAGAACTTGGCTTAGTCAAGATCTTAGATAATAGGAGTGACATTCACTAAGGGCCAAAAGCAGAGAGCCGGGACCCAGCTGAATGCAAGGCTACTCAGGATAGTGCAGAACAGAAAAACGTGAGCTGCACCTCTGTGCTATCCTTCCTAAAACTCAAGCTAACTGGCTAAAAACCAATGCCATCATACTTGCATGACATCCAGGGATGTTTGCAATTACTGTATTGGCATTGCCAAGGATAAGCAACATCCTTAATTCTTCCAAAGTCAGAGACCAGAATGGTCAATTAGCTACCGAGACCCAAATCGTGTAGAAGTCCACTTCTGGCTAGGCACACAGGAATGGATTTCATCCACGAAAAGTAATCCTCTGCTGAGAAAATGAGGACTTGGCCTGTGAAAGAAACTTTGCACCAAGTTTCTTTGCCTGCTGGAGCCACAGCTCAACAAGAAGATTCAGAAGACTTCTATCTCCATGGAGCTTTTGGCTCCTTGTTAAGCTATTGCATACCTGTTTAATTCAAAACCCCATCCAATTATTAAATATGTTTTTTTTTCTTATGGGTCATTATGATGTGATTTATGGCATCGGTGTAATTGTCAGAATTACTGTGGGTAATTAAAATACAAAACGCAGGCTGCCAGAGGCTTCAGTCACTCTCAGCACCTCATTAAAAATCAGGAGCTGACCAAATTATAAATAGACTGGTTTGCACAAGTTCACAGGGAAAGCTAATTATGAAACTTCTCCTTATGCACTCGGAAGGCACACTATCAGTCATGCAAATTCTGTAAGGGATTATGCTCTTGTACAGCGTGGAAAGAAATCGGTGCATACAGGTGGGTGCCACTCCAGTGACCACGCGCAGTACAACTGCGCTCTGCATTTTAGGGGTGAGCCCCTAAAATTCTTATGCAAGTTTGATGATAGACGTGGGATGAGGGAGAAGATGTATTTTCATGTGACACACAGAAAAGGACTGAGGAATACATGGAGATGTAGAAGTTGCAAGGGATAAGGCTCTCTGGTCTGCGATGGTAAGCCTGAGAGAAAGGACAGAGGCGGGTGGACAGAAGGGAAGAGAGCTCCAGAAAGAAGCTGGAACAACCTTTGGATTAGCTGCTTGAATTCCTAAGGAATGGTGGCTGGCTAAAACCACAGGAAGTTTAGGTGCCAAATACAGTGAATGTGAATACAAACTGAAGAAAAATTCTATATACGAGAACAGGCCTCAGCCCTTGTCTTTATCTAGCAGTATTCTGAATATTTTACTTTCCACAAGGGAAGAAAAAAAATCACAAAAGAACAGAAAAGAAAAATAGAGGCCTATGTATGAAATTTAGCTGAAATTGAATCGAGAAAATCACTGAGGTTACTGCTGGTCACAACACCTCTGGTGACTTAAAAGCCCAAATGAAGTGTGCTTTGGCTTATTTTGAGTATTCTTAAAAATAAACATGGGACCTATCCCCCAACGCCAGCAGACAGAGTTGGTTTTCATACAGAGACGACACAGTCTCTGCAAAACAAGTCTGGGCATATTTTGCACACCGTAGAAGCAAACTTCTCTTTGTCCCCACTAAAATATCTGATCCATCACACCAACTCTTGAGTTGGAAATTTCAGTGGAGAAGAGAAAGACTTCATTGTTCCACGAGCAAGATTCAGCCAGCCTGCATGGACAGAATAATTTCAATTTATCAGGGCGTCTAAAGATTCATCTAGACCAAGAAGAGTCATGTTCCAAAAATAATGCTGATTTATATTGTGTGCAAGATTCTGGGGGTTGGAGATTTGAAGAGAGAAGGCTTGGGGGAAGTAGGCAAGGGTGACGTCTCCTACCTGAATTTTCTAACTCAGACAAACCTAATTAACCACAGGTGTATTTATCGATTCAGCTCTATCACTCCACCCAACCTGCCATCCTGACTCCAACGAGGACTCCTCAAAAACACAGCAAAACCATGGGACTTCTCAGCGCAACAGCAAGTGGAATGCAAAATGTTCTTCCTAGAGGAGCTCCCTGCTCGACATCACAAACTTTCAGTGCCCAAAGTCCGTTTTCTTCCCCGAACTACAGAAATGCCATTTGTGTCGTTCAGAAGGGATTTTTCTTAATATTCCACTGCTGAAGTGTTCGAGAGGCATCCACATTTTTCCATGGTTCTATAAACCCGCTGAGGTTTGGCTATCGCTGAAACACCCCCTCCACATCTTTCCCATTCGAGCAATAAAAGTAAATCCAAAGGAATGTGAAACTCGTCTAACGTGAGGCTTTTTGCTATGCCAACAGTCTGCTGCATTTTCCACAGAGCCCCCACCCCGCAGCATAAATACCAGGTAGTGATCAAAAGCACAATGTGCCTGCTGACAAAAGGGATCTTGCTCGCTGTAACAACACTTTCTCCACCTCTATCTAGCTCCTTTTTCTTGAGAACACAGTTTTACACTTGTCCTTCATACAAATAACCCGAGGGTGGGAATTATTCAGAAGGCTCGTGTTTGACACCCCATCTGTTCATTTCTGACAGCGATATATAATGTAAGGCTATAAAAACTTGAAAAATAATGCAACATAAAAAGGGATTGACTCGGCTCCAAGAGGCCATAAACGGTAACAAATACCATTGTATGATTTATTTCATGCTGTAATCTTTACAGTAAGTCATCTTTCAGACATTTCCTTGTGACAGGTTTTAATAATATTAATGCCCAGAGCAATCCAAATCATCGCCAATAGACATATTTATCAAGCTGCCAATCCAAGTAAATGAAATTCTATAAGCAATAATGTAACATGTTTAAAGGAAGCTAATAAAACAAGTCAGGAGAGAAATATTACTGCAAAGTATTCTCTCTCTAATCCAGCCCTGGATTTTATACAGCCAAAATGCAAATCTTTCCCTCGGTGATTTATCGCTCCGAAAATACCAGTGACCTTTTTGGGAGCTCTCGCGCAGCCCTGCTCACACGTTGAGGAAGGCTGTGGTGCATTCTGCCAGCTGAGCTGAGCCGGAGCGCTCAGCATTGCCGCTTTGTTTTGCTCTGCCTTTGGGTTGGGAAGTGATGGGCAGCACCGGAGCGGGATCTTAAGTCTTCAAGATTTATTAAAGACTGACAAGCCCTAACATAGGCCTGGCAACTCAGCAGGTATTTATTAGCAATTATCCAGGCACTAGATAAATTACAATTAAGAGGGAGCTAAAACTTGTTTCTTTAGCCTGGTTTCCCCTTTAATCTAATTCAGTTGTTATTAATCCTTTGCTTGGCTGAAGTGACTCCACACCAAGACAAAAGGGAAGGAGACGTTGCAGGGCTGTGCACACAGAGCCTTGCTCACAAACATTCTTTTATGCCTCGCTCGAAACTTAGCAGGAATGAAAAACAAGAGTCAACAATTCAGCAAAACATACACCATTAAATTTGTCATGCCTTAGGCAAGAATGTGTGGAAAAACCATGACTAGTGAAGCAAGGGTATCGATGCAGGGCCTCCGGAGGAGGAATCCTAACAGGTTTTATGTATTCACTTCTGGATGAGCTCCACAACTCTTACTTGGTTTTGTAGGGGGGTTTGGATTTTTTTTTGTTATTGTTGTTTTGTTTAGTATTGGTTTGAGATTATTTTTTAATTTTTTTTTTAAATAGTAATTAAGTTCTTCCCCTGGATATAAAGATCTACCTATTTCCAATGAGAAAAAAATAGAAGAATGTATGAGCCTAGCGTGTGCAGTGCTGAGGGAGATATCTTTCATTAAAATAGCCCAGAACACCAGAAATACTGCCAGGACCTGAACAGAATGCGTTCTGAGCCTTGTAATAGGCCACGACCAATCCTTCCCCACTGCACTTCATCACATTTCCCTGAATTACAGTTTGCTCACATGTAAACCTTGTCTCAACCCTAGATGCAAGATTCCAATTTTTTAAACAGAAATTTAGCGTTGAGCAGGCTAAATCCTCCAACAGAGTTATGCTCGAAGGAGCCCACGGGAAGGGAAGGCGGTGAGCCCCCCGGCCGTTCTGCAAGCGTTGCTGCTGCACGCAGGGCAGCGATCCCCGCTGCACAGCCAGACAGCTCAGGAAATGGGGCTCGTGTTGAAGTGCCTGTCCTCCCTGGATCAGGCTGCAGTTTGCCATCCTGAATCAAACAGAGCGTTTGAACTCGGAGCTCCCCCTGGCCACTGTCCCAACTCTCCTAATTTGGATGGAAAAGGTCAGTGTAAGCTTTTCTATTAGCAGAACGCCCCAGGTGGAAAACCTCAGCTTCACTGGAAAATGGGCAATTGCATCCAATTATAATTTTGGTTCAAATAATAATAAAAAATGATTTGGGATTGGTCTGAGAACTCTAATGTAATGAAGAAGCAGCTCCAAACGGCTGCATTTTGAGCTTTCCTCTACAACTTTCAATACCTCATTTCACCCCTTCCTCCTTCCCTTTGCCACTGGTTCGGGCAGACATCCCTCGCACTGTGCCAGCCCAGCAGGGTTCCAGCCCCAGCAGAAGCCTCAAGGCACTGCTGTAATACAAATAATAAATACTGCAACTAATAACGGTATGGTAAAATGCCCTCCCCAGGGAAGTGCTGCAAGGCCATTCCCTGGTGTCATTTAAAGCTAAACACCAGAAAACATGCCTGCCCTGATGGGATGGAAGATAGTGTCTGTTTGGTACGGCGATGAGGGAGAATCTTGATGGGGTTAGGAACAATTATTTATCTGCACATTTGGCCGTTTCTTCAGGGGATTTCAGAATCTCTCTTAGTAACATTTTTGTTTCTCACTGCTAAGCAGCAGCAGCAATCTCGGGGAAAATAAATAAATAAATAAATAAGAACTGTATAATCCCCAAGGTGTAATCCCAGAGTATGGAAACTCACTTCACTTAAATACCTCCCTCTGGCATAATTGACTTTTCATGCGCATGTTAATAATGGTATTCCAGCAGGTTGTGAGGGCTTGTTCTTCTCCCCCTTCCCTACCCCCTTTAGTAAATTATGTTACTGGGCATGAGGAGGGGGAGGGCCACGTTATAAATCTAATTATGCTTTCGTTTATATTTAACAAGTCAGCACAATCTGCTGGTACGTGTGTATGTATTTACCACGCAGTCCCAATATTTACAGCTGACCTAATTGGTTGTAGGACAGCACTGAGAACATTTAATTGTCCTGGTAGCATGTGTGTGCTGGGGACAGCTGCTAAGATGCAACGCTCTCCAGAGGACGCCTTGCAGTCCTTGCCACACTGACATTTGCCTTTGCAGCTGAAGCACAAGATAGCATTTTGCAGGGAGGGGAGACATTGTTTATTAAGCCTCTCCAGTTCTACAGTGGCTGCAAATTGCTCACTAGCAGAAACAAGGCAAGGAATACTGGAGAGTGCATCTCTTTCCCTACCAGGTTCCTGTTTACTCCCTGCAAAGTCGAGCATGACACGACTTGCCAGTATGTCCTGGCACCTTCTCTGGTGGATGTAGGAAGAGTGTAACAGCTTGCTATTACTGACAGCTCAGTTTCAGACCACGATACTCTTCCTTATGCTGAATGTAGCAGCCCAGGTTATCAGGAGTCCCAGCAAGTGGGGCTGCTCAAACTGAGTACATTGAGTTAAAACACTGCAACTTGCACCTTAAGACAGCAGATGACTACACTCTGCCTTGAAGAAGCCGCAGAATAAGACCTGCTGATGACTCCTCTGTATTGTTTCACTTCTTTCTGGAACGCAGCAAGTGATTTCATGAACTGTACCAATTCCTCCCTTCACTTTCCCATTGTACCTCAGATTGGTATCAGGGGTTCTTAACATCTCATGTGTGCTTATAGGCTTTGACCCTACAGGAGAGTATATGAGCTGAGGGTTTTGATGCATCGAAATAAGTCTTGCTTTCTAGACCGACCAATTAATCAAAGCAGCAAGAAGCCATAAACCATCCACTTCAACCACTAGGAACAGCAGGCGAACCAGGAAACAGGCTGTTCCTGCTTTCCACACAGATTCTCAATGAGACAGCCCAGGAACTGCCTGCTCAGCACACACACAGCTTTACATTCCTTACCTATCATCAGATTTCTTAGGTGGAAGGACGGGAAGGGGCCTTGACTTTGCAGACTCTCCATCTGCAGCAAGACTTTCTCCACAGAATTTCAGTTTCTCTGAAACAAAGGCAATGAAACAAAGTTGGCTTCCCTCTGTACAGACCTCAGCTGGGTTTACTTTGTGTCTGCAGACGGCCACTGCACCATGAGAGGCTTCTGCGGGGACTCCAGAAGCGCTAGACTAAGGAGCTTGGAATTGGTTATTCACACAACTGCTCAGAAATGCAGCGCAGGGTTATCAGACAGTAATGGTAGCTGCTATGCATAAAAACCATGGTGAACACTACGTCCTTAAGGCACCGTTAAGGTCCAAAGGGAGCTCCTTCTCCTCCTGAAACATGGTTCTCCACCAAGGAGAGAAGCCAGAGAGCAGGCAGAGCTCATCCTCAGTGTTTGTGCAGTCCTCCTTCTTGTCGTGACTTGAACTTCGTTATTCCTCTATTCCCATATTATCTCAGAGTCAAGCCTGTTTTAACTGCGTCACTTTCCTAACAGGAAACCAGAATTCAGAACGGCTAAGTGGCCTAAAGTCCCAGATTGAATCTGAGGAAACAGATCAAGAAAATGAGCTTAAGCATCTCAAATCCTAAAGCAGCAATTTAACAGCTGGAACGTCTTTTCCCTGACATTTGATCGAGTCCTTTCTGGGCCATAATCTGAGGTCATGGGCCATTAAGACCAGCGTTGTAACACCAGGCAGCGATCTGAGGATGTTCAGCAGCACCCTCTGAGGTTTTTAAGCACAGCAGAGCCTACCTGCACCTCCTGCTTCTCGCAGGGATGCAGCAGGTTCAGGACACACAGAGCTATTCCTCATGCTCCCCTGGTCTGGATCTTTGTTGCTGATCTGCATTCCTCCCCTTCTCAGCATTTGACAGCAGGCACAAAGCTCTCCGTGTCACATGTGTCCAAACACGTCCAACACATTCAGATGGGGAAGGAAAGGTTGGACTGGGAGAACTTTCAGACACAGATCTCTTTATCTCCCAAGCTGACAGGTGAACCCTCTCACATACCCTTAACTTCCTTGTTAGGTTGCAGCTGTTGCCAAAGCATACGAACTCAGAAGGAGCAATTCTAAACAAACCCCTGGCAGACAAAGGGCCATCGCTCTGAATAGGTGATTTGTCAGCCTTCAGCTGTAATTGCTCCACACAGGTGTGCTGAATGCAGGTGCATTTAGCCTTGGTAACAGGAGAGCTCTTCCTGCAGCCCTGCGTTCAGTGGGGAGGGAGTTGGAAGGGCAGAGGGAGCTCTCTGAGGATGCCACACGACACTCAATCGATCCCTCTAGGTCAAGCTTAATGAAAGGATCATAAGCCAATTTCGAGAGTGAAAATTCCTAACAGCCTGTCTTACACAGGCAGAGTAAGTAAACGTGAAAATCCTCTTACAGTCTCCCAAAACAAGGCACTTGGCCACCTCTGTTTTGTTTTAACTTACAGCCCTCTAGTAAGCCCTTTGCACCTCTGTTAAACAGCAACACAGCAGCTTCTTTGGGTATAGTTCACAGTCTGAGGCTCCTCTGTTGGTTTTGTTTATCCACCACAATGAACTTGGTGTTCACCAAGCAAACCTCGCTGTTTCCATTGCAGGGACTGGGGGCACACTCATCTGCACCAGCCGGGGATCTCCTGCACATAACCTCCCCTATTCCCCCTCCTCTCGAGGTGAGTTTGGAGACATCCAGAACATCGAGCACCACTTGAAGTACATTGTGTTGAGAGGGAAGGAATAGAAGTGCCTAAAGTTAAGCTCCGATTCATCCAGAATCCTACAGAAAACTGGTGGCAAGGTCTTTTGGCTGGCAGAGCTCCTGACCCCCCTCAGGCAACCATCCTCTCTACTGCAAATCTGGTGCAGAAACACAGGTTTGCAGACAACATCTTTTTACTAATATGTGTACTGAAATGCAATCTTGTCCTTTTAAAATCTGAGATTGCCTGGGAAACCAGAATAAAACCACCCAGGTGGAGAGGGCTCCCACAGTGCCAGTGTATGCCTTCCTACTCCTTTGACATTGACCTTCATTGAGACATCTTTGTCACTTACAGAAATCTCTTTGCTGGGAGGCAGCTGGCTTTCAGGGACCTTAGCTGTTGTATCTAAGTTGCTGAGTGCGTGGGCCTGAAAACGGGCTCCAGCTTCCTCTTCCACATGGCATTACTACAGGGAGTCCTCCAGGTGTCAGTGTTTGTGCCTGCTGTGCGGGTGAGCTCTGCCTTCATCTCAGCCCTCGAGGATGCTTTGCAATGGGGCTTGGCTGCCATCTGCTGTTGAACTCATTTGCAATGTTTGAAAGAAGCAGGCATGCTGTATATCCGTATTTAATGGGAAGCTCCTCCTCAACTCCTTAAAGCAAAGCACCATCTCCATCGAGGGCAGACACAAGCAGAAAAGTTTGTGTGTAGAACAGACGAGCACGTTGGCCTTTCGTGCTTAGTGAACACATGGCCTCACTCTGGTGCAGTCAAACACGGATTAGAGAGGCCAACTTTTCTGTCTTAACAGAAAACCAAAACCAAACAAAATCCCACAAAGTCCTTGAATATTGAATTTGAGGTGAAGAAAGCGTGTTGCCCTGCTTTGGGTTAGATGCCACAATTCGTCTGTTCTCCCCATCCAGCCCAGACCTGCAGCCTGCAGAGCAAACGCCACTGAACATTGCCATACACCTTGAGCAACCCCCAGAACTCTTTCCTGACTTCACATTAAGTGTTTCTTTTTCTCCTGATGACAAGGACCTAGACACAATTCCTCAGGGAATCTTGACCAAGAATCTCATGCAAACTGGACAGAAAATTCTTGTTTTATCCAGCTGTACCTTTTGCTTCAGTTACACATATGCTACAGTGGTATTTGCTTTGGTCTCTGCAGTTACAAACCCATATCCTGTGACAAACCTGTTAATAAGCATAGAGAAAATCTTGAATAAAGTATATTTTCTCCTACTTTTTTTTAGCCAAGAAGCTTTGAGTCTGAAAAAAAAGCACGAAGAAGCCTTAGAAGATTCATTAGTATATCAGGAAGATCCCTATTTTATCAGATAAGGGCTGCTCCAGCCTGTTCTTATCTCTAATATCCTTACTAACTATGATAAATAGTCAATATGATAAATAGTTAACTATGATAAATAGTTAATAAGTGTATAATTAACAGATATTGATCTAGCCTTTTTTTTAAAGTGAGAAACAGATTAAAAAAACCCTTACCTGAGAAAGATTTTAAGGCCAGTCTGCTCCTACACTGACATTTTTCAATCAGCTCTGGGTCGTGTATGTCGTCGTGACAGGCCTTACAATAAAAATATGCCCTGGAAAACAGAAGTGAACCAGGCAGAAGCAAATTACCTTTAACTGATCGGGTGACAAATGCACTTGTCTGCTCTTCTGTTTCTTCTGTTCTAGACCTTTTTTCCAACGAGGCAGTAACGAGGAATCCTACCTTTTGACTTCTGCAAGGGAATGAGCAATAAAAAAGCCCACGGTGTTCCGATGGAGCTGTCTGTGTGGAGATGGATTGATCAGGATGGTGCTGTGTGGGGAAATGACCGAGAGTCACCAGCTTGTCTATCAGGGGACATTTTTCACCTCTGTTGTGAGAATTCAGGCTGGGTGATGGTATCAGCCCCCTCCCACCTTAAAATCTTACTTTAATCCCTTTGTTACAACTTCTACGACCCACGTGAGCACGCAATTTCTTTTCCCCTCTTGCTTTCTCTGTTCATCATCCTATTTCTGTCCAGACAACGTAGGAGCTCAGGCAGCAACGCGCTGCCTGTTTTCCATCAGTGCTAAGCAACCGCAGCCCGCACTGGCTGCTCCGGGCAGGGCTGGTTCTGCTCTCCCGGAGGAGCAGTCCCTGCATCCTCCCCACAGCCGTGCTTCCCTACGCTCCTTTGTTTTCAGAGCTTCTAGCCCAGAGTTTGGTCAGGACAGCCATTTCCTCTGTAAAAGTGGGAAGAGCAATAACTGCGCTCGATAGTCTGCATTTTCTGGATGATTTCTTGAGCTTTTCAAAGATCTATGGCGCTCATTTATTCCCCTTTCTGAACTGGTTCCAGCTTCCCCATTAGGATGTCTTGTATTTCATCATTAGAACAGACAGGGAGTGTTATCTGGCCCAGGACCAGATCAGCTTCAGACAGCAAAAGCTCTGCTGCCAGCATTGACAAATTGTCCCTTTATGACAATGCTTTATAGCATTTAGGGGCAAAACTCATGGTTAAAAAAACATGAGAAGGCGTTTCTGTTACCAATGAAAATAAATACGCTTGATTTGCCCTGAATCAGAGTGAGATCTGTGCTGCCTGTGTGTGGAACGGAAGGTGAGAACGGCGTCTCATCCTCCATCTCTTTCTTGATTATCTGGGAGAAGAAAGGAGGCAGAAGAAAAAAATTGTGTATGGTAAAATTCACCCTGGCACTTCAGCAACCAGGAATGACATCCCCATCCTGTCTGCTAATTAGTGTGCGCAGGAAAATAAGAGGTGTGTAAAATCTGTGCAGCATGGGGACAAGTCTGAGTTCTTTGGAAATCATTAGTTTGGGATTATTTGACTTCTTACTCGAAGAACAGTCTGCCATACAATTACCTCTCTCCTTGTCTGCCAAGCGGGACTTCAATCCCCAGGAGGACGAGGTTCAGTTTTACAAAGCACAACCTAGGGAAGGAGAGGCAGTCAGCCACAGCGTCTGTCTGCACTGTGGGAAAGCACAGCTGGAAGGAAATCACAAAAACGTCCACATCTGGACTACATACCAACAAACCTCTTTAAAAGTCAAGCCTGCAAAATCGTTGGAGAGCTGAGAAGTCATTACTTTGTAGTCTTTGTCTCCTGGAAGCATCTTGTCCTTCAGATGTTTTCTCTTTATCTAAAAGAATCGATCACAGAAATGATGCATTGATTCAGGGCAAAGCGAGTAGGATGCGTGACCTAACGCCGGGACATCGCTCGGACACCACACGGCATCACATCAAAGGCTCGCAGTTACTGCAAGCAGAAAGAGATCAGCTGTTTGTTGTCAGAAACAACATCAGGGTTCAGGAACAGCAGACCAGGGAGAGCCTGCACACTTCTGGGCACTTCGACTCATTTTATCGTTGAAGAAGAGGTGTCATTACACGGTTACAGAGCAGTTTTATGACCGCAAAGCATTAGGAGCCCTTTATCTGAGGAAGGTTAGGCTTCATTTTGCGGTAAGTTTAACCTGTCTACCAAGTTGTTCTGGTCTTGTGTTAAGTTTTACCAATGATAAATACAAGACAGGTGTGAGTTTTCATAGTAAGCACAAAAAAACCTAAAATAATGGTTTAGCTAACTTTGCCATGTCTCAGTAACATTTGGACTTGAATGAAGCAGCATCTATGAAAAAACACTTTGTATACAAAGCAGTTCTACAGAAAACTACATAAAACTTCTATATTTCTTTCACCCGATATCCTTAGAGCTTTCCTAAATCAGTTTTGTGAGTGAAAAGCCCCTGGATACAGAAATAGCAGCCACGTTTGATTTTTTTGTGCTGGAGGGTGATGTGAAGTATCACACCTAGCCACTAGGTGATAGCAGAAGCATGGACCCTGCAGCACCAGCAAACCTGAGACGTGGCCAGGCCACTTCATGCCCAGCAGTTCTGCTCTCATGTTTTTATTACATCTTCTGGTTTGGATGTGGAAATTTCTGAGCAACTTCTGTGCCCTGTAGATCTAGTATACAGCTTGTGAACTTTGTGTTGTAGTAGGCAATGAAGAGGAAAGGCAGGTAAAAGGGTAAATTCGGATCACGTCCCTCTTGTGCTGAAGTATCAGATTAGAAATAGTCTGTCAGGTTTTCTTGCCTTCTGCGCCAAGCTAAATCCCAGCACGATCAGGTGAGCTGCAAAAGACTCAGCTGCAGTTTCTACCCGAGAGTCAGTTGCGTGTTTCAGAGGAGACCCCACTGGGCTGCATTTACATTGCGTAGACAAGCGAAGGATTTACCTCGGTGTTCTCTTTCCCAAGGAACAAACTGGTTAGGAGAGTAGACAGACCAGGAACCATGCAGCTCTGTGCCATGAAGCCCAGCTTCAGCTCAGCAAAGCAGATGATGCTGTCGCCCATCCTCCAGTCCCAGCTGGGTATGTTTGGCAGGTACGCCTGTTTCGGAGCAGGAAAATATTACATTGAGATAGGCAGGGCCACAGCGTTCCTGTAGAGTGATTGTCCTCCTTTCTTGCATTCATCATTGTATTGTTTGAAAATCAGTGCTGCAATACACCAGCAGATAGCTACACAGACTTCTGAGTTGGAGCTGCTTTTGGTTTTGTTTTTCCTTTAAATGCTGAATGTGCATTTGCTGATGACTTTGACAAAAACAAACAAAAAGTTGCTCCTTATCTTTAGCACTGTTAAAAGATGTTCTAGGTAGGTTAGCGCCTGAATGAGTTAGAGACATGGGATAAACTCTCTGCCTCTCCAAACTAAGGACCTTGGATTCCCAAAAGGCCGGAATGTTAGCTGTGACACCCCACCTGAGGCAGACAACCATCATACCTTGTTACAAGACTGAATTATCTGCAAAATGATTCTTGTCTTGGGGTAGAGATTCTTGATTGACAGCACTCTGGACAAAAGACACAAGTTTGGATTAGTACGCCTGGTTCTGGCTGAGGTCCCTCGTTTGTCATGTCCTGCTGGCTTGCTCTGGCAGCTATTGGAGAGCGGTAACAGAGGATGGCAGATAACCCAAAGATTGTGTCTGGGGTCCTCTCTGCCTTAAGCACATCCAAGCGCACTATTTAGGGAGGATGGCAGTCACCATCAAAACGCCACAAGGTGAAGGCATGTGGCTTGGGTGGCTTGGATACGGAGCGAAGGATTGCACCCGTACCCCACTACAGCTCCAGAGCTAAGAGAAATAACAATGATCACTGTTAATTGCTTTGCAATTTCCACCTGTACACTCCAGTCATGAGCTAAAGTCTCCACTGCAGTAGATGCCCTGCAGATGGGAAGGAAAAATGATCCCTTTTGGAACTTGGACTTCTGGATTGATTTGGGGGAGAATGCCCTGCCAAGGAGGCCATCACCTTCACATAACCAGCAGCACTAAAACAGAACCCATTTCAAGTCTGACTAGTACAAAAACGCTTGAAATATGAGACCTGACAGCCAAGCATAACTCTTTCCAGCATAAAGCAGAGAGACTCCTTGGCTGTTGATATCGACGATAGTGAAGAAAATAATTACACTCTATTGAGTAACATTATGCTCTGTAGACGGTTGCAGAGCTGCACAGCTGCTACCTGTCTGAGCCCTTTAAAGCATCCGATGAAACCACAGCAGAAAGCAGTCGGTTGGCTGGCAGAGCTCTCCTGACAGAACAAACGTGACAGGACAGATCTGCTCCCCTGCCAGCTGCGCTACCTGTGTCACTGTTGATAGCAGTCAGCTAGAGAATGAAAGCTCTGAAGCATCTCGTCCTACCTCATGATGTTGGAAGTGTCTTCAACATCGGGTTTTGGAGAGCAAACATCTGCTAGGATGAGACAAGCGTTGGCAGACTCCATCTGTATCCCAGGAGAGAAACGATCAGTCAGGGTTTGATCCCATATGAAGCACAACAGTCTCTAACAGTGGCATGTGTCTTCAGTTAAAAACTTGCAGAAGGCCGTCATGATCCTATTACCTTGGAGCTGTACACATGCCTGAATGTTTCAGCTGTGACACAGCTCCAATCACGCACACAGTACGTAATGCATATTTCTATTTTCAAAGTGCTGGAACACAAGAAATTTATGGTTTCTTGTGCTAACGTCTCCCTGGAATAGGTTACAGAAACCAGTGCTATATTCTCCCCCAGCAAAGTCCAGCCCAAGCACTTTTCAAGGGTCAATATCTGGGCAGGTCAGCAGCACTCTGTCTCTGCCATCTAATTAATATTTGGGTTCTACAGTGAAATTGTGAACAAAAAAATGGTTTCATTTTTGGTAGAGTTTTTGTAGTCTTCTGGGAACTGGACGGAAATCTAGCAACGTATTTCAAAAAGGACACTAACCACTAGAAACCACAACAACGCTAAAGTTAGTGGTGGGTTTTGTGTGTGTTTTGTTTTTCCTTCAAGCCAGGTCCATTCCTTGTGCTTCGATTGGAATATTTTACTGAGCCTTCAGCATCTCAAGACACGAGGTCTCTTCTTTCCTGGATGTTCATGAATGAGACTCAAACACGATGCATTCTTTAAAGAAGAGGTAACTAAGGGCTATTCCAATAATTCAAATACTATTTCCAGAAATGCTGCTACCCAAAACATCCTTGGTTTAAAGCCAGTTGATCAGTTTGGCTTTGCTCTTTATTTCTCATGGTTCAATGCTTGAAAAATTTTGAGTCTGAGAAGTCTGCTATGCCTGACTCTTCCATTTTCAGATCCCATGAGCGTTATATTGGTATGCAAAAGGCACCACTAAAATAAATGGAGATGCTTGAAGTGTAAATAAAAACAAGAACTGAGTAAATGCAGCTGGTGCATCCTTTCATAAGGGAGAAGATTTTCACAAGACCAACTTATGGATAAGAAAGGGCAAAAGATGAAGGAGTTCTTACCGCAACTCTCTTCAGATCTTCAGAGTTCAGCGCAGAGCCATGAAAGAAAGACGTGTAGGGTGAATGGCACTTGAACACAGCTTCCAGCTCAAGACTGGGAAGGGATCTATTCAGCGTAAACAACAAGAAAAAAAAATCAATCTCTCATAATTGTGTGCTCTGCAATTCTCCATTTCTCAGAGAAGCTATTTGCCCTAACCACTGTTTAAAAGAGATCTGCAGGGATTTTGGCAGCTCAGCTAAAGTACGTAGTTTAGATTTTAATGAAAACAAGCTTTTATAAAACTTAACAGTCATGAAAATGTTTCTTGGATTTTTTCCTTTCTTCTGCTATTGTCATTAATTTTTCATGAGCTTCATTCCACAACCATCCCTGCAACCGTGATTTTACAGCTCACTGTTACTCCACAAGAGTCAGAAAACGGCACTTCCTGGGGCTTGCTTCTGCACTGCGTGCAGGTGGAACTGCTGAACCCCAGCTTTCTCTCCAACCCAGGTGTTGTTTTCCCATTCAACGCTTGCAAGCTGCACTTCTCCCAGGAACTTCTCTTCTCCAATGCCTTGTAAAACTCACGTAGAAATATTGGTACCTCGATCTCAGTAATGAAGCATACCCCACAGGAAGGTATCCCTTCTTGATTTAAAGACGGGTTAGAAAATGCACCCCATCTCTGAGCGCTTTGTTCCAGTGATTGTTAGCTATTTCACTTTTGAAAATGTTATGCCTTCTTTCTAACTCGAGTTTGCTCAACTTTGATCTCTAATCATTACTTTTTATTATACCTATCTTTTCTAGATTAAATAAGATTTTTATACTGACTGTGAAGCTAGCTAGGCATTTTAATCAAACCCACTCCCTTTCTCTTTTCTCTTACACTGAGCGGACTGACCCCTGCATCTCCTCCTCTGAAGCACTTGCCCATCTTTGAACAATTCCTGCGCTCCATCCGTGCATCCTCCACTCCACGGCTCTCCCAAAATGTCACGGCATTTCAGCAGGGATGCCTCTAACATTCTGCTCACCTCTTGCCCCACCTCCACTGCACTTCAAGGTGAAACGAAATCTGTGCTCCCAGCACAAAACTGAAGCTTCTGCTTTCAGGAACACCTCTAATAAATTCAGCTAGGCAGGAGGGGTTCTGACAGGACAGGTTGTTTAGGTGCCTGATGGGTTTGGCATATACAAGTGGTTTCACTTTCCTCCCTTCACCATACACTGATGAGACCGAGTGGAAGTTACAAATTTCCTCCTTCCCAGGATGAAAAAATGTGCAAGAAATCAAGACAGTTGTCAATTATTTGTGATGTAAAGTTGGGTCTAACTGGCAAAGCTAGGTTGCTAAGTAATTAACAGGGAATTTTTTTTGGGTGCTCTAATTTGTTTTGAAACTCTCAGTAATCAGGCACACAACATTGCCTTCCTTCACTTTCAGGCCTCCTACATTTCTGCGTTTCCCCTAAGCGTCCAGGAAATCAAAGTGAAATATCTCAGTGAAATAAGAATACTTACTCTCCCAGAAAAAGGATTTCTGTGCAAACATTTCCCTTGTCCTGACGCAGAAAGTCTTGCAGGAACGTCGTGACGCTCTCCAGAGTGATGTTACCACAGACAACAATGTAGCTGCAGGGGGAGATGGAGCAAGGTTGGACGCTTAGAAAGCAGCAGGGTGGTTGTTGCAAACCTGACACTGAATGGCACAATCTGCTTGCAGTGTATTAAACCCATCGATGCAGGAGAAACAGTTTGTGTCTTTGGTTTGATGTAAACTTCACCCACTGTGGGTATGGACTGCAGGAGTTATTTTGGAAAGGAAGAGGAGCTGTGTTACAGAGCAGAGAATGGCAGAGGTTTGCAGAGTAAAGACTCATAGAAAGAACTTCGTAAGGTCTAAAAATTGTACCGAATCTGTCTGTTTCTGAGAGTGGTGAAGGAAAAACAACAATAAAACAAACAAAAAAACCATCAGAAAACACACACCAAAACCCTATCACACTAACAATTAAAAAGTCGCCCATGAGACAGGTCTTCAGGTGAGGCTGTCGTGTCACCCAGTTCTCTTTGAGAACAAAACCCACACCAAAGAGCACTGCTGAGGTTTGTTCAGACACTCGAGGTAAGGATCAAACAAGAGCAGGATTCAGGGTTGATTTAAGCTGCTGTAGGAATTCCTTACGAGCTGGTTCCCAGCCTAGACACTGACCTGGTTTTTATTTTCCGAAGACAAGGAGTAGCCATACTTACTTTTTCCCACTCATCACTTGATAGGAGGATTTGTACCTTTTATGGCTTTCAACAATTTCCACAAATTCAGGGATCAAGTTTGCAAACAGGACCTAAGACAACAAGAAATACTGTCTTCCTTAGAGCCAATTCTGTCTCTCCTAATCATCATAAATTATTTTGTGAGAATTTAAATTACGTGCGACAACAACTACAGATTTACTTTGGATTCCTATATAGATCACTGGCAAGGACGTATAACTGCATGATGCAGAGATACGGATTTATGCAGTTGATAGCCTTGGGCTCATCCTGTCCAGTGTTTTGGCTCTTGCCAGCATTTGCAGCATCAGGAAGAAACACATCCCAGAAGCCATGCCAGCCTGTAGAGGAGAGAATTACTCCACAGCCAAGCCAGTAGGCACGTAGTGTTAAAGCTCTGCTTCTGTTCATAGATGCCCAATCCCTACCTGGAACCCTGCAAAGTCCAAATGTTTGGTGACACTCTCTGTCCCCAGCTGTCAGTTTCAGGAGAGAAAAATAGGTTTCTTACCAAGCCACCAATAATGAAGAAAAAAATGAAGCTTCGACCCGAGGTTGTTTGAACCACGATGTCACCGTAACCAACAGTGGACATAGTCACTATCACTAGGTACATGCACTTGAAGTAGGTGAGGGGCTGGGAATTTGCAGGCTGCACCCACGGATCTCCATTGTTTTCCACCTGTCCAGGGCAGAGAAAAGAGAAAACCAGAGAGAGGAGTTTAGAGCAGCTTTGGTCTGGGCCCATCTCCAATCTAAAATTGTTTGATCAAAAAATTCGTACTATTTTCTTTATTGTAGAGTGACACATTACCACAGTGGTGCTGCATCAGTGCAAACATAACTGGAAAGACACGCAACTGAACTGCACTGGCTGAGGAGAATGCAGCCCTCATTATAAGGAACAGAGACAGCTCCCGTGGCAATGCTGACGGAAGGTGAGGAGGGAGGAGGGAGCTGGTGGCACATACCAGGTGGATAAATCCTGCAGCGGTGAGCCATGTGCTGACAAACACAGCAAGGAGCTTGGAGAGCTTGATTGAGTAACTGGAGATGGGAAGGAAAAGCCCGGGATGATCACCACGTAACAAGGTATTTGCAACAGTCAGAATTCCCTACGTGACCCCATCTCTGCTCAGTGAGCAGCGTTCCCTCTGGTGAATGTAACAACATACAGGAAGGCTTTAGAATTTGGAAATCCTCCTATATCCAGCTCTTTCTATCCCAGACATGTCAGGTAATACCTTTTTCTTTTACATTTATTTGTCTTCCAAATCTTTAACATCTCTTGATTTACGATTTCCACTCACCTCCACCCTCCCCTCCAGAGTTTCACTGAACTGATGGTTATAAATATCTTTGTAATTTCCAGGGTAAGATTATTGATAGCCATATTTTTCCCATATGCAACAGTATTTTTAGCTCTTTATTACCCGAGTCAGCTAAACCCTAGGTATCAGGGAGAAGGTCAGGCTGCTACGGGCACCCAGCGGGGTCCAACTCACTTGTTGGTCGTGATCCTGAGGATCTGCAGTATTCGGGGAAGGTCTAACAGCCTAAGTGCTCTCAAAAAACGTAAACCTGCAGAAAAGGAAAAGAGTCAAGGAGAAAAGGTAAACAAATCTGTCTAGAAGTGGATGTTTCCACATATTCAAATCCATTTAAGCACACGTGCTTTGTTCTCCACACATTTACAGTGGATCATTCCTCAAACTTAGCAGGAGAGGACAATGCTGCTCTGTATTCAGAGCCTTTAGAACACTGGATTTCCACTGATGTCCTCAAAGGCACTTTGAGTTATGAGAAAAATGACGAATTGTAGTTTCTTTGAGCTGTAATCTGAAGGCTTAAGTGACACACAGATCCACTGGACAACGGACCCTGAGCATGCAAGAAAGCCATTCATAAAAACCAGGGTACCATATCTGCATCCCCTCTGGGCAGCTCCTCCCCTGCCAGCGAGGCACAGCGATTGCTGAGATGCTGGGAGCCAGGCAGACAGGCAGAGCGGAGGCAGAGTTCCCCAGTCTCTCCAAATTAACGGCTTTTTTAAGCCAATGAGGAACAGTTTTGCTCCCAAGGAACAGTTTGGAACAACAAAAGAACAGATAGCCGGTTAAACCTCCCCAAATCAGAGCACATTTGAAAGGAGTCTCAGTTTAAGATGCAGAACAAGCAAGGAAAGCTGGAATGCTGAGAGTTACTTACCAAAGCAATCCCTCTTTAAAAAATAGGAAATGAAGACTGGAGGAATCGTGAAGAAATCCACAAAAGAATTCAGTTCAAGCCAGAACCTCAGCTTGTCATCCGCTGCCACAAACTAAAGGTGAATAACATCACAGAGCATCAGTGCTGTGCGTGGTCCTTGGCCTCATCAGAGCGAGAAAGCAGAGCTCTGAGGAAGAAATCCATTTTTGCAGTATGTTTCCTCCTGGATAGTTTTGGCTTCTGTGTACACCAACTTAACATTCCTGTGTTGTTTCAGAAAGGCTTGGGCTGGAGCCCTGGGAGCACAGTGATGGGTTGGACCCAGAGGTACAATGATTGCTTTCTTTCTCTTTGCCTTTCTCATCTGCCCCTTTCATTTTTTTTCCTAGGTTGCCTTTCTCTGTGGTACTGCTGCAACAATAAATCACGGAACCTAAGGACAGGCAAGACCACATCCTCGGCTATAAAAGCAAAAATCCTGTTTTCTAGTGACATGGCTAAAAATTCTCATGTCAAAAGCTACGATCAGGATGTATTTTACACCGTGTAACTAATGGCATCTTATCAACAGATGGAGCACAGCCACCCCCTTTGCTCCAGGGAGGCTGAAGAGAGACCTGACTCATGCAGTCGGTGCTTTAAAGATGTGGACACAGACAAACAGGGCTAATGTGTGAGCTGGGAAATGCTGCAGAACTGCTGGAAATAGCCACGTTCCAAAGGGAGAAAATATTTGCAAGGAAAGGCGAAAAAACAGAGTGGCTCTGAATTAAGCTGAAGCAATCAAACGTGGTGTCCAGAGCTCCTGCTGCCCTCACAGGTGAACGGCTCCCCAACAGGGCTCCTTTTCAACTCACCTTCCCCATCAAGTGCACTTACCCGTAGTCCAAAGTAGAAGAGGAAGAAAACATTGAAGCATTTATCCACATAAACGATGCCGTCGGGAAAGGAGAAATTGAGGTGCTCTGCTCTGATGGGAAAGCAGATATCAGGGAGGAGAGAAGGGAGGAGAAAAGGAAAACAGTAGGTTGGCTATGCAGAAACATTTAGTGTGGGTTTATGTTTTGAAGATGAAATATTCACTAAACCAGAATTGAAACGTATTCACAATTTTGTGTACTTTCAGTTTCCAGTTCCTCATTGCGTTCGGCAGAATTAATGGATGTTAACAGCAGGTGTTCGTTAGCGTTAGTGAGCGTGTTAAAACGTGGCATCGTTTATCTGTCACGCAAATACATTGGAAAGTTTGGATTTCCTATATTTATACAGTGTTTAAGCAAATCCTTCTGTTCGTTTCTTCAGGAAAACCGTTCCACCCTCCTCGTGTGGGCTGGCACCCTCACCTGCATTCTGCTCGGTCAGCAGGAAGGAGAGCTCCGGCAGGCACCTCTCCCCCTCCTCAGCACGGGCTGCTGTCTGCCAGGGGAGCAGCTGAAGCACAAGGCAGTTTCCCATGGAGTCTGCCAGGTTAGCTTGTAACCCCAATTTAGATTTCTAGGCCAGCCTCACTGATCTTGCGTGAAACAGGCTTACGGAGTGCTCAAAGTGCAACAGTGCGGACTGACACAGGTGGGGAAATCTGGCAGCGGAAAGGTGAGGGAATAAGCTTTTCCCAGTGGCACCACCTGGCCCAACAGAGGGTATTTGACAGTGGCTCCAGAGATTGCAGAGCACGCTGCCTGCAGCAGGCTGCCAGAGAGCCAGGCCCGTCGCTACGAGCCCTCCGAGACACCCCTTCCTCCTCCACGCAGGGGCTGCTTTGAAAACAGAAACGCCCCTAAGCCAACTGGTCCCATAAGTCAGCCCAGGTGAACATCCACTCTCACCTACAGGTGTAATGCTATTCATGGAAAGAACTCGGTGTGAATAGGATTAACTGCCTGTTTATTCCTCAAAAAAGAAACTCTTTCCCTTCTGAAGCCATTCCGAGCTGTTTGTCAGATTTATAATGCCTTGGGATTGAACACAATATTGGATTGCTCTTGATGTATAATTCTGTTTCTCAGGTTTACCCCTGCTGATTGAATTCAGTTCAGAGTGCTCCACAGCTTTTATATTTTATTTATTTCATTTTATGATTCCATTTTATTTTCCACTGTTGTGCACCAGTCCAAGCAAAGCACTGAACACAACGCTCTGGCATATTAAATCAATCACAGGGGTTTACATATTAATATATCTTTTTACCCCAAGTACATTCTACAAAATACACATATTTAGGTGAAAATTGGCAGAGGCTATGGTACGCTTTCTTACAGAGTCTTGTTATTTAACTCCCATCAAATAGTTTACTGAAGGCTGGACTTTAGAGAAGAGCTCCATTCCCATTTGGGTACCAAAAATAAATGGTTAGATTTTCAAAAGAGCTTTGGGTAGTGCATGGTGAGCCCTGTTAAAAGCTCAGCGTTCCCTAAATATTGCAATAGGAACAGCTGGGCTTGGAATGCTTTTGAAAATGTCTCTTTCAAAAGGGGTTTTGGGCCACTTTCAAAACCTGTTTCCAGCTGTAGCGCTTGGTCACTTGTCTCTTAGTTCTTCTGAAAATCCAAGCCTGAAGGAATAGACACAAAAAACTCCGTACAGCAAAACCTGAGCGGCTTAACAGCAAGACAAGCTGTCACATAAAAGCACCCATGGGCTCCTCTGTCTGCTATCTGCGGCCACAAAACAGCTCCAAGAAAACACATCAGCTTGAGTTTCTGCAGTTTGTTTACACGAGTGTTGGATAAACATCAGGAATCTACTTACTCAGCAAGATTGATAAAAAAAATGCCCAGCGTGCCGATATTCAGAAGGAACACCACGATCATCTGCAAACACATGCGTTGAAAAAGACGTGAGAAGGCTTGCTCTGGCAGTAACAGCTTCCAGCTACAGCACTGCTTTTGCTGTCTGAGCCTCACAGGAAGGCAGAAGGAACAAAATTCAGCCACCCACGCTTCACAGCAATGCCAGGACAGGCATTTTAGCTTGGCCTGACCCAACCCCTCCCACGTAACTCCGGTTGCCTGGGTGTCCTTGTGAAAGGCCAGAGAGCCAACCCACGTTCATTCACCAGATGTGGTGTGTGGTCTCCTTAGGAGGATGTTCTGAATCATCTTCCCAGACCAAACATTTGTATTAGGAGAAAGTAAGAACTAGACCGTGTGAACTGCAAAGCTTGGCACACACTTGTGCCGTCACGGGATGCCCTGTGCTCAGCCCTCCACTTACCAACGCACGCCCCGTGGATGTTTGAGCTGACAGGATCGTTTCCATCTGCGTGGAGAAGATTCTTATGAAGTAGACCGAATTTTGTTCCATTTTGTGCAACCACCAGACACCTTTTTTCTGACAGAGAAGCAAACACATCGTTATCCTTGGCCTTACCGAGATGGATAAGCAAACACATCCAGTCACCAACAAATTGAATGGCAATTGAAAGAAAGCAAGAAGGGGATGGAGCATGTCTTCCTTAAGCTAAGCTGCTTAGAGCTTCATGATCTCCCTGGGATTCACCGAGATCATGCGGTGCAGACAGGCACCGAGACCTTCCCACCACAGTTCCATTTTCTTTGTTGGTTCCATCAATGGATGTTGACTCTCATGGGCTCCAAGCGATTGCCTCACAACTGAGCCTGAAGGGAAGCGTGTGCTGTGGCTGATAACGCCTCCCTACTCCTCTCCCCACCCTTCCCATCTTATGGCAGCACTGAATTCATTTACTTAGTTTTGATCACATTTCCCATGTATAGCTTCAGGTAATTCTGATGAGCTTTTGCTCTAAGTACAGTTCTGTCCTTCTTGCAGGCAGTTATTGATAACTGTGACAAAGAACTAACACAGGTTATTCAATAACAAAAAACCTGCAAAAACCTGCCAGTAAAAGAAGTTACTGCTTGTAATGCAATGGGTGATGCTTCATTGGTCCCTCTTCTCTTACACTCAGGCACCAGGGTCGATAAAGCGCTAACAGTTAGGAGCTAAACCCCACCTCTGCTCCAGCAGCCAAGAGAACAACAGAGAGTCAGGTTAATTTAACTTTTTGGCACACAGATGCCAGCTGCGTGCCAGCAGTGCAGGTGTTCCCTTCCTTTTCTGCTCAGGTGAGCTGATGGGAACGTCAGGGCCTCCCTTGGAAGTGATGGAGTGCAATGGTCTGTGGCAGTTGTTGGAGGCAACATGAGGAGACACAAAGAAAAAGCTCTTCAGTTCTGCAAATGATGCTGTAACCTGGTAAATGAGCGAGCTGGATATGCCATTTGAACACCCTGGGGTTATCCCTGGGAGCTACCAATGCTTTCTCAAAGAATCCATAATACACACGTGGAGGACTGGGACAAAAGATCTGGAGGCAGAATTTTTTTCAGCATACTTAATTCCATCCTTGCCCAGTCTGTCCAGTCCATGTGAAAGCATCTATCCCAAAACACTGAAAAGCAGCCTCCTTAAGGCACCTTTCCCAATACTTCCAGCATACAGAATGGGAAACGTGCACCATCTGCATGCACAGGTATGTATGTGCAACTCTCTGTGTGTATGTTTGTGCAACCAGCAATAACTACATTGGGAAAAGCTATCTTGCCCCCTCCTCTTGAAAGGGGAATGAGGCTGGCATACAAAAGCACTAACCTGTTAAACTTCTGGAAAACAAAAGCAGTATGTTTGGGTTTGCCCAAACCCCGCTCTGCCTCCATGTACCGTTCAGTGCACTACACCAGCAGATAAAACCTTTCCAAATGACTACTCCTTCCATACCAGATGTAATTCTTGAATTCTCACATCAACACACGAAATATGAACTATTTCAAAGAGACTTCACCTTTACCTTTTTCCTCCAGATTTGCCATAGGATGAATCTACAAATGCATCTAGCCAACCTGAAGGCCAGGATGGTAAGCAGGCCTCCCAGGGAAACAACCAAAGATGGTACAATAAAAGCCAGCTGCGCACAGACCATGCGAGCTTCATCCGTCATGTTTTGAACCACTTTGTTCTGCCTTCTTCATCTCCAGCTCCCTTCTCTGTGGGGCCGTGGCCTTCTGGAACCCCCTGCCCTTGTGACGCTGCAGTGACCTCAGGCAGCCCAGAGGCTCTGCTCAGGCCTCTCAGGTGCTGGGGATTCCTTCCTGCCCCGACGGAAGTGTTTCCATGGGGGTTCCCATTTAGAACCGTATCTGTTTAGTGATATTACCAAGGTACTGTTTCTCTCTGGAATATCTCAGTTTATAAAGCTGGCTCTTGCTCAGACTCGCTGTATCAACATAAGTTGCTTATCCAGACCTGTGAAGTCTCACACATGGCACTCAAGGCTCATCCATTCAGACCCCACTTCGCGCTTCCTTTCAAGAGCTGCAACACAGACAGACTGCAGCACTCCCCTGGGAATTTCCATCCCACTTTTGGATAGAGTCCTGATGCTGCTCAAAAATAAACACAAGCAAGATGCCCTGGCACTGGAAGAGTAGATGTCATAATGAGAGCTTTGATAGAAACCGTGAATAAACAAAACAAGCTTGGTCAGACGAGTCAGACAAAGGATGCGTTTCGCTGTTTTGTCTGATATTGCCCAGCTGTTAGTGATGGAGGACACTCTGCCCTTTCCCTACTGTCTTCATTTCACTAGATAACCCTCTTTCTTTCTTCTTTTAGCCTAATAAACTTCTCATCAGAAGAACTGTAACAAGCCAAGTCAAACTTTCACAGGCTGTGAACGCAACAAACCTGGGATGAACGCGCGGTCACACCCCCAGGTGGCAGCACTTCCTGGGAGCCGGGCCGCCTTGGCATGCCGTATGTAAAACCAATTTGCTTCCGAGCATCCCTGCAGCCTTGGACAAAGAGAAAAACCAAACCAGAACAGCACAGCAAGCTGCCTACAGAAACTGCCCTGCAAAAGCAGGAGCTCGGATCAGACGTGATCAGATGCCACCGGTGCACACAGCATCTTTCTCCCTGCTGAAATAAAACATCATCAAAAGCTGTAGGTCTAGCCAAGAGTTTTGAAGTCTTTTGTGAGCACTGCAGATGAATAATGCAATCAGACTCTTCTTCATGCAATCAGGACAGCTGAGTATGGAAGCAGTGATTTTGCTTGAATGGAGAAAAACATGTGCCCAGAAAAAAAATAAATTGCAAAAGAATGGTGAAATAACAGCCCAGCAAATAGCTGGCTGGGAGGTAAAGAATGTGTTATTGTAGTCTTTAAATACAGTAATACTTAATGTCTGCCCTCCCCTTTCCTTTCCTCCCATGCTGAGCATCAGAGAGATCTAAGAATGATTGAAGCCAGTGGGATGTTTTGAATGGCAAGGGTGGTCCTGGGGACAGTCTGCCAGCTGACAGCCATCAGTTGTATTTTCACGGGGACCAATTTGACACAATTGCAATCAGCTCCTCGTCTCAGGCTCCGGGATGCCTGAATCAAGGGCGTAAGGAGCGCTCAGTTCCCCGCATCTCCCCCCGCTGCTGTACGGAGGCTCCGGCTGCAGGTGGCAGCCTCTGCCCGCTCTGCGCTGCCGCGGAGCCGGGGCGGGCTGCCCGCTCCTCCCAGCTGGTTTCTCAGCCCAGCCATCCCCAGAGCAGCAGCAGGTCACTCGCAAATCACAGCCACTCAGCAGGAGCACCGAGCTGCAGAAAGGAAGCCGTTTATTAGCATGCACTCGCACACGGCCCTGTCTGCAGCGAGATGCATGAGCCAGGAAAGGGAGCGCACAACAGAACAGACTTTTGTTTTCTTTAATCCGATGAAACTGCAGCTGATGCTGCACTGCTGCACACATTTGCAAGTAAACGGTGGAAATTTGCCAGGAGGCAACACGTGCTGCTCATTTTGGGTGCAAAAATAACCTGATGTTCAGGGTGCTTTATGAACGTGAGGGCTTCCACTCCTGCCTGCTGATGGGCAATATGCCACTGCTGTCAATATTTGCAGGTAGGAAAACAGAGGGAGAAAAATTAAGGCCACAAAGGAATTAAGCTGGCCAACAGCAGCCTGATTTCAGCTGTTACTGGCATCGAAGGCTGTGCTCTAAGCTGCTTCTCCTCTGCAGCCCCATGAGCACCACTGCAACAGGCCTGCATGGCTCTCAGCCCCTCTCCCAGAGCAGTGCTCACAGTGCGCAGCAACACCTTTGGCTTGAACTCCAGTCAACAGGAAAAAAGCAGAATAAAAGAATACTCTCCATCAGGCAGCATTATAGATCTCCTAAATTAGAATACATTCTTCCAATGGCTAATTAACCCTGACAGTAGGTACGTTCCCAGCTCTGGTGCTAGCTCCAGCTTCCAGGGAAATCCATCTCCCAGCCTTCCAGCCAAGTCTCACTGCGTATTTCTCTGCTGGCTGGAGGAGCCATCTGTTATCACAAGTCATCTTCCCTGTATTTGTGCTTGCACATTGTGATAGAGTCCCCTCTTTACTTCCTCTTTGATAGCCTAAATGGACCAAGCTCCTTATATCTTCCACTAGAAAGATGCTTCCTAGACTTTGAATCATTTATACAGCTCTTTTATGAACCCTTCCAATTTTTCAGCATCCTCTTTGATCTGCAGACACCAGAGCTGCTATCCCAGCAAAGATCTGGCTAATGGGGGTGGACAGAGTGGTAAGCTCATGACATTAGATCCGTGAAAGGAAATACTTGATCTTGAAGTGCACGGGTTTGACCGAGAGGGAAGAAGAGGCACTGAGCTGGGGAGGCACATCCTGAAAGGATTTAACTTCTGAGTAATGAGAGCATCCACAGGCACATTAGATTGGATTAAAATAAAGATACATTCTGCTGCTTCACAGCATAAACCAAGAGCTGGCAGGGATTACAAATAACCGTCTCCTTTGGGTAGATTCCTCTGTAATTGCTCACCATGGAGAGCTTCTGTCTCCACTGCAGCAGCTGGAAGCCAGCAGACCCAGGGCTCTGGGATAAACAGGTCCCAAGCAATCGGCTCATCTGTCTGCTGCCTGGAGACACACGCGGAGGAGACAAAGCGCTCAGAGGTTAAATCCTTACATTATCTCTCCCTGCTTCTGAGCCTATCTAGGTAAGAAGGCTAAGAAATGAAACAGAGGAACGTGTTGCAGGCAGCATTCTCCCAGCCTCCTTCCCACCGCAATCTCCTTTTCCTTTCCATTCAAAATCAGGTGCATGAAGTCCTCTTATCCCTGCTTGGTTCGCACCCTCAGTGTGCTCTGAGTCTTCCAGGTGCAAAATAAAACAGATTGGTCCAGAATTTGGAAGCAAATGAGCCAGGCTGCTTGCTCTAGGCTTCCAATTTAATAAACATGCATCTATATCTAATGAACAGTCTGTCGCTTCCCTTTAATAGAAATCACCTGCTCCGCTAATAACCATTAAACAAATTGACAGTGCAATAGCCAAGGCCTCTCATCTTAATGCCACCTGCAGCAAGAGTGAAATAATCCACTAATATCTTTTCAGAAAGGCCATTATTCTGCCTAATACAAATGCACGTACACACTCCATGCGACACAGGATCAAACACGTCCACGAAGAGAATAAATTGCACAGGAATTCTCTTTATTTACATAATGCACATATTTTACTCGTAAAATCATTTCTCATTTTCTCCCGATGAGGACGATAATCCCCTCGTGCCTCCTGCAGCGCTTCCCTCTGCCAGAGCCAGACCCAAGCAGTTGCTCCTCAAAAGCAAAGAGCCTTCGGGCTGAGGTGTGCTGAACGCTGCTGAGACCCAAGAAGTTTTCAGAGAGCACACTGTTACCTTCTGGAAAGGCTGAGCATTGCTCTCCCACACACCCTGTCTCGTGGGCACTTTGGGGACCGCTGCACTTTGGCATTTTTGGCTGCCTGTCTCGTTCCCCCCCCGCCCCCGCTGACTCCAAACACAGCCCATTGCTCTCAGCTCTGCTCGCTGCTGCCCTTCAAAGCCTCCTCACCCACATTCCTGAAGGGTACTTGAGGATAATGAAGGATTTTTAACAGCTTTATGCAACCAGTTCGATTGCCTCAATCACGTTGATTTGGGAGCCATGTTGTACCTGATGGGGCCTCTTGTACTCATCAGACACAAAGAACAGATTTGCTGGGATAAAAGATGCCCACATGCCAAAGAGCAGCACCAGCTTGGAGCAGAGCACTGCAGAGGAGGGCTCTCGGAGCCTGGGACAAGCGGCTCTGTACAGGCAGGTGCACAGAGTCAAATCCTCACACCTGCAGCCGGAACACCCTGAGGAGTCTGAACACATCCTTCAGGCCCTCTGTACCCACTGGGTCCGCAGGGTGGGAAGCACCTTGGGAGATGTTTTCAGAGCAGCCCCCGACTCCACTCCGCACCCAACCCAGAGCCCACCCTGCATGAGGCTGTTTGGAGGCGAACTCACTGCTGTGCTGCAGCCATTGGGTGGATGACTTCCAGCTTAAAGGCAGCCAGCTCTCCTCCACCGCTCTCCCTCTGCGGGGCTCTGTCTCCACACCCGAGCATCCAGCAGCAGCCAAGGATGTGGTAGGACTGGGTCTCCTCCACGACAATTCCTGGAAGTGGCAGATCTCATGGGGCTACTGATCATCCGAAGCACAGGCTGGGCGTGAGGATGGAGGATGCAAGGGAGGAGCCTGAACTGGGCTGTGCAGGGATAAATTGGGCCCTTGCTGTTTGTCTGCTCCTTATCTCCACAGTGCAAGAGCACAGCAGTCATTTGCAGAGTTCTCCTCACAGCATGCCTATGTGGGAGGAAAATTGCACATCCCCATTTTCCAAACAGGGAGGTGATGCAGAAGGAGGATTACACAATTTTTCTCTTCCTCCCCAAAATCATGTAGCAGGTCTGCAGGTCAGTGGAATTGCAACGCCATCTCCCAAGGCTCCCAGCTCCCTTTGCAGCCAGGACAAACTGCCCTGCGACCAAACCTGCCTTGCAGAAACCCCAGCAAAGCTGGAGGTGTTCCAGAACATCCCGTTACCCAAGGCTTTTTTGTTTTAGGGGGTACCTCCTTCCAGTACCAGTCTGAAGGCAGCTCCCTGCTCCCTTCTGTATTACAGCAGCCATCGCCAGGCACCAACATACGCTAGGAGATAGGATTGCGTTCCACACATCCACGGAAGTTAATTTCAGTGGTGTTGGAGCTGTAAATTAAACTGAAGCATTTTCTTTCTCTCCTCACGACCGTCTAGCCTGCATTTGGAGGCTGCCAGCTTTATTTAAACCATACAAGCTCTGGAGCGTTCCCATATTTACAGCAATAGGAAAATTATGGATAAAAGAACACAAGCATCTCAACATTTCTCTGATCAAATACCAGTGCTGTTACTGCCAGAAGTAAAACCCACTACTCAGAGCAACAAAGAATTCTGACAGCATTTCTCTCCAACAGAAACAGAACTGCAAAGGGGCTGGAGATTCTTGCACAGCTGGAGCTGCCCTGGCTGGGCTGTGCCACCCCTCAGCCCTGCCCCCCAGCACCCACGGGCTGGGGCAGTGCTCCCCGTGCTGCTGCTGTGCTCAGAGCAGTTAGCACTGGGTGCAGGTTGGTCTAACCAAAATGCATTAGACAGACAAAGATTAACATGCCTAAATGATACATGTGTTCTAATTAGGGAGTGTAATCACCTCGGGCTTGATCATTACTGCTGCGTTTATGCTTCGTGTTTCGGCTGCACGAAGATCCCTGGCAGTTCTTTCATCTAACTTATGTTCGAGGACATCAGGTTTTTAATCATTAAACACCTAAATTCTGGTTTTTGGGAATCTTTGAAGAATAATTTTCTAAGTGTAAATGCTGTATCACTGAAACTGCTTTACAAACCTCTCCTCTCCGGCTGCCGCACTTGTGTCAACAGGTCTCTGCAGAAATACGGCTGTGGAAAAGCAGCTCCAAGAAAAAAAATTAAAAAAGAATGTTTTGTCATTCTCCCTCTGTTTTTTCATCCATTTTGTTCTGTTGGAAGATTTCCATCTCAACCATAGGATCTGTCACAGCATCAGCATTGTCAGAGCTAAGGGGATTTCACTGGAGATGGAGCCCTCGGGGCAGCCCTGCCCATGGCTTGGGACTGCCTGACAGCCAGGACTCATTCCCTCTGATTTAGCTTAATGTTTCCCCTCTCACCTTTCTGCATACATCCAAGCATTCCTTTCTCTGTAGAAACACCCTTANTCTTCCTAAAATCCTCTTCTGCAGTATCAGTGGCATGCAGGGGGAGAGTCGGGAAGAGCCAGCATCAATTTTTGCACACTCATTGATACATGCACTTATTGTGTGGTTAGCTCCATATGATTCTGTAGAATGCATAAATCTGGCTGAGAATATAAAAATAGCCCACTATCAATCTTTTTGCAGTGAGGAATGTAGATTCATTGGTACAGGCAGAGGGAGCACTGGCAAAACTTTATAGCAGCTTCCATAAAGCTGTCAGCAGTGAAAACAGGCTGGTTTTTAAGCTCAGGGAACAAAGACCATATTGGCACGGAGTCGAACAGCAGGAATACCAATGAGACCCTGCAGTCAGGGGTCTGTGGCTGGGACAAGGAAACACAGATGTAGACCTTTGAGCTCCGCACCAGCGTGACTCCATCAAGCTGTTAGTGGCTGCAACCCTCCTGCACGCAGCGACAAGGGATGTTTTCCTCTCTCTGCAATCCTCTCCCAACGCGTTACGAGTTGTTCGCAGGGACACCCAGCCGATGTGTGTGGGCAGAATGATTCCTCAGCACGACGGCCTGCTGGATGCATTGAGGACAAAATTACCTAGAGCTGTGTGAAGTAGTGTTGTAAGCCTTGCTTCCTCCCGTGGCTGTTTTGCAGTGTGCACAAGGTGCATAGCATACATACAGGAGCAGCCCAAAGGCAAAGAGGAGAGCAGCTTCCATCGAGAAAAACACATCCCAGTCTGCTGCAGCCCACACTGACTGGGCAGGCGATGCCAGCATCCTTCCCACAGTTCCTTCATTCTGCCACTCAAAGCAGCTCTGGTAAGGACAAGCAGAACCCACGAGCAGCTTCCTGATCTCTTTTGAAGGTTTTCTGCCCTTCCCAGTTGCAGCTTGTTTGATACCTGCCTCTCACACCCCAACCTAATTTGACAGCCTTGATTTACATGAACAAGTGGGAATGCTTCTATTTGTTCTACATTTCCCTTCTTTTCTACAGCTCTAATTAGTGGTTAGTCTTTCAGATCATAAAAAAACGCAGGGGAGAAGTCTCCTGCCCCTTGGGTAAGGCTCAGGTTGAGGCTGGAGAGCTGCACACAGAAACCTGCTGCTGCATGGAGCCTTGTTCCGATATCTCTGCTCTTACAAATGCTAAACACAGTCGTACCCCACAAAGTCGGTTATTTCTAATATTCAGGGACAAATAACCTTCTCATGAATGAAAACTGAATCACATTGCCCAGGCTGTATCTTGTAACCAGAGGCTTCAAGTACCTTTGGGACATTATTGCTGTGTTCTTCCCCTTCTGGTCACGCAGAATTAATGTGATAACTGCAGCAAAATTAGAAGCACCCGGGCATCCCCAGGCTCCAGCTCCTGTCTCAGCTGTCAGCAAAGTGACAGAGCAATGCTTCAATGTAAACACCGCAAGAAAATGTAAACACACTGACCCAAACTGCATTTTTCATGCAGTTCATGGCTGACATGATCCAAAGCCCTTTGAAATTCATATGAAACCCTTTCAAAATCCGTTTGAACGTCGTCGAGTTGTGCTGCTATGGTTTCTCTGCAGCGTGGCATGTATGCTTCCTGTGCCTGAATACCAACCACTCCGAACAGAAGGAATGAGGCTTCTGAGCAGTGCCCCGAGCAGCAAGAGGCGGAAGGCTCCATCTCCCAACTCGCACCTTATAGCACTTTGAAGGACACGAACTGTTTGTCTGCAGGAAAACAGACAAAAAATTGCATGTTGTTGGTCACTGCCCACAGTGCCTCACTGTGTGTTCCCATCCCATCCCATCCCGCAGCTGCTGCACCTGGAGAAGTCACCGCATCGGCCATCCCTTGGCTTTACATCATTTCTCTCCTGGAAGGGGGTCACCATCTCTCCAGATGCGGTATCAGAGCCCTCGTACTTCTTCCCTGTTTGTCCAAATCAGCTCAGCCAGATCTATTACAACGTTTTAAGACAAAGGGCTCTTTTTGCTGAGAAGGGCAAAGAGCATTGCTGCGAGGAAATAACTTGCACAGAAGGCAGCGGCACTCCCCAGCACAGCGCTGGGCAGCCTCAGGCAACCTCTGCACCGAGCCAGCAGCAGCAGAGCAGCTCAGACCCGTCGTGCCCTGCACATCTCCAGTCCCACCTGCCCTGCGGGAAGGGAGTGCCCGCTCTGTTCTTACCACAGCTCAGTGATATTACTCAAAATAAAGTTGGTGGCTACCAAAATATATACAGCAAAATAAAGGCTACCACAGGACGTCATCTGTTACCGCATCTCAGCGTGGTTAAAACCAGAGACCATCCTCATCGCTGCCCCGATCAAACTGACGTGGCCTTCCACGCCCACGGCCCGACCCCAGAGCTCTGAGGGAGTTCTGGGTTCTCCTCGGGTGGGCTTTGTCCTCACAGCCTGCTGGGTTCGAAATGGAAACAAGAGAGGAGATGTTCCTTGGTTTGTGTTCCCGTTTTCTGCTGAGGGCTTTTACTTTCAGAGCTTCAGGAATTGAAATGGTTATGCACCACAGGCCTTATTAGGATTACGTAATTAATTTAATCAATGAAAGAATTTCTAAATGTGTTTTTAAATATATTTTTTAAGTAGTTGCCTCATTTCCTAGGTATGTGCCAAGCTATTGACATTTTGCAAGGTTTGCATTTATAAATAGCATGTTCCTAATGCACTAAACTTAATAGAATCCTTTTAGAAAGCCTATTATGGCCTTTAATGTAAGGTAAAGTTTTATTACTTTTTAGTAATTACAGTGTTTGCTTTGCAGAATTAATTACCAGCTGGCTGCAACCTGCACAACTCATCGCTCCCAGCTTCTCTCTCTCCTAGCTGCACATTCTGAGCCTGGGTCATTGGCATAATTACTGAGATTAGGAGGAACAGGTAGATTGTTTTCTGTATTCTCCTGTGTGCTTGACAATGAACGTATTTCCTCATCAAGTATTCTGCGTGGAATTAGACCTTGAGCAAGAAAGGTAACGCAGTAAGGCTGCTAAAGAAGCAAAACAAAATACTTCCCTCTCCCCCCCCCTCCTTCTTAGACAGGCTTAAGCACTTGAGAGGGCATACAGGACATTTTTATCTTGAATTCTTTCCTGTAGTTTGGTTCAGGAAGAGTTAGAAACTTAGAATAAAGACGATGAGAATTTTAACTATTATTGTGTTATCAGAACGTTTAGGTGAGGGCCCCACTGCAGCAGGTTATACAAACGTTGTGGGAGAGCCTGATGTCCTCTGCCCAAGAGCAAGAATGGCCCACAGAAGTCAGACAGGGGTGTCCCCTGGATGGGAAATGCATCCAAACAGACCTTCCGGCGGGCACCTCGGAGCCTTCCATTCTCATTACCCTGCCCAGGAGACAGCTCTGTGTTACTCACCCTTCAGCCCCCAGAGAAATGGAGGAACCAAGTATTGTAAGACATGAAAACTCAACACAGACAAAATACCATTTTGATTTCCACTCTACTCTGTTACCAGGACTGTCCTCATGTGACTAATAACCTGCTTTAACCATTTTTTTTTTTGGATAAATATTTGGATTTGGAAAATAATCACAATGCATCTATGGCCTCAAAATGAACTTGGCAGAAACCTGCATCAAAGCAGATTCTAATCCCACAGAAGCAGCCATCAACCCACCCTGTTTTTCCCTTGTTTTCACACACACACATACACAGTCTGATTCAGTTCTTTAAGTTAAAATCATACAGGGATATAAGCCCAAAATTTCCATAACAGTTCAGAATCCAGAACTGGGTGCCAAGGGTTTCCAGCCTTCCTGTGATCTGCAGAATGGGGTTGGGGTGCTCTTAAAATCTGGTACCACGTGAGTCAAGGTAAACATATGATGACACATTTATATGACCTAGGGCATCATGACTACCAATTATTCTAAATTTTTAAATCAAATTGTTATCTCTATACTTGGTGGAAAACCTGCAGTCTCAGGAACAAACCTATCACAAGCCGTTCTGTGCTTTCCTGGAACTGGATGCAAACTTTTCTCCTGCTGAGACCACAGGTCATTATCGTTGTTAATGCTCTCACTAAAACTGTTTGGAGAATGTGACAAGTCTAATTTGTTACTGACAGACCAGCTGGGAGTGTGTTTAAAATGCATCGCTCCTGCCATTGTACCCTTGGAATGGATGGGTGGCTCTGCCAGGTGCACTTGCTATTTTCTTGAAGACTATCTGCTGTTTCATCCATCTTTTCAGCTGGCTCCAGAAGGAGAAATCCTGCATTCTGCTCAGCTTAATTTCTGCTTTCAGATTTAGAAAGCCTGTCCTTGAAATATAACGGTCACATCCCAAGGCAAAGTTCAGGAACCCAGAGGATTTCCACTCCTCAGACAGTTTTTTTTAGTAAGCTGTATAGCTAGTTACCGTATCTTCCTTTCCATGTTATTTTGATGATTTGATAAGATCTATTTACTTTTTATTTCCTCATAATTTGACAGGTTTTCATGGCCTAGTCACTCCTGAACCTGCTTTCACCTTAATGCAAACGCCAAAACCACTGAATGGTTTGGTGGATGCTCTGGTGGTAGAAGGGCAGCACAGGTACACGAGGAACTACTTTCCTCAGTTCCCATCCTTGTGCAAGGCATCACACAGTGCCTCTGTGCTTCATGAAAAGATGGGAATTTGCTGCAGCTAGGGAGCTGGGTTTTTTTGTTTTAACATCAGCTGCAAAGGTCGATGTGCTTAGACCTTCCCTGTGCACAAACAAACTCATTTACAGGAGAGTTCGATTTTACACAGGCTCAGTCAAAACATTACAGCTTTGTGTCTGGACATTTTTATATCAGTTTCAGCCTCACTAGTGAGAACTAAAGCACTGTAACTTGTTTAAAGCAGATATAAGCCCATACTGAGAAGCTGGCAGCAGCTCATGGTGGACAGACGCACAACTTCTGCAGGCAGCTCCAGAGATCAGCCGACTGCTCTCCCAGTTCTAAGCTGCACACAGCCACTCTTCAGCATGGTGGCTGAGAAGAACCAGGAGAAATAAGTGGTGACTGCCAGAAACACCCTGAGAATTCCCTCATAGGTGATTCCAGGGAGGAAAAGGAGAAAGTGAACATTAAACACAATGTAGCCAGTATTTATGGTATCAGCACTGCTAAAGAGCTCAGCCAGTTTCTTATTTAGCAACGCTGAAATTTTCCACCTCAGATATAGCAACCTGTGCTTACTGTTGCCCAACTTAAAAAAAATAAAATAAAACCCAAAACCAAACAAAAACCCCACCACACGCCTGCTCTTACATTACAGCACAGAAGATGCACTTTTCATTCCATGCAGTGAGGGAGCCTGCAGCTCCGTTGGAGGTTTGCTTGGTCTCAAAGCTCATTTGGAGTTAAAAGCCCATAAGTAAGATCTGATGGTTTAATGCATTCCTGCAATGAACTGTAATTCGCTAGGAAATGGATAGGATAATATGATTCTTGAGATCAACTGGAGGTCAGTGTGTTAAATTTCAGCTCTAAGTGTTGGTATGGAGGGATTCAACGAGGAATGGGATATGCAGCTCAGAGGCAGTCCGAGATGACGTGACACCTCTAGGGAAATGCAGCTCAGTTATTAATCCCCACGTTTGTAACGAAACAACACAGGTAGCAGAAAATCGAGAGTCACCCAAGACAAGCAAATAACCAGAAGTTTCAGGAAAACAAAAGATAACTGCACACCCAGACACGTATCAGGAGTTTAAATGATTTGAAGTAATGACTGCACACTACCTGGTACTTTCTGAATTGAAAAGTGCCAAAAAACCTTTTATTTTGACTAGGAAATGAGATAGGGCGGAAAGAACTATCATTATCCCCGAAGGACACTACTGCTGCTGTGGGATCTTCAGGTAAACTTAAGTGTAGGAAGACCAGAAGCAGTGGATTAAGAGGAAAAAGTATTCAAACACATCAGACCCATCACCTTAGAAGGCAGGAAGAGTGCAGTGTTGAACAAACCCAGCACATGGAAGCGGCCGGAGGAGCAGAGAGCTGAACTTCAGAAGAAATTTGTAAAGCCAGAGGTGAGGTTAATGCATCTTTAGAATTAATGTAGTCATAATGTAATGCTGCAAAGAGCTGGCCATAAATTGCCTCAAGGGATGGATGTGACAATGGGGAATCTGTGTGGAGTTACTGAGTAATGGTATCGGAGCATCTGCTGTTCAATATGGTTTGAACTTTCCAAAGCCCCGCTGTATAACTCACTTGTCATTTGGGCTGAGGAACAGATGACAGATCTGCCATGAATGCTCAAAAACAGACCTATTAATTTTATTTTTTTCCTCCAAAGAGAAGTTCCTGGACCAGCTGTTCTCACTGAGATGGCGTTTTAGCAAACAGATCAGCCTCCATTTTCAGAAAATGCATTCAGTAGAATCTTGCAAAGGCTCCTGTAAAAGCAAGAAAATGTTCCAAATGGGAACGGTGGCGGCTTCAGTTAGCTTGTAGCACGAAGTTGATTACAAAACAACGGAGGAACATTACGGTGGAAGGGACCAACTGAGCCATCAAAGCAAAGCTTTCCTGGTGTTAAGGTAACAGCAGTGCTGCCAGGTATCAGGCTGCTCTAACAGGAGAGGGAGGGCTGTCAGCAATGCTGTCTGTCTTCCAGCCAGAGTCTGGGAGGGAATTCAGCATCTGAAAAAACCCTCACCAGGCACCGAAGTGGCTGCTGAGCTCACCTGCGCAGCCAGTGCTCTCCTTTGGGTGCTGACCGCATGGGAACTCCAGGAGTCTTTTTGTAAAAGGTCTTCCCAGAGCTGTTAAGCAACATAAGATCAACCCCAGGCTTTCGACAGCATTATTGCTAAGAAGTGAAGTGACAGCTGTTGCCCTTACAAACTGGGATTTTAGCAGTTGTGCTAGTTGCCTGATTTGGACCGGAATGCGATTTCACTCGGATTGCACAGAGATAACCCGTGCCTCAGAGCCTGCACCAATACTCGTTTTCCTTCCCTTAAATTTCTTCTGACTCAGCTTTTATCAAGTACGGTTAAGAAATGCCAACTTTAGTGGCACAGAAATTCAGAGAAATTTGTGACACATGCTTGCAAGGAAAGGCAGCCGTTGAGTCAGAAGCTGAAGTCAGAACGGCCATCTGTCCTGGCAGCAAACAAGAGACTCCTTTGTGTGAAACCAGCAGCACAACTAGTAGAAAAAGATGGATACGTAGCAAGGAGCAGACGAAAGATGCTGCATGCAGTCTCAGAAGTGGGATGTAGTCCTGCAGAAGTCTGGCACATCACCTGATGAGCACACCCAGAGCAGGTGCCTCCGCATCCCTCAGGCAGCTCCAGCAGGAACAGGCCCTGTCGTGTTCTTTTGAGGAGCGAAGCAGAAGTTTCAGCCTAACGCTGTTTTTTCTGCATAAAGGCATTTCTTTTTTCCCCCAGATCAGATAACTCCATCATTGGCTTCTATATGGCACACATTTATGACTTTAAAGCAGTATTTTCCCCTAGATGTTGCTACAGCTACCAGCTCCCTCTACGTTTCTCTTACACCGTGCTACCGTGCTCTGATAAATACAGAGCAGTCAGTAGATTTGCTTACTTTGATATTTTGCTTTACGGCCTCCACATGAGGTTCTGAGCAGACCAAGCTCTACCTCAGCAGCCTGCTTAATGAACTTGCAGCCAGATGCTGTAGGTGAGAGGTTATCTTCCACCAGCAGCTGTGGTCCAGGAGCTGATGCAACGTTTGGAGCCTTAAAAATACTGGGTGCAATCGGAGCTGCTGCCTGACTTCTGGAGGAGGTCTTGGCCTCAATTCACACGACTTGTGTTGTGCACGTACGTATAAAAACATCTGTCAGAAATAATGAAGAATCAATTACCTGGGTACCCATGGCTTGTACAGAGCCCTGCACCTGAGTCATCGCTTCACTTCTTAATGAAAATGATCACCTCCTATTTGGATTTTTCCTGAACTGTCACAATGATTCACCAAGAACTTGAGAACAAAGTGTTTTGATCATTAAAAAATAAAACACAAGTAAAGCAAAGATACTTGCAGTGACATCTTAGATGATTTATAGATGAAGAGACTCTCACGAAGAACAGGCTTTACTTGTCATCCTTTCCTCCACTGAGATTTTTCTTTAACTGAGGTTAACCCTAACCTGACAATAATTAAGCCAGTTTGTAGAGTCTAGCCTTCCATCGAGACCAGCTGAAGCACTTTTTCACCTGGGGACTCCATACCTAGAGACTCTGCATGCCAAGAACAGAGGCAAATCTCCCCCTAGGATGGACTTAAAGCGATTTCAGTGCTTTATCAGAAAGGGACAGCCTTCATTCTGCAGTTCTTTATGTCTGAGGTTCTTTTAATTAACTTCCAGGTTACTCAGCCAGATGGGTGCTGTATAATCTTTGCTAGATATGGATTAACCATTTCCTTATCACCAGGAGCCACATTTTACCACTGCAACGTCTGCTCAAAGGAGCAGATGCACGCGAGGACTGTGCAGTCGCACCCTCGTGCATGATGGAAACCTGCAAGCCCTGCACAGCTGAGTTTGGAAACCTAAAGGTGCAGAAAAATGAAGTAAGTGGATCCCCTTTATGTATTTGTATTGTGCTTCTTCCTGAAACCATTCAGAACGGAAAGGTCTCCTGTAATACTTGGCTTGCTTTTCACTCCAACCTGAGGGATTGCACATTATGTGGCACATGATAGCCCAGACAAACGTGAATTTTGTTTTAGTACCGATCAGAAAGTGCAGCTATCCCTTCAGGAGCAGCAACTGGGACAGGCAAGAAAAATTAAGGAAATGGCAAAGATTTTTAAATTGCCTTTTGTTTTGATTTGTTGTGCCTTAGTAAAGCTCTTACTGTCTAGATCAGCTTTTCTGCTGTAAATGCAACTCAGCAGGGAGAACAAGGGAAGGGACTTTGCATGTGAAACAGTTTTTAAAGTTGCCACAATTTCAGTAGAACATTACTAACATCCACACACTGAAGTGTTTGATTAATGGATGGATTTCAGCATACACATCCCCCTCACTGCTACTGTTCATAGCTCTTAATTGGAAGCCCTGAATGTGCCTCTTGCACTGCTAGGGGTTTCTGTGGGAATACAGCGCAATAAGAGGCAACAATTTCCTCGTGACTGCAGGAAAGCACCTCCTTACCCTTGCATACAGATGACATGCAGCTCCCTGTGGGGACAGCAACTAATGCAGCTCTCTTAAGACGCTACGTTCCTTGATGGGTTTTCCTTAGACTTGTAGCAGATTTTCAACCTCAATTTCCCATATGCTGTAGTAACCAACTTTGACATACAAGTATTATTACCAAGGGGTAAATGAAAAAAGACTGCACTTCTGCAAATGGCATCAGCTCATTAACCCATCCAGCCACCATGCTGACTCCAGCCAGTGCCTGGTGCCTGGGGAGAAGCAAAACCTTCAAATGAAAACAACTGTGCAGAACGCTGCAGCGTGGGAATTTCATCCTGGGCAATGCCCGCCACCTGTGCTCAGGTTGGAGGGGGGTAAGAATTAGAGGGAAGAAAACTCCATGTTTCTGTGCTGAGATCTCATGACCAGAACTCCTTTCCTACCAGGATTTTGTTCCTACAAATCCTTTTCTCCTGTACCCGGAGAATATGGTGCCAAGGATTGGTAGAGGAAGGGGAATACAGCAGGCAGTGTGCTCTCCTTCCATGGCCCCTTGTGAATGTGCTGCCTGCTGGCCCAGTAGGATAGAAAATAGAGGGTAAGCCAACAGCAAGCATTCCCAGGTGAGGGAAACATTCCCAATGCCCCAATTGAGACTGGAAGAATATTATTTCGCTTAAAAGGAGATTTCAGATGTCAGTAAAACAATCTTCCCCAGATCTCACTGTGGAGAAATCCTGATGCGTAGGGAAATCTGCAGCTTGCAGTACCAGCCCAAGCCAGCCTTTCTACGTGTGAATTTTCTTTGTGCTTGCTCTCCCAGGAAAGAAAGCATGCAGTCTTCACTGTTTCTGACAACTCTGGCTTGACACCTGTAAAGCTATTCAAACCAAGCACACACGGTTTGTCAGAACAAGAGTGACATTTTAAATGAAGGATAATGAAAAAATGTCTAGAAGCGTGCCAGAAAATACTCAGATAGCACTGGCAATTTGAGCACAGCTCTTTATCATGTGAAAAAATCAAACCTGAATTCTTTTGTGTAGCTAAACACAGAGTTAAGTTTCATAAGAGCTACAAAACTCTGCTGCAGAAGGGGAACTCAAGTCTTCGCTTTGTGACTTGGATCAAACCACGTGCATCCATTTTATGCTTGGAATTCTCTGCCTCTACCCCAGCAGGTAAACCTGCCCTCCCAGGTTTCTGATGTCAGGAGGCAGGCAGCTCTGCACCATGCAGAGAGCTGCAGGCAAGCCAGCTTTTCAGGGAGCTGAAGCAATGAGTTGTGGAAATAATCCAGACGGGCAGTGAAAAGCATCACCTGCGCTCCTCACAGCACTGTTTCCCTGCTGCTGGGTGTACCCAGCTGTGGGGCATGAGGGCAGTCCCCCGTCCTCGTGGCTGGGAGCTGCTTGCTGCCCCTCAGCAGCTTTGTTTTGCTCAAGGAGAGGAAGCTGCTTCTCAGACAGGGTGAAACCCACCTCTGTGTAATGTCTCAGTGTACACCACTGGCACCACTTGGCACTCTCTCAGCTTTATCCTGGTTATTAGCACAGGCTCTTCCATTCTCAGTCACCTTCCAGGGAACCTAGCAGGGGTCTGCCTACAGGGCAGGCTGCAGCAGCTCTCCAGCCCCCACTGAGTTAGCTAAGATGCAATATAATCTCTGTGCTTTTTCTAAGATGCTGAAAGACAGTTTCTCACTGGCCAGAACAGGCTGCACCTCCTCGCATTTTGTAGAGGCCAGAGGCAAATGAATGAGCTCACGGAAGCAGCATAACTTGTAGGAAGAAAAATCCACTAAGCCAAGAATAGGCATTTTCTTTAGCACCTCAGTCTACTCCTGATTTTGATTTTTCTTCTCTCCCCCCCAGAGATGAATTGCGTTGCTTATCGAACATGAGGATTTTTGTTTAACAAGGCAGGTGATGACCCACTTTAGAATTGTATGATTGGCAACTGAAGGGGGAAAATGTGCTTTAATTACTAGTCTCTCAGGGGAAGATTTAAACAGTTGAGCTAACTCTAATGTGACAGCACTTTGAAGAGTTTCAAAATGAGAGAAGAAAACAAAATCTGCTAAATTTACAGGCCCATGGTGCATCATTTGGAGCAGCTGCTGGGATCTGTACTGCAGGATCTGTCCCTCCTGGGGACCGGTCCTGCATTCTCTGGGAGATGTACCTCATCCTGTCTGGCTGAGCAGCAAGTCACTCTTAATTAATGACTACCACTGTTTCCCCTAATTACCTAAACTAATTGGGAGAATCAGGACACCCACGTTCAGACCTGCCTGCACCACTCTGAGATGAGCTGAACGAGTCGCTTTGGCTGCTGCTCTCGGAAGCAGCACTCGGTGCCATGCACTGCTCCGGAGCTGTCGCAGCTCCTGCTGGAGGCTGAAGGAAAAAGCTCTTTGGAAAGCTGTAGGGCTGTGCTTGGAGTTTGCCAAGTTCACCAAAATTCTATTTCCCTATGATGATTTCATCATCTGTAGACTGCCAATAATTTACCAGGTTTTCAAATACCAAAGAATGTCAGGGACGACTGAATAACGAGTTACAGAACAGGTCCTATTTTCTCCAAAAAGTTTTGAACAAAGCAATGCTACTCCCAACACACAGCAATAGGTTCTCTTACCTTGGTACTGACATGTCCTGCCATGACACCGAGCAGCTGAGAGATTCAGTCCTTCAGCACAGGGTCATCCCCTCCACGCTTGGAGCTCCTCAGCAAACGAGGGCCCCTTCCCAAACCGAAGCTAACCACATACTACCCACACAGTCACATCTCAGTACAAATTACAGCACTTGTAGTGCAGAGACACATCAATTGTGGACCAAGTGGAAGCCAGGAGGCACAGCTAGGTCTGGAGCCCAGTCCATCACGCCGGGCACGGTGCCACCCTCGGCTCCCAGCTCCCGTCCCAGCCAACAGCAGCTGTCCCTCAGAGCTCTCTGCTGGGTGGCTCACCCACTCCACATTGCTCCTGGCATTTAACGAGCTGTTTCTTTGTCTTCCCCTTTCACATTAAGGTTTTAAACGCTGAAAAATGAGCAGCGAAAAAATCCCCTCAGTCAGCAATCTGCAATCTATTACGGCAATTAATCAAAGATGTACTTTGTCAACTTCCCCTTGTTCTCTTATGCTTTATGATCGCGTTGTTATTTCATCAACACAATAAAAAGGGATTAATCTTCATCGCTGGGAAAATTGTTTTCAGGGCTCAGGGTAGCAGTCTTAGCTGCGCTGCTGATCCCGTGGTCCAAATCAATCCCTGAGAGCAAAATTAATTATTTTTAAGTGAGATGCATTCATTAAGCCCTAGTGAGAGAGCATTTATGTTTTGCACGTTATCATAATATAAATCCATCACTCAGGGCAGTGGATTCAAACACTAACTGCAGGTTCAGCAGGCAAGGCAGGCGGGTGACCTGTAGCTGAAGAGCTTTGCTGGGGTGACTGTGGTGATGGAATATCTCCATGAAAACATCAGCTACAGAGCAGGGCAATACCTTACTGAAGGGAGCAGCCACGGTGATGACACTTATGAATATACCACAAAGCAGAAGCCGTAATTGAGTCTCTATCACAAGGCAGAACATGACAAATCGTAACCTGGAGACTATGAAACAGACGCTTCACAGTGCAGGAGAGCATTTTGACACCTGCAATCAACACCAGGACATACAACTTTGGCATGCAGCTTTCAGAATTCAGGAAACTGCCTAGGAGAGGACATGCAGGACATCTGTGCAGCCACACAGACCATCCTGAGCCATCCGAATTGCTTCTCTATTCCCCTGAGTTTTCCTGTAGGTTTGTCAGCTCAGCTTCAGCATCAGCCCCTTGGGGCTGATGGTCCCAGCCAGGCTTAGAAGGGATCTTCCAGCCTTGCCTGGACCACCTGACTATGTCCAAGCTCCGTAAGAACCCACTATCCACTAACTTAACATCCTTAATAACATCCATCACAGCACCACAGCATCTCACTTCAATATTCAGAGATTTTTATTGTTATCGTATTCTTACCAATCTTTTTTTTCAGCAGGATTGGGCAGACATTAGTGCTGTGGATGTCAGAAGTGTTTGCAGGTCCATTGCAACATCCTAAATCCTTACACTGACAGTGGAACTCCAAAGTACTGAGCTCATGTTCTTTGCTTTTCTCATTACTCAACAATTTGGCCTTCTCATTGGCTCACTGCCCACAAAATATTGATTAAACACAGAAACTCCATTGCCAGCACTGTAAAACTAGCCATAGATTTACATTCTGGAAAGAAGTTCTGACAGGGCCAATAACAGCCTTAGCACCTTGTAGGCTCCTATTACCAAGCAGACAGAGGGCTCATTTTACCAGCTTAGTAAATAATTGGCTTCAACTTAACGTTCTTACAGCTAAGAGGATTTCTAACGAGATTCACACAAGAAAAAAAACAACCAAACAAAACAGTGCCAGCCTTTAGTACATGTAGAAACACACAGAGGTCTTAGATGTGGTTCAGACCAGAGCATATTTGGAGCCTGCTCAGGGCATCAGATCCTGAGCTGCTCACAAAAGGCACCCAGGGCACTGCCCTGCTGACCCCCAGCTCAACACCCCACGTGCACAAAAGTTTTCTGCAGGGAGTGCAATGGGGAGAACTTCTCCTTGGTTTCAACTTAGGGAAACCTTTCTTATGAATAAGTGCAGAACTCAGATATAGTTTCTGATCCCCAGTACCTAAAGGAAAAATGGACCATTTTCCAGGTCTTTATTTCAGATGCAATCCATCCTATGCTGCAACACAGCACCAGGCTCACAAAGGCACTCCAGTGCAATAGCCGACCCAGCTCTGATTACAGCTCCTAATAAACACCTCCTCCAGTGGCCATTAGAGGCAAAAACCTTTTTCTACCAGTGTGCTTCCTGCTCCTGACACTATTTTAAAAAGCCTCCTTAAAGAATATGTGCTGATGATGTATCAGCCTAATACCTGCCCAGCAGCACGCAGCCGCTGCTTGCTGCGATCTGGGGTTCACGCGCTGCTGAGCCTGGGCTGCTGCAGTTTGCTTCTCTGATGGGGCTGCAGAGCTGAGCTGCCCTCACACTCATGCTGATGAGGAGGATGGCTTCTGTTTAATGGCTTTGTAACTACAGAAATTTTAGAGCATTAGCTAAATCAAACAAACCGCTAATTTACTTCCTAATATCCAAAGAGCACATAAGTAAGCCATACAATTACCAAGGTATGGAAAGAAAAGGAAAAATACTGATTTCAGAAGAATATTCAAACTGTTAGCAATGTTTTATGAAACAGACAGCTCTGTGATGCTCCTAGAAATTACTTTTATCTCCCTCAGCCAGCTTTTCACCACCTTCCAAACGATAAATGAATGCAGAAATGAAAAGACAGCAGAAGTAACTATTTTGGCTATTTCTTTTCCCCAAAAAATTCTGGGATCATACACGCTTCAGAGAAAAAAGGTAAGAAGCTACTGATTCAGGTCTGATCTTACCTTAATTTATTTGGGGGTATAAGAGAGCATAGGTTGCCTGAATAACATATCTAACCCCCCTTTGTGTCCTAACGTACTAAATGAACTACAGAAGCAGGTCTGATTTTCCAAAATTCTTCGAGTAGGGAACATGCAAGAAAATCGCTAGGGATAGAACCAGTCATGTTCTGCTACCCTACTCCCAAACATTAAATATTTGCTGTCCTGTCCCATATCACTGAACCAGTAGCAATAGCACAGCCACTTGAGTATCTTCAAGATCTCCCGAGGAGCTCAACAGCTGTAATCCCTCCCATGATACTCAGTTCCTTCAGGTTCTACAGCTGCTGTAAACTTTCCTGATAGCTCATGAAATAGGAAAACCTGCCTTGAGTTATAACGTCTCTGTATGAAAGTGATCATAACAGATTAATGATGACAAATCCAAAGTAATTGATTTTTTCATTTCTCCCTCCTCCAACAAGCTTCAGCTAATAACAATAATTACATGAAAGTATTTCCATCAGGATGTTTGTACATTTCTGGCAGTAAAATCAATTGTTCCAAGGACAAGTTTTATCGCAGGAATTAATCACTGCTATCTCCAATTACCGTATTGCACAATTATCAGTGATATTCATGATGTAGAGCATGCAGGAGGGTATCTTAATTGCAAAACAAGGCTGTACAGTGACTACACCAAGCCTTATGAAAGCAACAGGATGAGAAAACATCCAGGAGGATGCAGCACTGAGACGCGTGCACTCTGCCAAGCCGTGAATTCCTGGGAAGCTGCTGCAGGTACTTCTCAGTATAACACAAACTGCACTCCTTCGTTCCTTACAGCATTGTCCCTGTGCTAAGTTTGAAGATAACTCCAAGCCTAACCTCAACCCAACCCTGATGTAATACAGATGGTAACTTACACTGACATTCCTCTTACGGTAACCCCCAGCCTTACAGAGCTTAAGGAGCTACAGCATTTCCAGATCAGCTGCTAGAACACCAACACGACTCATCTGAGCTCGCTGCTTACGAATAAGCAGCAGCCTTCTGTTAGTGCCAGAAAGAAGTCACACAGGCAGCTGAGAGCTTGGAGCCTGGGGAAGGGTGAGGGCTAAGGTGGGACAAGAGCTCAGCTCCTGATGATCCAGTCATCACACCAGGGGTCTTCCTCCCACTGGAGCAGGTGCTCTGCTTTGCTATGTTCTATTAGCCTTCCTCGGTCAGGTACTGGCAGCACCCTACAAACAGCCAGCTTGCTTAATTATTAGGCATTTCATTTCAGAATAATCCGTCCCATCATCATCATTCCACTAAGCAGGAAAAAATGAGGAAGTTGTTGGGCAGTGTCATACGAACAGAGGAGCAAGATTGCTTCAGACACATTTTTAGACAGATCATCACTCACCGTGAGCACCCTGCTAACCCGGTAACCAGCCCAAGCAGAGCTCTGCTAGTGCAGGTACCACACCAAGGCCTCTGTTGAGGCTGTTCTATACAAAGGGACATCCATAAATATCTGATTCAAATTCTTAGCTACTGCAAATTGTAATTTTTCAGTTGATTTATAGCTGCAAAGGATCCAGTCCTTGATCTTTAACTTCCAATTCGTTTTCTTGGTAGCAAATTCAACATGTGTGTTTGGTAAGAACAGCAGACTTGCACCACTGCTACACGGGGCCATGAGGTAAGTCATCTATCACGCGTTTCTAATCACGGCACTTTCAGTGCCCAATAATTAATCTCCTGTAACCCTTATTTCATTCTGAACCCCCGAGTAAATCCCAAGGGACGCTAATGGTTAGCATATCTGTCAGAGGAACGCTTCCCCCTTCTTTCCCAGGACTGCTCAGCCACCACAACAGGCAGCAAAATCCGCTTTGAGATCTGAGAGCCCACAGCTGTGCTGCATGGCTGCTGCTGGGGAGCGTCCAGAGGAGCCAGCTGCAAGCTTCCGCTCTGCTGCACTGCGTTCATGCAGGGTGTTAGCTGGGTATGAAGTACGAGCTGTCATTCAAAAACTATGACCACAAGACAGCTCAGGATGGAAAAAGTCTTGCTGCACTTAATGACCAGCCCACTAGAAAAGTCTAGATGACAAAAACAGGATCTGGCCCAGAAGAACAGGGTTTTTCCTAGCAGCCTGGCCAGTCAGGCTATTTGCTGCAAGGTGGAAGTGAACTGTAAATTGGTAAGTCCACCAAGAACATGGGTCACGTCCTGAATTGAGATTTCCTATTGCATATCTTCTTTAAAAATTTAAATGCTAGGAGAAAAACTGCACTGTAGACGATAAAGTCCCATGCCTGACTGCCACTCCAGGCTTGTGCAAGCCTCAGAAGAGAAATTTGCTCTGGACTTGCTGCCATGGCAGACACTTTACTGGGAACATAAATGCCTCCCTGGTATAAGAGAGAAGCACGATGGCTCTAAGAACTTCCCAACCCCCCCAATGCTCGCTGCACGCCTGCAGGAGGCAGCAGCAGGGTAACAGGAGGCAGCCCGGGGCTGTGCAGAGCAGCTCCCTCTGCAAGGAGCAAAGGAGCTTTCTCTGAGCAGCGCTGGGGCTCTCCACTGGCTCTCACAACACACAGATACAGTTGTAATTAAGCTAAATTGCAAATTTCCTCTTTTAAGTGATACTAATTTCCTATTGTGTACACTGCCTTGGTTAGGCCACTATGCCTCATTAGACACAGCCTCTCAGGTGCCCAGCTCTCAGGGGTTCTGGGCCTGGGAAACCTTTCCCACAGAGACATTCTTTAATAACTGTTATTTAAATAATGCTTTGGGGACCAAAGAAAATTATGTATTTTAAACACCTAAGGTATTATTAGTAGTAAGCAATAGAAGTGATTGTGCTGGAGTAGAAAAACATTTCCTGAAAGGATCAGTGCCAGCCCTAATTACGCTCCCATTGTATTTCATCTCCATGCTCCCCACACAGAGGGAGGGGTGGGTGGGAGATAATTGGAACAAGGTGAAAATGAGTGCTCATTAACTTGCAGACTACACAAGTACTCATTCCATGTGAGAGGGCTGTAAATATGACTTTTAATGAAGTTATGACATGCTTGCCAATAAAAGTCATTTACTTCACAGTATTGCAGTTAATTATACACAGCTGGAGCCATTTATTGCCCATCCCTTGTTAACTTTGCCTGGGCTCATTAACCCTTTCACAACTGTGGTTATGGTACTTCCCACACAGGTCAAAGGCTACAGGAATTTTTAGGAATGGGATGAGTGTAGATGTAGAGAACCTCTGCAAGAACATCAAATTCTCCAGCTGAAACTGAGTTATCACTGACAGCAAAAGTGCCAGTCCATAGGAATCCACAACAGAAACATTAGGGCACAAACAATGGACGAACAGGAATGAGGAAATGCAGAAGGAACAGCAGAAATAAGACCAAGTGCAGGAGTGGGTAACCCCAGCATCCAGGCTGTGAGGACTGCAGCGTGTCTGCAGCACTGGGCAGGTGGAGGAACCCCCGCAGCTGGCAGCAGCCTGGCTCGGAGTTACCCAGGGGTTTGTTTTCCTTCATCAGAAGACTCTCCAGCACAAGAACTTTTATAGTGGCATTAAAAAGCTTTAAACTACTCCGTAAGTTTCAGAGTAAAGCAGCAGTCCCTCACCACTGCTCCTAATTAACTTCTAACCTGCTGGCTGTTGGGTCCTTTCCTCTATTCCTTTCTTTTTAACTGCTAATGAAGTCTACTAAATGCAATTCTTGATTTTACTAGTTTGGCACAGTTAATTACAGATCCCTCTGCAGTTCACAGGGATTCTTTAGTTACTAAATTATACACCTCCCACTCCTTTCCTGTTGTTTGAATCCTATTTGCAAGTTGTGTTAGACAAATAGCATGACATGAGTCAGGAACTTATTACACGTTTCCTCTTCTAAAACCAAGCAGCCTCTTCTACCACACCTCTGACACTGATTCTAGTCTTTGTTAGCAATGGGATGTCAGCCAGGTACTACTGTGATGCAAATCATGTGGCTGTTCCCTTGTTCAGAACACATCCAGCATTCTGCTGGGGTAGAACTTGATGCTAGAGCACTCTCATGATTAATGCATCAGAATGGGTTGATGGACAACTGTGTACAGTAACACACACATTGTGCAATAAATCCTTCCCATCAAAAGCCAGAAGTGCAGCTATAACGTGGCTGAGCTTTGTTCATCTGGGTTCTGAGCTTTGTTCATCTGGGTCGGAGAAAGGTCAGCATCTGACCAACCATGATCACCATCTGAGCTGCTCTGTTCCTAGAAAACCTCATAAAATGAAGGTTGGCAACAGAGGAGATAGTTACTGCACCATTGTCATACAAAATGGTGACAGCAGTGGATTGCAAGGCACCCTCACTCCTGGCAGAACACTGAAACCCAAGAGCATTATTTTTCTCAACCCATATTAAAAAGAAAAAAAAAAACCTCCTTTCCACCCAGCATGCAACACAACCTTGGCACTGTATCATAATTTGCTCCAATTTGCTAATGAAGACTAATTATCCAAATAATTCAGCATGACTATCTGCTCTGACCACAGCAAATCATCCCGCTGTTCCTCAAAATCCTGTTTGTTCCCTCTCCCTTCTCCTACTTTAAGCCCCTGGCTGTTCCAAGAGCCTTTATTTCAAGGGAAATTGGGTACCTACTGGGTAAATTTCTGCAGGGAGTCCTTTGATATAGATTGTCGCAATTTTCTTCAGGAATATACTAATAATTACAAGGACTGGGAACTTGCACTTTGTTATCTAAGACTAAGTACCAAACAACAAAGAAAAGTTATTTGTTGAAGTCCACACAGAAACAAAAATCAGAGGTGGTGATGAGGTAACGTAGGGTCCCCTCCAGCCTCGATGGGCTTGAGAAGAACCAGGAGCACAAAAATCAGAGGAGAAAGGAGAGCAGAGGCAGATGATTAACTGCCCTCAGTACTTGAGAGAGCATCTTTTCCTCACCCTACACAGAAGGGATTGGGCTATAAGCCTAGGGAGCAAAGGAAAGCACCAGGTGTGACCTCCTTGGGGCACAGGACAATGGCATGGGCTGGCACAAAGCTCTGGGAGAGGAGGGAGCCAGGGCAGAACGCTCCATAGTACCTTGCTATAAAAATATCCCTCTGCTTTTATGCCCACAAAGCATCCCTGAGGTGTAATTGCTTAAAGCCTCCTAAAAAGCAAAGTTATTTCCAGCTTGCACTGTTATTTAGTAGCTGGCTACCTGAGAAATCTGGAAGTCCGATGGGGCAATAATTACATGTTTGAACGGGAGCAATTCAGGCAGAATGGGACAATTTAAGTCTTTGAGAGGACCTAATTGAATATCTACAGTAAATCCATGCCCTAGTAACTTCAGTTTTGGTAATTCCTCTGTACTTTCATGAAAAACAAGAGAGGCTTAGTGAAACAAACTTTTAAGAATACCATAAATCACTTTGACTGCCCAGGGCTGCATTAGCCAGCTGAGCAAGCTCGAGTTAAAGCCCTCTCTCCCTGTTTCTTGCAGACTATTTGCACTAATATTAAAGTGGCCCAAGAAATATTGTTAACCATACTACTGATTTGAGGGCTGATTTGAGTTTCTTCCTGTCTTCAGCTTTCACGAAGTAACCATAGAAATGACATGGAGCAGCGAGACCGAGAAACCGAGCAGGGAGCCAAGAACAAACACAACACAACCTGCTGGCTGAGATGCAGCAAGTGTTTTTCTTTATGAAATACTAGGCTGTCACCACTAAGATATTCCCATTAAAATCTCCAATCAACACAAGAGAGAATGACAGAGACCCTTTTTTAAACCGTGATGCTTTTTTGGGTTGTGGTCCTTTAAACACGAGCCCTTACTTTCCAGCCCCATGAGATGATTGCTTTGGCTAAGCAATAACTAAGTTTTAATTCTCCCGTTTACAATAGCTGTATTTGCATTTCAGCATCTTTCTTTGCTGCAGAAGAAAGATGCTGAGAAGGTATTTTGGTGACAGAGAACGTACGTTCTCAGCTTTTCTGTTCCTCAGCCACTTGCACGCATTTTGAGCTTCCCTTTGAGCAGTCCTTTCACATATTCCCCAGTGCTGCTGAAGGCTGTGTGTTAATGACGAAGGCCCATCTCCTGATTACCTATGGCAGCTTGAAAATTAGGGTAAGTTAACTGTGTCAGGGTGTAGTCGAGCAGGGAACAAAAGGAGGAAAAATCCACATCAAGCAGCCTTTAGTCATTTCATGCAGGTGAATGTGGGCAGGTAACAATGGAGCAGCAACGATGCTGCTGGAAGATTTAACAAGTTCCTTTTCCAACAAGGGATGGCAGACCCATAACAGTAACTCACTCCTTAGAGCAACTCGACAGATATTTCCAAAGAAGTACCTGCAGCCCTTCTTGTAAGGAGGACAGCACTCCCAGCTTGCTTTCTCATGTGTTCTGTGAGCTCTCCCATTTAATTATTATTATGGTAATCATTCCATTATCCTCTGGTTTTGCTCACAGCTTTTCACTTAATGCTTTTTTTTTTTTTAAAAAAAAAAAAAAGTCTCCGTCGCTATATATAAAAGAATAAAAACAGCAGAGCTGAGAGTTAGTTCCCAAGGTTTCTCTTTTTTTAGTCCTACATTCAGGAACTGCAGAATGAGATCTGCCACGCAATGCATCACATGCTGGTATTTAAACCATCACCCTTCAGATAACTTCTCAAGAAATACCCGAGATTCCTCCATTTTTTGAATGAAGATTCCATATTTTTACATATTCATACTGAGTAATGCAATAAGAAAGAATGAACACTTAAGGAACAAAACCAGTAAGATCTGCCATGAGTTACCCTGACCTCTGTGGAAGTCTTTGGGGCCCCAAGAAGCAGGAAAGAAATCCCATTGTGAGGTCACTGGCAATTTCATTCCTTTGATTCTGGATCCATCTGCAGATTGCATCAGATTAGATGTGGCATCTTATCAGGCTTCCTAAGCCTTCTTCAGAGGAATCCAGGGAGGGCTTTTCAAATCGCTGTTTTGGAAGTACAAGAGGCAAAAGCAGATTACGAAAAAAGGTCTGATCCAAATCACATCCCAGCGCAGATATCCAGAGGAGCAAAGACCAGAACAGGCCCCCAGCCACAGTTCTCCAAGTTTAATTTTAGGAGTGCTGTGTTTTAATTTGGCACACAGCAGGCTCCTCGGCCACGGGGCAGGAGGATGCACGGGGAACTCAGAGGGATTAGCTGGCATCTGCTCTGCCCCAGCTCTGACTGCTTGGAAACGGGATTCAGAAAGAGAAAGAGGAGCACAGCAGTGCTGTGCTTCCAAATCTTTTTCTGTTTGTTTACAGCAAATATTTTTAAAGGCTCTTCCAGTTGGCAGTTCACCTTTTTGTTTGTTTGTTTTTTGTTTCTGTTTGTTTTAGAGATGCGGGCTTCACACTGAAATGCACAGAGATGTTACTTACACTGCTTGCAAGAACTTGCAAGTTAAGCTGACAAGATGGCTGTGACAGCACTTTAGGAACCTCTGGAAAATGTCTCATTTTTCTTGATGACAGAAGATGCACCGCATGGTTTGAACACCCTGGAGTGTCACTGTGTTGGAGGGACACGAGGGGGACAATACTGGGATTGGGGGGGTACACATTCAGTTTATTTTCTTCACAGTGGCAGCACTTATTCTAAAAGTTAATTGCAGGCTGTTGCTGAGTACAGAGCACTAGTGCAAATGTGTTCCCTGCACTGAATACTTAGTAATGATCATAATTAACAATAGAGACATGCAAACAGTTTCCACTTAATAGCAGAGTTGCCTGAAAATGTTTCTATTGTTAAGAGACTGTCAGAGCTTTCTACTTCTAATTAAAGGGAATATGATGCCAGTGGAAAGGTGCTGGATTGACACTCGCTGCAATTGCAATCCTCTGCTAACAAATACCACGCAGAACAACCTGAGTTTAATCCATACCAGGCTACCTTTGGAATAAATTTCATAGGGCCAGGCACCAAACTTAGCCAGGGACATTGCAGATTTCAAGCACTGTTCAAAAAGGAGGTGGAAGGTTGTATAAATTATTTAGTCAACAGGTGGGAGAGTTTTGCACTGCAGAGCAGGCTTTGGGAAACCTGGGTTTTCCTTCATAGGAAAGGACAGCCTTGATGTTACTGTTAATATTGCATTATTCTTCAGGGATGCATAACTAATGATGGTTAACTAATTTGGCCATAGCTGTAATGTGGTGTAAACAAGCAGATGGATTCTGACACAATAGGTCCCAGACTGAACCTGGAAACCATTACAGCTTTGCTAATTTCCCAATGAATGATCAACCGCAGTTGTAGCAGCTGTGATAAGAGGATTCTTGTTTACAGCATTGCAGATAGCCTGCTTTGGTTTTAACAGCACCTTTTTCATCTTCAGTCCAGGAGCCTGCCATAGCGAGGTGCCATAAATTACTGCCACAGCGTGCTCCTCCCCACCCACTGCCTTCCTGCAGCAATGGAGGAACCATAAATCTTACCGACGTGCTGTTCTCTGCCTCTTTAATGCTCTCCCCTTTCTCTCCTCCCTTCCTCTTTTCCTCTTCTTCTCTTCTTGCTGTGAAGAAGTCCAGCAGTTCCAGCAATTAAAAAAACAAAAAAGTAATCAGATTTTGTGAGGAATTCTGCTGGTGAGCACAGGAGGTTAATCAGCTCCAGGTATGGAGCCCTGCTTTGCAACCTGTTCACTCAGGGTTAGGTTAGGGTTACCCCTATTAGGGCTGGGGTCTGAGTTAGGGAGTCCTGCTTTGCAACCTGGGAATGGCTGAAGGCTTTAACAATGAAAATAATGAAAATAATATCTGGCTCTGATCGATGCCAGAAGAAACAGTTGCACAAACTGGTGCTGGGTTTGATGGGTGCTCCAAGAAGCACAGAGAGGGTGGGAGCTGGGCAGCGGGAGGATGGCTGCAATAATACCATGCTGCAAGGATGTTAAAGCATTAAGAATGAAGAAGGTGAGCTATATAGATGAAGTGCTATGGTAACTTTTATAGTGCCAGCATAAAGATTAAAATAAAGGGATTCTAGTAAAAGTTACTCAAATTGCCCTTGAGCCATACAGCATGATCTGATTCTAAGATCATAAAAGAAAAGCCCTGCTGGAGGCATGCCCACGGTGGAGCGTTGGGATGGAAGGAATCCTGCTGCTTGCTGTTGGCTGAGGGCGGGAGTGGGGCCGCAGCTGATCTTCCTGGTCCCTCCTTGTCCCTGCCCTCCCATGGCAGTGGCTGGGAAGAGGGGTGAGGAGCAGTGAGAGCCAAGGGTCTTCCCATGGCCTGTCGTCCCTTCCCACTGGATCTTCCTCTATGCAGTCCCTCTTAGCTCCTATGTAGTGGGAAGGAAAACCTGCTGGCATCTGGCTGAAAGTGAATGGCAGGAACGCAAGAAGGGAGCTAAGGCCCTTCCAGATGCCAACAGGACAGCAAATCAATACCCTTCTTGTTCAAAGAGCAGAATGAGCAGAGTTTAGAGTGAAACTAATGGGAGGACCAGGAAGAAAAGCCTCAGCTGCCGTTGCCATGACAAATAATGACAAAAAATGACTGAAGCGCTTTAAAGGTAATGTTGCAATAAAAAATATCCCGTGGGTTGCTTGGTTATAATTGGGCTGGGCTGTCAGCACTCGGTAGGGCTGAGAGCGAGTGCTTTGCAGGATGCAAACAGTGTGTGCCGGGCAATGCAATGCACGGGGGGAGCGATGAAGCTGTCATGAAAAGGCCCTGAATTGAATTCCCCTGGGAGCTTTTCCTTTTTTTTTTTTTAAATAAAAATTCCTGCTGGGAGGAGTACGGGCAGCATCACCTAATGCATAAGGAGACAGTTGGTAACTTGGACTCCTAAAGTGTTTTGGAGAGGGGAATGTAACCCAGCAGGCCAGATAACTAGAAGATGCAGTTTTGGTTTCTGTTCCTTCATTCTCTGCTTCTGTAGCCTATTGTTTTGGGAAGGTGCTTGGCTTTATACGGATGTGTTTTTTTTTCTTCCATTCATTCCAATTAGTTTTGGATGTAGTCAATGTGGAGCCTTTGTTTTAGCATCTAATCTGTTTCCAAACTCTAATCTTAAGTTTGTGGCATCGTGAGCATGCAAAGACCATTTGATTCTGTTTAGCTTTCTCTGAGGAGCGTTCTGAGCTGGATTATTTATGGCTTCTTGAAGCAATACTTACACAAAGCAAACAAAAAGGCAGCTCGCTACTGTTCTCTGTTTCCCCACCCAGAAATACATCTCTCCTGTTTTCCCTCCCACCCATTTTCTTGTTTTTTCTTTTTCTTTTTGTTCATGAACATACAAGCAACTACCAGAACTGAAATGTTAAGGAAATGAAATTAGGGGTGTCCAAGGGTGCACGGAAAACTGCAGGTATTGAAGACTGGTGTGCTTGGGAGCTGCAAACTAAAAGGAAAAAGTGTTTAAACAATTCCTTAGTCATTGGTGTTATGTTGCTATACGCTGTGCCTTCCTTGTGTTTTGGGGCCCCTCGTGCTAATCTTTACGACCCCCTGGTGCTGATAGCAGATGTCAGTGCAGCTGAATTTTGTAACCCAGGGAGTACAGAGATTGTCAGCAGAGATCAGCCCAAATCAAATCCCTGTTCATAAGATCTCAGACGAGATATCAGTCTGAAGTCAGAATTCACTGCTGCTGCTTATTGCAAGGAAACCACCTGAGACCTCAGGAAAGCTCCAGCCCTGTCTGGAACGGTGATTGGGTGGTGTCTGAATTGCTGCCCTGTTGAGGCTGTCTGCAATAAGCCAGCCCAAATTTGCACATAAAATTTCCAAGAAGGATTTTGATCTGCTTTCGCAGAGCTTTGGGATGAAATTGCTTTGACCACTATAGCTTTATTAAATTCCTTCTGCTAGTCACCTTTGCAAATTGCTGCTCATAGCACAGTGTTTCTAGAACAGAAAACAAGTTGTCTCTGTGTCCTGGAATGGGATGGGCTGTTCATAGTTTTAAAGTAGTCAGTACTTTCCACAGTGTGACAAAGGCATTGATGGCAAATTTCTTAGTGCACTCAAAATAAAATAATCCTGTGTGCTTCTGGAATTTTTTCCTTCTTTAGCCATTCCAAATATATTGTTTTAAAAAAAAGACTGTAGGCACCTCGTATGAGCAGGTTTCAGGCGTTGCACAAGTAGCTAATGGTTTCTTTTGTATTTTCAAAGACTATGCTGTGCTCTTTGAGGAACGTGCTGAATGAGCTCGTTCCACTTCCAATGCAAAGATAATACTGTAATATAGGAAGGACGTAATTTTTAATACTTGTACTGCTCCCATTGGCCTGTAATGACCACAGACTGTCAGAATGCAATAATTCCAGCCAAGCGGCTGAACAGCAATAATAGTATATGTGAAGGCATCAAACATTCATGACTGTACCTGAGGCTTTCTAGTCCATAAACCTTCTTCGAACTCAAGTAATAGAGTTATCAAAAAGATAGAGTATAGAGCAACTGTTCATCATAAATGTGCTATATTCATAGACTTCACTGGAAAGTAGTGTATTGAGTACACTGGTATAATTTGGTCTGGTGTGCAATAGAATAAGCAACGCCCAGCAGGCCTAAACTTTTGGCTTTTTCCATTCTTCCTCTTGTTATGGTTTAACCCAGCTAAAGGCCACGTAGCTGCTTGCTCACTGCAACCCCTAAGTTGGGAAGAACAGCAACAGAGGGACAGATCACGATGGAGGTGGCACCAAACTCCAGGTAATCTGGTGTGGCTGACGATCCTGCCTCTGGACTGTCTGTATGTGTGTACATTTCCCATTGGGACATTTAGGTAGCACTTTAATAATAGTAATCTTAACGTGTTTCTTGGAAATGTACTGTAGCAATGTTAAGGAGAATGCAGTCTTGACATTGTAAAAAATAAAATAAAAAAAAAAAAATTCTGTGCTTAGTATCCGGTTAATATCGAAGGCATTCACACAAGCATACAGCATGCAGCATGCATCTAGGACTGAGCTGCATTCAGGCTCTGGCTCTGAGATCTTTGCAGCCACGGTGTGTTAAGCTTTTCACGTCTCCAGAGTGAGGTGTGGTTTGAAAGCCTTCTGATCAACAGGTCCTGCTCACAGCCTTGTTCCCGTGCTAGAGAACTGGAAGCCTTGCTGTTTCCGTGTCATTTACAGAGCAGCCTCTTGTTGTGTGTGTGCTTTCACATGTCAGCTGTGTTGCTGCCTGTGGATTACATTAAATATTTCACCCTACGCCTGTCTAAACTTCTAAGCGTTGCAGTTGTAGACTGAGCATGTAAATAATTTATGAAAAACATTGTATGGATTTTAAGTCTTACCCTTTTAGCATCTGTCTTTTCATCTCTGAACGTTGCTTGTGTATTACAGGGCTGTGATAAATCAGCTATTTAGTGAATTGGTTATGGTGGATTTTCAGGAGAAAGCTGAAGTAGCTGTTACTCACGTAAATATGCAAAACTTTGCTAGTAACAAACTAGAAAAAAAGGCTAATTAGTGTAATTACTGTCATTATGATTCTAATTTAACTGCATAGACTTGCACTGCAGCAACATCAGAGCTGTCACATTTGCAAACTGCATAATTATATGTATTAAGTTCTGTCTCGGTTGCATCCAATATATAAAACCGTTCTGTTACCTTAAATTGCTCCAAAAAAGAAGTCAAAATGTCATTAAAGGTCTGGTTTGATTGTCTTGATTTTTCTAATTACCAGTGAAAGGTGAAACAAAAAGCTTTTCTAAATAAATCTTTTATGAATTTTATCAAGTATAGTTTTGCGTAGATGGTGAGTTGAAAATAACAAATCGGAGTGTACATTTATTTATATATTCATGTCTGCATTTATGCATTCTACTGCCTCATATTTACTGGTAGCACAGATCTTCACCTGGGCGTCAGAAATCCTGTTCCAGCAGAAGTTCCCCAATAGGAGCCTTGCAATCTGTCAGGGAGCAGCTTTCTCCAAGCAGGACCATCTGAGTACTGCCCTGCTGATAGTGTGCGATGTTCTTTTGTGGAGGTCATCGCATGTAGAACAGTATTCACTTATTTCTCAGCTCGAGGTGTAGGAAATATGATTCATAGTGTCTGTGCTTGTGCTGAGGTTCATTAGCTGATGTTATGTTTATGAAACTGGATGAGAAGTCAAAAAGAGCTCCAGGGATGCCACAAAGAAGGCCAGAAGTTCTATTCTATACATATAAAAATATTCAAAAAGCAAAATCCATACCTGCCCCAGCAAGAATTCAGTGTTTTTCAGCAGCTGATGCCACACTTCAGGCTGTTGAGCTTTGTTCCTTTTCATAGCTAAGCGGTTTCCTTAACCTATTGGTCTTGAGGAGTCATCTAATGACTGTAGATAACCTGATACCTTTTTTAATCTGAACTGAATCACTTCAACCACCCACACAACGCAGCATCACAGACCATCAGCACGCTGAAACTATGATTCAGTGCCTTTAATGATCAGGATATTAACTATAATGATCGTTTTAAATAGCACATTTTGTTGCCAAGAGTTTAGTTTTGCAAAGCGTAGAAATTCTCGTCAAAGGATTTCAAGAACTGGTTCTGCTGTTCCTCTACAGAAGAGCACCTCTCTGCAGCAGTGTGCTTTGGCTGCAGTGCTTAGGTAAGTGCTAATTTAGGGGAATTGGGAACTACAAGAAAAGCAGACACTGGTGCAGTGCCACAGGACCTCCAGCAAAATCCTTCTGAAGTTTGCAGCTGTTCAGAGACCTGAGCCCATGATTACAGCTCTCGTGGAGTGACAAGATAAACAGGAACTAACACCAGTCAATACAAGCTCTGACGTGCTCCACATCCAGTTTTGATTTTGAATGCTCCAACTTCCATCGTTGAGATCAGGAGATGCTGCACGCCCTTTCTGAGCCCCCAGCCCTCTTCCCACAGTTTGAGAAAGTGCATCCTCTGAGGCTTCCTTACTTAACATGTATTTATGCTTCTGGAGCACTCTTGACAGTTTGTTTTCTCCCCCCTTCTACATAAAAAATGAGTTGCTTTTGTGCTGTTCAGCACCGTTATGAATATTTATCCAGAGGGTTTATTTTTGTTATTCTAAATCTGTCTGTATCCTTTGGAAGGAGAAAAATGGGATATAATTAATCTCTTTGTTAATCTTGGTATTTGCCTGGAACAAGTGAAACAAGCTCTTCAGACCACTTGCTCCACTCTTTAGAAGTATTTACTTTGCGGTTCAGAGGGAAACTTGAGGGGTTGTTTATTTATTTTTGCCATTTAGGATTCAATACAAACAGTGGGAGGCAAATTTCCTAACGCTCGGTGAGTCGTATCCGGGATCACTGCAGTGGCTGGAAGAAGGTTTCAAAAGGAAACTGTAGGAGAGGAGTGGGAAGTGACCAGAGCTGAGAGGGCAGCTCGCTGAATGAACGTGCAGCTCCCCATGTTCAGCTTGGGTCTCCCAGTGCAGCGGGAGCCAAGGGAGCTCTCTGGGGTGCACGCTGCAGCCAGGACCTGTGCTCAGAACGTGCTAACGTTGGGGACAGAAATGACTTGAGTATTGGAGCACTGCCTTAGGTGCTGTGAGGGGAACACCAGGCCCGAAGCAGTGACGGAGCACCTGGTGAAGGGCGGTGGCTGCCTGGGCAGCCCAGCAAATTGTTTGCACCTGTGTCCCCCCAGCTGTGACCAGCAGGGTGGGGCTGCCCTGGGCTCATTTAGGAGCAGCCGCCGAGGGGAATGCATCACACGTGGGATCTGGCTGCTCCTTGGGCATGTGTCATTGTCATCTCAGTGGGGATCACCTTTAATGTGAGTCCAAAATGTTTTGTTATTCCTGTTTGTGACTGTTGAACTGTTAAATGCTTCACCTGGGATTGCAGGAAATTTATCTGAAGTGATCTTGCTGCTTTGTTTGTATGACAAATGGTCTTCTTTTGTGTTAATGTTCACTTCTCTGTGAATGTGTTTTGAAGATGGAGTTAGGATTAGGGTTGGTTAGGGTTAGGCTGAGTTGTGTTCTAGGATTAGGGGTGGGGTTAGGCTGAGATGCCTTTTCCAGGATAAGGCTCTTAATTCCCTGGAGATTCACCTGTGGTGGCTGGAGCTTGTGGTACATACTGTTACCAGAGTGTGTGGGGTGTTTAGGGGAAGGACCTCAATTTTGAGCTTGGTTTTCCTGTTACTAAGATGGGATAATGCTACTGGCCCAAATTCCATGCATGTCACTAGGTGTGATGTTTCCTACGTGCTTTGTGAGGACATCCCTGGTATCACCCTGAGCTCTGTAGCCCAAGGTGTGGAGATCCTCAGTACAGGGGCAGAATTACTGAGCAGCTTGATCACTGCCATGCACTGTTGTCTTCTTTAGGATGGAAAGCCTGTGGGTATAGCTTCACAAATGAAGCCATAGCTCCTTGGGATGTCATGGTATGTGCAGTCCTGTGTGTGGGACCTGTTCTTTGTGCCTGTGCTGGGTGGATGGCAGTGATTATTTCTCCCGGGTTGGGTGCTGCTGCTACGTACTTGGCTTTCACTGGTGTGAAGATGAAATCAGGATTTCTTCAGCCTCGTGCAGCGTTCCATAATTCATTGCTTGGTGATGCAGGTGGATATGGGGGAAGAGGTGTTGTGTGCTGTAGGTCAGGATGCACTGAATTGTTGAACCCAGATGTACTCGTTTCGCTTGCATCCCTCCATGGGAAAGCAGTATACCAGCCTTGTCTAGAGTCAAATCCTGTTGTCTAGAATAAATTGCATGTCTTACAGTTGTAATAAGTCTAACTTCATTTTTCCTGAAGAAATTCTTGTCAGATGGCTGCAGTAGCACTAGTCTGATTCTGAGGTGTGACCCCAGAATCAGGCATTGCATCTCCCTTTGCTGGGCTTTTATTGCTGCTGTTGATTACTGATTTACATTGGCTGACAGCAGGAAAGGAAGCTGTGAAGGAAAGGATCTGCACTCCATGCGTATCAATAAGTTTGATATAACCATGAAAACAAACTCAGTCTTTTTTCTTGTGTTGATCAGGAGTTTGCCAGTAGTGGGTTTTAGTGGGGCTGATAGAGAATACTGAGTTCGCTGAGCTGGAGAGTGGCACAGTGAAGGAATGGTTAAATCTTTGTGCTGGGTGACAGCAGTACGACTGTACTTCCTTCTCAATGCAGTGTGATTAGCAGGTACAGTAATGATTGTTTTCTAAGACACATCCTTTACATTGAAATTCACGAACCACAGTCAGCTCTGGCGTCTGTCTTCAAAAGACTTGAAATAAGGATGGGCCTGGCCCTCCATCTCAGAAATAAATTAGAGCAATATTGAATCTTTGTTGGAAATAGTAACCCTGCTTTGAAGGCTCCTGTTTTATGAAAGGCACTTTGAAGGTATTCATTCATGCTGAAATGAATTCATGCTATTCAATCTGCCACTCACAGAATAAGATACAACAGCAGTCACTCATGATTGCTGTCATCTATCGACAGTTCATTACGTACCAGTTAGACAGAGGGTACAGCACTTGTGAAAAACATTGCTGTACTCACCTGGAAAAGAAAAAGCCAGCAACCTCATGTACAAAGATGCTTGGCCTGGTTCTCTACAAGGCTGGCTCTCTGTTATTGCAAATGCTCTTATCCAAGTGGTGCTGCTGGTACACTGAACAGGGAAGAAACAGGTGGAAAACGGTGTGTAATGGGAGCCCTGGGTCAAGGCCTGAGTCAGTGATGGAGCACCTGTGAAGGGTGGTGGCAAACTGTTGGCACCTGTGCCCCCCAACCTGACCAGAACGGGTGGATCAGAGCTTTGTTTCACCTGTTATGACTGTGGAACTCAAATACTTCAGCTGGGATTGCTAAAAATTTTTTCCTGTTTGTTCTTGCAGTGTTACAATTTCCTGAGTAGGAGAGAAGATTATTGGCACCCCCAAATAAGTCACTTTGTGCACTTATGTTCCCTATCTACAGATAACTTAGGATTATTTTGCTACTCCTTAGGAGTGTTGTATTGATTCAGGTGCATGAACGGACTGATAACTGCATGGAACAGCCTCTAAAAAGCTGTGTCTAATGCTTATGTAATCATTTTAATCAGTATATCTCAAAGAACAAGATCACTATTGCTGTTATCACTTCACAGCCAGGGAAACTAAGGAGAGGAGAATTACCAGGTCTGACTCGAGATACTTTGTTTTGCAATTGACCAAGAATCATCCTTTGACTTGTACAGCAAAATAGTAACATGGGATGTGCCCTTCTAAGACACAGTGATGCTAGAAAGCTGTGGGGAGGGCTGCTGAGCTCTCCTGGCCCCTTCTGCTGTATCCTCATCAAGTCGGTTCGTGCAGCTTTGTGCTTCCAGGGTTATAGCAGGGGGGTGGGGTGTTGGCTGTACGTAAACCCTGCCTCACTGCACCTTCCTGTGAGACGGATGGAGGAGTGCTTAGTTGTGTAACACACGGTGCTCAGGTGGGGTTTGGAATAGGGTTCTGATCCTGTTACCTTTGCTGTAGATTACAGAACATGCAGAACGCTGGCATACAGGCAAGAGTGGACACATGAGCTGGGAGTATAATTTCTCCCTAATCTCTGAAGAGTAATTGAGTTAATAACTAGTTAACTACTTGCCAGTGTGTAATTTTCTCATTTATACAAGTAAATTGTAATTAAAGCACATGGCCTACAGATAAATGCAGGGGAAAGAATTTGATATTCTCCCTCTTTTCCCAAGTATGGATGAATTAAAATGTCCTGTTTTCTGGGAATTACGTTTTAATGAACTCTAATATGCACAGATCCTGTTAACAGAGGCTTTTTTATCAGTTCTTTTAATTATGAGGATCAGCTTGAAGCAAAAGAACTTGAAAAGCTTTGCATAAAAGAAAGAGGGGGTGGCAGGGAATCCTCACAACCATATTTGAAAACAAAAGCCTGAGGAAAACATTCTGACTTGGTGTGTGTTAAATTCTTGGAACCATTGTTTGTTCTTTTGAGCTGGAACTTTGCAAACATCAGCTAATCAACATTGAGAAATAATTACAGAGGAAATGGATGGAGGTAAATAACGTGCTCCCACTCGGCAGATGCAGTGCTCTGCTCATCTGTGCTGCAAGGCAGGCAGGTGACCCAGCCAGACAGGGTTACCCTGCTGCAGTTGTAGCTGAATCCTGAATCAAAATGGTTGTTGTATTTCGGTTTTCACTGTCTCTGTCTCCTCTTGGCTATTGATCGCTGAGCTATCACAGCCTGGGGTATCTCTGGAGGTTCTCTGGCCGTGCCAGCACTCAGAACCGAACCGGGCCTGGTGCTGCCTGCAATGCTCCCTGCTGGCAGCAGGTGTCCCCTCAAGCCCACCGATGTTCTGTGCTTACAGCCGAGCTGCTGGGAGAGGGCTATGGCAGCCAGGAGTTGTTTGTAACCGCACCGGGCACGGCCTCAGAGAGCCCACCGCGCTCTGCTGGGATTCCAGCGTGCCCTGTGAAAAAGGGTGAAGCCCTTCCCAGAGATTTTCTTGAACCAAGCACCTCGGGTGAACGCGCCCAAGTTCTGGGAAGCTCTGCCTGCTCGGAGGGAGGGGTGGTGATACAGTTCAGGTGCATTTCTCTTAGCCTTTAACTCAGTGCACGATGCTGGGCTCCTCACAGGTTGGTTGTTTGCTTCCTGTCTGCGAAGGGTTGATGATGCCTTCCTCCTCCCAGGACATCCTTAATCCTTATTTGCTAATGACCGTGATGGGCTCAGATACCTTAAAGACAGTTTTAAAAACAGGGGCAGATGTGTTTTTAAAAGTCAAAGCCAAACACTCCCTCCAGAGTATGTTGTCAGGGCGTGTTTGCTGATCTTGGCGGGCATTTGGAAGCTAACCTTATTTATAGGTGCAGCCTGCAGAGTGCATTAAGGTTCTTCTTCTAGGAAAAAAATTCTTAATGACAAAATGCGTTGAGGTGACCCGTGCTTCACAAATCTGAAGTTATGGCCAGGAAATAAACTTATTTTGTCTGGGGCATGTGGGGTGGGAAGAGGGATTTAGTGGTGTTAATGGATTACTCAGAAGTTGATCCCTAATAACCACAGATGGCTCTGAATGCTGAGGTGTCCATAAGCAGCAATTCATCCCATCCACCTCTCCTGTGTGATATTCTCTCCCCTCACCCCAACCTCACGCTGCTATTTTGGGGTTACTTGCCAAACAATGGCAGCTATTTCCCATAATGTTGCGGTCTGTGTAGGTATCCTTATGCTGTTCTGTGCTTCCAGACTTGTAAATAAATGCCTCGTTGTCAAGGTGACAGGCACTTTATGAAGTCACTTGAATAAATAAATATTCAGGGAAATTAAAACCCTAAAGTTTCGCAGTCCTGCTTAATAGTTCTACTCTGCATGTTGCTGCTAATGCGGAGGACGCATGAAAACAAACCTTATTGTTCTGCCTTCAACAGGAGCTGAGATAGAAAACTTACCTGGTGAAAAAGGCAGTGCTGGCATCGGGTAGCAGAGTACAGCAGGGGCTTTGGGATGGGCACCGCAGAGCTCTGTGCAGGCTGCCAGCCTGAGTCCCTGCCAGCACCAGGTGTTCCAGGGAAAAAGATTTAAGGAATTTATACATAAATGGAATCAGGTTATTCGGTGCATGCAAGTTGCTTGCTCTTCATCATTTTATCAGCAGTGAGGTGTCTGTCTGTGCTTGAACATCTGGGCCATGGGTCAGCGCTTCCAATTATTCTCATTGAATCTTGTGGGACAGATTATATTTGTGTTAGTTTATCATTTCCACTTATGTTCTTTCCTGGAGTGAGAGTGCCTTTAAGTTGATTTATTACTGTGCTAGGGGATCAACAGCAGTGTTTGAGAATGGACCCAATGGAAAAACCTCTCAAAGAATTCCTTAAGAGTTTTTTTTTTTGCTGTATTTCATATTTTTTCTTGCTCACACCAAGGCAATGTGAGCAAGCCTCATCTTACTGTTAATTTTTGTTAATTTGCCTAGATAGGAGTGTTCTGTGTCTTTTCAGACGTGTTTATGCTCCCTAGGGTTTGGAGATTTCCTTCCACTACAGACAGCGAACTCACCCATATGATGCTGCAATTATCAGACTCGTAATAAATTCATTACCCAGATGGAGTCCGTTTCCTCTGCTCGAGACAGAAGCTGATGGAAGCTTCTCCCACTGTTAGCAGCAGAATGTACAGAAAGGCCCTTAGAACCATATGATGAGCCGTTGCCCTTGCAGGCACCTTGTGACCCCCTCTGGCACAGGAGCAATCTGGTCAGCCCTTCATGTTCTATTAACAGTTGGTGTTTTGACATCAAATTTCTGATTTGTATGCTTAAATCTTGTCTGTTGTTGACTGCAGAAAACATAATATGAGGTTATCTGAATGTTAAAAAGCTAGGAAACAGCAAAAATTATGAAATTAAAGAAATTTAAAGATGCAAGTTCAGTAGATATAAGCAGCCAGTAAATCCTGTTTAAAATAAACCAGTGGTGCAGTTCTGCTGGCTCTGGTGAGCAGGTGCTGGCTGGAGCTAAGGCCAGGATCTCCTGGTTAAGCTGCTGAGCTGCCTTAACCAAGAGCTGGCTTCAGATGCCCCATCTGTGGGAGATGGGGCTCGAAGCTGACACAGCCAGTTCACAGAGCTCCAGGATTGCATTTTGGAAGGGAAGGAGGAGTAAATGGTAAGAAATGGAAGAAGTATAGGAGCAGTTTGTATACAGTACTAAATTGTGTTAATGTCAATAAAAATGCAAAAAACAGCCCTGCTGAACTGGAATACCTGAGACAGCCTGATGTTTCTGTGTCCTCAGAGCTGCATTAATCCAGCTGCCAGCAACAGGCAGGGCTGTTCCAGTCACTGTTCATTTTAAATGGCTTTAACAGCTCCGGAAGTATTCATGAATTCAGATTTCCTCGCTCCTCTGATCATGTTGTCGGCTTAAAATTCACATTTAATTAACCTCTTCACCCAAGGCATAAATCAATACTAAGCCTCCGAACACTACCCACACCGATAGTGATTTTCACTGGGAGGGAGGCTGCTGAAAATCAGAAATAAAGATGCCTGCAGGAAAGGAACAAACTAGTTGTGCGGCGTGAAGCACAACTAACTCGTAAACTGCAATAATGAACGCCCTTAGATGGGGTGGGAAATCCATTCCTTAAGCTTCCAGGGAAGGAAGGGAGAACCAGACTCTGCTGATCACGATGCTGCCTTCAAGACAAAATTCATGCAAGAGATTGGGATCGTTAAAACACAGATTGCTGTGTAGTTTAGAAATCCTGAGGTACCCAGGATGGCATTTCAAGAAACAGCAAAGAGCAATCGAAGCTAGAGTTCTTCGAAGTTGCACGTCTGCACGTTTTTATGAAGATCCTACCTAGCATTAATTCCCCCTTCCTATTACTTCCACCTAGTGATGCTATCGTGCATCTTTAGTGTGGCAGCTCCTGAGAGTGAAGATTTCTGCATGCTTGCATTACAAGGGGCATGGGAGGCACTTATGTGACTGGTTAACACCCAAATCTCAGCTGATAATTATTTATTCAATTCCCATTCATTGTTATTTCAGGGGGTACTCGCACTTCAGCAACAGATCAAAGAAAATTTAAAATTTGCTGCACTGAGAAATTTTGTCCCCCTTAATCAGTTTGGGTCTTGAATAGCAGTGATGGGAAGTGGACCAGAAGCAATGTGCACACAGCGTTAGGTTCACGTTCTGACTCCTGAGGGTTTTGCTGCTTTGGTGCAGCAGAATTTGGTTTCCAATTTAGTGACTGGTGAAGTGGAACTCATGTAGAATCTGAAGGTTTCTTAGTGCAAGGGACCTAATTTCCTTCTGGCAGACAGTTGCAGTAGCAAGGACAACTTGTTATTGTTTTTGAGGGTATACAGCATCTGTAACCAGGTGTGCTAACATGCAAAGATGGAAGAAAAATCGTTCCATGTTGAATTCGGCTGCAGTGTTTGCTTTTGAAGCTCATTTATACCAGGAAGGCATGGGATATTCTCACAGCAAAACCATATTACTGTACAGCTTTCCAGCTTCCAACTGGTGAAATGATGCATATTTCAGGGATAGTTCTGCAAAGACCTTGAGGACTCTGTGGTCAGGTTTGCTCGTCATGTTTACAGATGTTATTTAAGGTGGGCCTTTATGTTTTGCAGTGAATGCAATTCTGCATACTTGAACCTTCAGACTGCTTGAATTACACACCTCATTTCACTGGAATCTAGTGGTTGCTGTATCTTCAGCAGAACCATTAAATAAAGTCTTAGCTCAGCACAGTGCTTAGCCATGTGGCTAAAGCTGAGCTCACTCTTAAGTCCCCTGGTACCTGAGGACCTTCAGGCAAAATTATGTCTGCAGTTACATGCACGTTCCTTCCTTGGTTATAAGGGGATTGCTCAGGTGTAACGAAAGGCAAAAGGGCACAGAAAGGCAGCTATCCTATGTGGGTTTATCCAGTTGGCTTTTGTTGATTTCAGGTGTTTGGGTACAAATACTTGGACAGAAAACAAGTTCAGGTCTGTTATGCTCTGCTTATTTCCGATACTGAGATTAGATGAGAAGATTTTAGGGTCTGTGGTACAAAGCTGATTTTACATAACTGAGTAAATGAGGAGTGGAGAGGGAAACTCTTTTTTGTGTGCAAGCCTGAGTGCATTTTGTCAGGAATCAGAGTGACAAGAAGTATGGAACCCCACAATGCTCTTGATTCAGAATCGCTGCTCAGAGTGATCCAGGCCCCGCAGCTTTCTGTGCTGCCCTGGCTGGCCAAGGACAGTAACTACTCCTGGGCTCTTTATCACCTTTCTTTACATGCAGGTAGGTTTCTTACCCATTTCCCTTCTATTTTCTTTAGACTGATCAGAAAGCTTTCTGGCGACAAGCTCCGTGTATTTCTTACAGTGGATATTCGATATCTGGGGAGTAGGATTTTTTCCTTAAAGGAAGTGGCTGATGCTGTAGACCAAAATCTACAGAATCTTCAGCTGTAAACCTTTCTAGAATCAATATGGTGTTGCTGTTGCATTCATCCAGTAAAAAGAAAACAGGGGTTTGAGGAAGGCTAACGTGCCTTTATCCTTCAGGGAGCTTTCCCTGCCCAGTGCCTCAAAGGTTATTTGTAGGCTGCAGTCTGTTCCCTCCCAGTGCACAATGAGGTACTTCAGAGCTCAGAAGAGCAACAGTTAGAATTTTCTCTGAGAATCATATTCCACAACAAGCTGCTTTGGATGCACTTCTTGTTGAAGCAACACCACTGTGCATGTTGCTTGGGGCGTTGACTATTTGCTGCTTACATAAGCAGAGTTGCTTTGTTTTTCACGTTGAGATCTTTTGTTTTCCTTTCATTCTAACTTGCATTCCAAAGCCCTCTGTTTCCAGACTTGCCCTAAAATTCTCATTTCCTGATACATTTCTGCTTATGTTTGAGGATGTGAAATCCTGGAAGGTTGCTAAGAAAAAAGAAAATGTATGCCCTGATCAGTTGGCAAACAGATTTCTTTGTTTCATATATATGTATTATTCTCCTTCCTCCAAATCATACTGTGGGGGGGGGAAGAAGGGAAATGAATTAAAAAGCATTTATGGGGGGAAAGAAAACCCTACTGTATCAGATTGGGAGTTATTAGAAGGAGGTCCATATGCTTTTGTAAATAGACCTTCCTTTTCCAGGGCTTATAAGCCTTCAAAACAAATTGTTTGTACAGATAGTTTGGGGTCAGTTAGGTAGGAGTAAACAAATCTGCATCGTTGCTATATTTTGCATGCAAGGTACGTTGTAGGGTTTTATCAGAGCTTCCCTTATGTGCTTGCAGCTGCAGAGCTGCACAGTGCATTCACATATGATAGCCATCACTTCAGGCTCTATTTCACCTTGTCACATCCCATTTATAAACTGAGATTTTTAATAGGATGACAGGCAGTCACTGAAGAGGGAAGGCCTTAGAAAATAAATAAAAATAAAGACTGAGGAAGTCGGAGATCATTGAAGCTGACACCACCTCACATGTTCATTAATTATGAATCTATTTGGAGGAGCTTTGTTAAATGGCTGGCAGGTACATGCGATAAAATTCTTGAAAGCTCTTGACTCAGCTCTTGGAACCCCTAAGCTAAGGGAACCCAGAAGTGAAATTCAGTCCTTGGGTATTTAAATTCAGGCCTGCACTCACCCATGGATTTCTTAAGTTTAGTTCAGGCTGAAGTTCTGGCCAAGTGGGCTTCCCTAGGGATCTAAATCGGTGTTGGTCGCAGGGTTTGGACCAGTGTTTGGAAGTACCAGTCAGCTATTCAGCTGGGATCTTTAAGGTAGCTCTGAAGTAGCAAAAGAGAAGGGAAAGAAAGGAAACCAGGATATTTTTGTTTGCCCAAAGACCTGCATGTGTACAAATACACCCAGGGGGCTGCAGCAGGCAGGGAGATGCAGCTGAGGATGGCTGGGTGATGAGGATTCTCCTGGCTGTTTTGTGCTGGTTTTGGTTATCAAGCTGAAGCATGGGTCTATAAAAGCCTGAAACTAACCATCAGTTCAGCTTGAATTGAGGAGGTCTTTAAAAGCAGATGGCCTAAACATCAAAACCCTTGGAAGGAGGATCACCCCAGGGCAGAACTTTCTGATAGCATGTTGTGAATGGTGCTGCTGCACTTAAAACTCCAGAAAAGAGACAGAAAAGATCAAGCAGAAATCTAAAGCTGGTAAAAGCAAATTTATCTCATTAAAACGCTTCATTTGTTGCCTTGAGATCTCAAAAACCCTTGAATAGGATTAAGGAAAGGGCACCAAGATGAGCGCAGTACAGCAAGGGGTTTTACAGACGGCATCTCTGCCGCGTGAAAAGCTTTTTATACCCTGAAATCGTATTCAGGCAGTTTAATAAGAGGCAATAAGAACTGTGGACTTGGGTAAAAATGCAGGAAAGCAGTAGAGGAGGTCAAGCCAGAGGCAAAGATGATGATCTCTTGAGGCTGCAAGGATTTTAGAAGTATTATGACCTGCGTTAGGGAATTGTCCTTATTCTAACATTGCTAACAGGTGACATTTAGTGTTTCCTCTTCTTTTTCTCTCTAACACAGGCACCTGCCCAACTTCTAGGGAAAAGATTAAAAGCCTGAATTCTAACGGATATGGCACAATAAAGAAAACCTCTCTTCTTACAACTTCTTAAGAAATTGAGGCACTTAAGAGAGAATAGATGCACGGTTTCTTCAGCGTACACAATGGCAACCAAGCCACTGAGGGGAAGGATGAGTATGAGTGAAAAACAGTTTTCTTCTGTACTGGAAAACTTAAGTGTCAATGAATGGTTTTTCCATTGTGACAGGAAAAAAACAGAGAGCAAAACTAAGGCGATAATGTTTGGAGGCACTGGAGAACCTGATTCAAGCCGGTGTCAGTATGTTTATGTACAAAACATGCTGAGCAATGGCTTTTCTAGATATACTCTACCAGGACATTGGGTTTCAGGAGGTGAAAACTGGTTCTTTGCTTTCAACCCAGACATAGCTTCATGTCAGATGAGAAGCAGCCGTGTAGAAGGAGGTGACCCTTGGGGCCCTGCTGTTGCAGTCAGGCCTGCAGATAGAGACTTCTGGCAAAAGCAGCTGCTTCACCACGTGTGAAAACAGTGGCTTTTCAAAGGATGAAGCTTGGCCTGAAAGAAGGTAGAAATCAGGCAGCAAACCATGGAAAACAGAATCCTCAAAAGAAGCCTGTAGATATTTTGCAGGCCTTGATGTTCTGTACCCAGCTGTCAGGGAGGTGTTTACAGCCTTGAAGTAAGGCCTGCATTACATCTTTGGCCCCCATGGAAGGAGCAGTTACTGTGCATTTCCCCTCCTCTTCTAGTGTCATTTAGTCATGAGATTCTTAAACACAGCTTCTGACCAAACATTACTTATGCCTCTTTTCTTAGCTGTACCCAGAAACTGCTAATTAAGTCTTTTGTAGCATGACTCTGAACTAATTAGGGTTAATTGAGCCTGCCTGTGCATTAGTTACTCCAGCACTTGTCCTGATAATCAGGAGTTCTGAGTGCATTGAGTATTTTTGATTAGCTAGCTTGAATTCATGCTCTCTGCTGTTTTTCTGGTTCACGTGGCCTTTGTGATTACCTGATAATAAATAATCATGAATATTCCTTTTTGCTATCTTGAGTGGGAGGGTTAGGGTTTATTTTGCTGTGTAACGTGCCGCTTTACTCTTCTCCCTTGCTCCCCTTCTTTATTTTCCATCTTTCTGAAACAACTGATTGTAATTTCATTGCTGTTCTCTCATAGAGAAGTTTTCCAAGGACTCCTGTTGCTTTAGTGGCTCAGCTACAGGTAGTGGTTCACTGTGGTATTACAGGTAGGGTTTCCTTTAACAGCTATTTTATGTTCATTCTTAGTTCTTACCATGCTTGTTTCATCTGGGAGATGAAGAATTGCCATCCTGAATCAGACCAGCTCAAAGCTAAATGCTCTCATATTCTAGCTTCAACTCTTTGCAAAATGTACCCAGTACATGTAGTTGTTCTCACCCTAGCACATGCTTTGAGCTTCCCCATGCAGGTGATGGACTTCAAAGTTAGTATGCCTAATAGCTATTGATGAAGCCATTGTGCTCCATTAATGAACCTCTGTGGACTTCTGGCCATGCAATGGGAGGTGTTGAGTTCCATCATTTACTTGTGATTTTTGAGACCAATCACGCTGAGCTCTTTGCTGAATTCTCAGTAGTTTATTCTTGGGTTTGGAAGCAAAAAAGCTAATTTTGAGTGTAAAATGCAGAATTCCATTACTGGTTATACCCATTTAGCCCCTGAGTAGAGTGAAACCCTGTGTTTCTCTGATTTGGACTGAACCACTGGGAACTTGTTTCTTTTAATTAGCATCTCTCCTTTGTTCCTCTCTCCTTTGTTCCCTGCAGATCAGACTCATTCTCAACATGCTCCTTTGCACATATGTTCTGATCTATGTTGAGATCGTTTGGGAGGAAACCTCAGGCTTTACCTGCCAAAATGCCCCTTAGAAAGCTGGGTACAGCCTAAGTAAGCCCAGACTTTTTGCTGGTGCCACAACAAGAGAATAATAGGCAGCTGGCTTCATTAATGCCAGGTCCTTGTAAACAGAGACTTGCAGCCTTTATGGAAGGATATGGCCTGTTCTGAGGCTGCTGTAATGGCTGCCAGATTGCTTCCCCATTGAAAGGAAAACTGTGCCTGCATATAAATAATTACTACAAAGCACTGCCAAGTACAGAAACTCCTCTCTGTTCCGTGGGGTTTGAAATCTACATTTATAATGGCTTATTTTCAAGGAAACTACCCTCTGAGCCAAAACTCAGACATGTAACTTCAGGGTTAAATTTGTCTTCAGCCGGGGCTGAATCACTTTTTGGCTTAAGTATGGAGAGAACCTCTGGTGCTGAGAACAGAGGTATGAACCAAATATCTGTGTGCTAGCATACTGCTTATTAGACTAAAATAAAAATATTAAAAATACTGCAGAAGTACTAATCCAATCTGGGCTTGAAATCCACTGTACAAAGTCATGGAAGCCTTTCAGAAATCCCAACAGGAATGGGCTGACACAATCTCCTGTATGGTACCTGTTTGTGTTCTGGTTTTAGACATACAATACAACTGCTTGCATACACCCTGTTTAAATATCAAGAAAATAAAGCCCAATGTGGCCATTATTACCTTAATTAATAGTGGCTCAGCTGATGGAGCTGGGAGAAGATGTGCTGTGCTGTGTGGCTGTATCTCCAGTTCTGCTTCCTGTTGCTTTGCTGGCGTTCACCTTGCTGCTTCTTGCTCACATGTGTGAATCCATTCAGAGGAGATAGTGACAAGAACAATATATTACTGACAAACCGTGAGAGAATGTTAGGAAACATCACTCCAGCTGTTAGAGTCAATGAGCAAAACTGTGAGTCTTGTCAAGTCCCTTTTGTTATTTCATAGCATAAAACTGTCACCTCATTAATCACAGAGCACATCACCACCACGCTCCAGCATGAATAGCATTTATCACTGATCCTGTCAATTTCTTGCAATAAACTACAATTTGATAATCCCCTCCTTATGCATTTGAAACTCTTGCAGTGAAGTTTCAGTTTACTAGTGATCTACCTTAAGCAGACTGGAGAGAATGTGAATTCACATATTAGAAAGCCTAATTAAAAGGCAGACAACTAAGAAGCTCCATTTAATGCAGAGCAGGATCTCATCTGCAGCTGTCATTCACTAGACAGTCAGTACACAGCAGCATGGCTGCCATGTTCTGGAAATGTGATGGGACAGTGTAGTGGTGAGGTTCTGTTTCATTAGCTGTGTAACCCTGATAAAACTTCCCAAACAAGGATCTCTGTGTCTATGATTGTGATGATAACGTTACCTGTTACAAACTGTAAACAGTTCATAATCTCAAAGCAAATGTAGTTTTCTCAGCTGGAGAGAAAAATGAGGGAAGCTGGATGGCATCACCTTGGCTGCTCTGAGCGTGTTTCACAAGAGCTGTTGAAGATCGTGTTGTAATCTGTAACATGGCCCTTCCTTTGGAGGAGGCTGTTAACAATCATCAGGCAATCCATCTGCCTATCAAGCTATTAATTTGTATTCTTCCTTGGAGAATTCTGCACTCTGGCTTTGTGCTCCTCCGTAGCTTCTGATCGTGTCCTGTGCAAGTGATTTGCTTCCCAGTACAACAGATGCCTTCATCAGGATCCCATAAAGAGGAAAGAACGACTTTAAACAACACACATTTAAACATCTCGCTTCCCATAAATGCCATTAACTGTTGTGTTATAGCCACTGTGAAGCCAATAAGTTGTTAATAATTTAGCATGCAGTTACAGAAGCAAATATAAAGCCATGCTTTGATTAAAGCCACAAAAGCATGGAGTGTGCTGCTCAAGAAGCTAAAACACCTCTAAAATATCCCATATAAACTTCTATAAAAGATTTTGTATTGAACAAGATGTCTGTAACTCAAGAAGCTGAGGTTTAGGACTGCTAAATTCCAAAATGAGTAAGAGAAAAAGTCTATGCAAAAATGACTTAGTTCAGGTAGAGTGTTCTGAGTTGCATGCTGCTGGAGCACAGGGAAACTTCTGAGAGAAGGGAATAAAATAAGGATGAGCAAAATAAAATGAAGGAAGAATCGAGCCACTGGAACCTCTTATAACAATCAATGTAATTGGCTAAAAGCTCTTCTCTTGAGCAGGAAAATGAACAAAAAAAATCTGTAGACTTGGATGGTATGGAGTGGTAAACCAGCACAGGCTTGAGCATGATACTACAATATAGTGCAGGGGAAACTTGTCCTCAAACATAATGAGGAGTTTGTTCAGTAGGTCACAAAGCAGGCTGCTTTCAAGGTTGTTTTTAAGGTTTGCTGCATGTTACAGTTTTTTTTATAATTGCATATATGGAAGCTCCTCATTCTCGTGCCTGTGGATGTAAGACCGTAGGGAATATTTTATTTACCTGGGATTCTGAGGCCTTCCTAAGGGTTTTATTTCATTTTCCTCTCTCTCCCTGTGGAGTCTCCTGAAGGAAAAGGCACGGCCACAGGAGAGCTGCCAGCTCTGCACAGCAAAGTGCCTGCAGCTGCCTGAGGCAGCCCTGGCAGAGGAGCAGGTAACAGTGTGCGTGCACCTGGGGAAAGCTGCAGGCTGTGGGGGAGCCTGGCTGCAGGAGGGCTCTGCTGGTTTGGGGGAGATTTCTTCTGGGACAGAGATCTGGCGTGGGTGGGAAATGCTACTTGATGTCAGGTGTGTTGGTTTGTAGTTGGGATGTGCAACGTTAGCTCTGTTTGTATTGTGCTGTTAATGAAAAGTCTCTGATGGAGATGGTGTTTCTGCTTCTGGGCCTCCTCTAATATTAAAGGGCAGATTCCTAGCTATAATTACACGTTCATTAGGCTCTTCCTTCAGCAGATAATGTTAAGCCTCTCTGGTAGAGAGGCAAAATACGAGTGCACCAAAACCATCGTTTTGATCACGTTTTAATTCAGTGTTTTTAGTTCTGTCAATGTTTATTGGCGATGTCTGAGGCAACAGAGTAGGATAATGCTGGAGCAAAAGAGAGAGCAAAGGTTGCATTTTCAGGAAGCATCATAGCAGCAATATTATTTTACTGATGGAGGTCTTACATAAAGGCCTCCACTTGTTTTTAGCAAACGCTGTGCTATGTTTCAAGTTCTACAGTAGGAAAACGTTTCCTGCTGCTGGAGGACGCGCTCTGGTCTGTACAAAGTTCCTTAAAGTTAAGAGGGAATATTTTATAAGACCAGAGAGATTGATGGCTCGAAGACTGATAATCTACAGAGCACCTAATTAGACCGTGGAGTCAATTGATGTTTAGTGAGTATGACACAGCTATGTTACAGTGGAAACACAAAGGGAATTCAGGTTTTCCTACTGCACTGAGGATCAGTAGCTCAGAAGAAACACAATGTTTTCTTTAGGAAAATGCAGGGTGGGAGTTCTCTTGTAAGAGGATTTTAGTTTCCCATCTAACTATCGCAGCTTAGTAATAAAACTTCATCTATAAATCAGGCAGTCCTTTTTTCAGTCCTTTTTTTTGGGGGGGAAAAAAGCTTAAGTACGGCTTGTATTCACCATTCAGGTTTGGTATTCAGAAGAATTAATCACGCTGTCAGGCTTTAGACCAGAAGCTGCAGAGAATGCACAGTGGTTTGTCATGGTTACTTAGCAACTATTGCTGAAGAGGTTAAGGTGGAAAATGCTGTCATTTTCCTGTGTTTGAGATCTACCTCGCCCCAAATTTAGATATGTATTTTTTCCCCCCAACAGATGAAGTCTTTTGTATCTTTTAAACAATCTTTGTTATAGCTTTCAAAAGAACTCACTATTTCTGTAGGCCAATTTGAATAAAATAAGAATGCGGAGTAGTTCAAGTGTTGCTTATAACAAGAGCAACCTACGGTTTATGTAAAAATAAATAAAATAAATCCCACTCTTCAAATGGGAAGATGGGAAGTTAATTTTACTGCAATATATTTTGCTTTAAAAACTGAGGTTGGAGGAAGAAAGGGCAGTTTTGACCAAATAATAAAACAATGTTCTACCGTAACAGCAACGGAAGTGGGAACTGTTCTGCAGCTATTATTGGTGGCAATGTTTATTGCCCTGATAAGGAAATTGAGTTTGCTTACTAGGAGGAAATAGATGACCTCTCCTAGCTGCATTCAGTTGGAGGATTTGCCTCTGGCAGCAGGTTAAAAATAATAGCAGCTGTGAAAATTTTATGAAAGCTTCAGGGTAAGTGTTATTTTAACATCGGCAGCTAAAACACAAACAAGCCTCAAGTTCTGCAAGTTATGAAATGGTAATGAGAAAAGCATCCAGAATTTCCATAGTGTTCCTGAAGGATGTGTATGCAAACCTGAGTGTGTTTGTGCACGTGTAACAGATACAATGGGAGCCTTTATGGAAGGAGCAGGAAGATGGCCAGGAGCCAAAGGTTGGTTTGGGGGCCATGCAATATTACTAATCCTTAGCTTTTCAGTATTACACAAAATGTTTATCGGTCTAGGTCATAGGAGCCCATGAACATTGGGATCCTCCTCTGCTGCCTTAGCACAGGTTGGGGCTGCATGGGTTCTGTCACGTGCTACAAGAGTGTTTGTCACACCGAGCAGCACTGATTGCAATGCCAAAATTGAGCTACCTGGTATGCCTTTCTTCTTCTGGCAACTCAACTGGCATCCTGGAGGTCTCTGAACATGCTGCAAAAAGTGTCTTTCATACAAATGTAGGGAAAAGACCCAACGTTGTCGTTATTTTTTCCAACTCTGGAAATGTTTTTGTCGTGGATGCTGATTTTCTGATAGATTTGCATGTCTCCAGGTGGTAGAACTCTAAGAAAACCTCTCTGTATCATCAGATCTTTTAAAATAAAACTCATGGCTCCTATAGCAGCACTGAGGCAGGCAAGAATGAATGTGTGGAAATGAGTTGCCTGACTGCAATCGATGGGGCTGCTAAGACTCCTAGAGACAGCGTTAAGCAAAATGTTGCAGATGAGTCAGTGCAGAAGAAATGGAGCCCCTTAAGGACACAGTGTATGGTTTTGGTTTCCAGAAACAATATGAGCAAACAGTAGAATCAATGCATGCTATAGATACGTTAATTTGACTGCAGTTATGCCTGCTCTCCCACTGAACAAAGAAAAAGCATAATTTAATCACTGAAATATTTTGTAAGCCTAAATTTGGAGTGCATGCATCTTACGAGTATGGTCTGATTTGGTTACCCAGCATGTTCAGTCCTCTCTGATACTGGTCCTAATGGAAATAGTAGCTGTGCCACAATGGCCTTTCTGGGGAAAAGGAATAATGTGTGTGCTGCATTCAGAAACCCTAAGGAATGTAAAGGAAACGGCTGTAAATTTGAGAGTATTTGACATTTAAGTGAGATGAGAGATCTGGACAGCCATGTTGTTTGTTGGTTTTTATTTGTGGATGGCTGAGGTGCTAACGATGTGTCCGAGTGCTGCTGCAGGCACAGGCAGCAAGACAGCCCCTGACTATGGGGCTACTTTATTTACTGTTGGTAGAATTTTTGTATCCTAGCGTTACATCTTGTAGTTCCATTGATTTTTACGGCTTGTGTAATTTGTGTATTGATTCATTGGCTTTCTGGAACTCTACATCTGTTTCTGTAATCATCCAGCTTTGGGGTGGCTGTGTGTGAGAGATGAGGAATAACTATGAAATCCGTGTCTGTTCTTGCCAGGTTTATTCACCCATTGCTCTTCCACTCCTGTCCTTGCTGACTTATGTGTTGCATTTAGTTCTTTTTATTTACTAATGCTATTTATTATTTGCTCCTCCACTGCATCAGTCTGGATGGAGGTAAAATAGAATTAACATAGAATTATCATGTCGTGTGGTAAGGAGCTGTGATCATCAGGTTCCTAGTGCTGGCACTTGAGGGGAAGTGTTTTGTGCAGGTACCATAGGAGCGTTGGCAAGAATTCCTCAAATTTGGGTGAGACCCTCAACAGCTGGCTACTGACTTCATAGAATCACTAAGGTTGGAAAAGATCCAAGATCAGCCAGTCCCACCGTCCACCTACCAAAAATATTGCCCCCTGAGCCACATCCCCTAGGACCACATCTCTGTGTTTCTTGAACACCTCCAGGGATGGTGACCCCACCACCTCCCTGGGCAGCTGTGCCAGTGCCTGGCTGTTCCTTCAGAGATGAAGTTTCTCCTAATATCCAGCCTGACCCTCCCCTGTCACAGCTTAAGGCCATCCCTCTCATCCCATCGCTGTTACCTGGGAGCACAGCCCGGCCCCCACCTCACCACAGCCTCCTTTCAGGCAGTTGTAGAGAGCAATAAGGTCTCCCCTGAGCCTCCTCTGCTCCAGACTGAGCAATCCCAGCTCCCTCAGCTGCTCCCTGTAGGGCCTGTGCTCCAGACCCCTCACCAGCTCCAGTTTGGTAAAGTTTAGTTTCTTTAGTAAAGAACTGGAACTGGTAAACTGTGCAGACACGCAGAGCAGCATGGAGCCAATGCCCAAAATGGATGGAGATGTTTTTTTAAGGACAGGGCAGTGAGATGGGTGCAGCCACTTGCTTTTAAAGCAAAATGTTAATTTTATGACAAGGATAAAAGAATTAGACTAAGTCATGATGCGTTTTTTTAAAGATGGTTAAAGATTTAAGCACAACAGAAAACATTCTAAGGCTGAGTGATTAAAGATAAAATCTTGTCCATGTCTTTTGATCTATAATTTATTAGTGGCTAGACCGCAGATCAATTCCTCTCCACCCTTCTCTTCCCCCCCCATGGCTCTGGTTTCACTTTTGCCTGTCATGGTTTGTGGTTATGGGTGATACATGAAAACACTGTATGCAAAAATGAGAAACTGCTCTAATGGGGGAAAAAATCCATGCTAACTGATTACTTGTGAAAAATGAAACTGGGGCATTCTAAAAATCTTCCACTGTGCAGGGAAAATCAGCTCATGAGGGGGGGGGAAACATTTGTAGCAGAAGTGATCTTTAAAACACCAGCATTCAGCTAACCCAAGGAAGCCAAGGAAATTGTTGGGATTTCAACACTTGGCACGTGACCTCCAGACTGGGCACTCTGACTTCATGTTTGGGTGAACTGTGAACTTCTGTTTCTTCAGCCATGTCTGAAATGCCTCCTCTTCTAGAAGAGGCAACTTCAGATTAACAAGCTGGCTGTTAATTATTGAAGTGGTGTCCTTAGCAGTATTGGATCTAGTGGGCAAAGATTCCTGCTCCCCTTGCTAAGTCATTTTGGTGCCGATAGCTCTCCTAGAGAAGCTGTTGTATCCTGGATAAAATATGCTCAAGTTGTAGTTAGCAGCAGGCAAAACATGCAGGAGCCCGTGGTTCTCTCAGACTCTATGTAGCTTGTTTGGATGATTAATAAGATTTCCAAAATGAGAACCATCTTCAGTGAGATTTAAAATAGGTTTTTAACATCAGGCATATGCTTTAAATGCTTTCTCCTGTTGAGGTCTTTGCAGTGTATCTAGGACAGGGGCTGTCACAATTCCGTGTTCATGTAGCACTTAGTGCAATGGTTTGCCCATGCAACATAAATAATGCATTACCATCTCGCTGGGTGATCTCATGGAAAAAATCTGACAGTGCCATCCTTGTAGGTAGTGCTGTCTGAACACCGAGCAGCACCTTTAAGAAATTTCAGGAACTCCAAAGTTTTGAACAGAATTGTAATGCCGATGTCATCTGTGGGCAGCAGCCACTGAGTGGATTTCCTCTGGGGTAATTAAGTGGTGTGAGGACATCGTAAAGAAGTTGTGTCCCATTGTGGGCCTAATTTTTCTTACATATTGATTGATATTTCTTTTCAAAAAGCGCTGCTTGCACTCAATTTATGAAAGATTATCGTGGTATGTTTATATCCTCTGAAGGCTTCCTGGCTAGAGAAGAGAGAGAAGATCACTGCTTAAGTGTTTCCTGACTGTTAAATGGTTTGGAGGTGTTGTTATTGATGGGATTTTTATCGGAGCTATTTTCCCAAACAAGTTCTCAGCAGCAGTCCACTAGAGTGCAGTTAATTCATTAGAACAAGAAGAACTTGAGTTAAATGCATTATAGATGAACTGTTTATATGTAATAAGGTCAGCTCATACAGGGCAAACGCTCTCCTGGCTATTCATTGTTTGTTACAGATCTCAGAAACACGTGCTTAAAATCCCTCCACAGGTCCTGTTGGAATCTGCAGATGATGCTGTTTGTGTAATACTCAAACTGAAAATGTGGGATCAAGTATTAGGCTCACATAGAGGTTTGTATTGAAAGATTGGTACTGTCTGTCAGTGTTGTTGGTGTAGATGAGCTTCTACATTTATCTCAAGTATTGGTTCAAGTTTCCACAGCCTTTAAAACAAAGAAGAAAACAGCGAAATGGAAGAAACATAATTCCTATGTAGGCTGTGATGTCTCAGCTTCCTAATGCCATGTTTAGAGGCACCAGGTGCTTTCTAAGGATCTCTGTATTGGCCTGATAAAAATGAAGGGTGTTCAGTACTTCATATAGTACCAGTCCTAATCATTTCCTACATGCTTCCAAGAATACATTTGACCCAATACAGCCATGGCCTCAAGTTGTGTGCATTCGCAGAGCTCCCTTTGCATCAGCGAAACGAAGCAGATTTGGGCAGTCTGACCTCTTAGGATGTACAGCACAGGATGCAATTAGGAGAATTGGATCTCTAGTGCTGGAAATAGGGTTTTCTGTGTTGTGCTGGGGGGACAGCAGGTTTAATTAGCTGTTTTGTAGAGGACTTGAAGCAGGTGAAGTGTTACAGCCGTGCTAAAGGTCAGCCTGCTGTTTTTCAAATCTCGTCTCCCTTGGGAGAAGAGCTGGAAGAACAGGAATAGAGGAAATCTGAAAAGACAAGTTGTACACAGCAGAAGTGGTTGTGTTTGTGCCGTTCTGTGCGCTGCTTGCATGTCAGGTGTTAAGTCCATAGTTGTAGCATGGAATAGCATGGATTGCTTTTAAATGAAGGGCTGGATTTGGCTCCAAACGAATCATTAGAGCTACTGCCATGCTGAGTCCCTTGCACCACTTATTTCCTGATTACCTGCAGGACTTAACGGACTGCACGGTTCCAGGTAGTTCTGAGAATACCAGTTTCCATGGGGGATGCATGTAAAGGATGGCTGGGGTGGGCTAGGTGGGCTTTGCCCAGGCTGTTTTCAGGCAGGATGGCAACCAGTTGCTGCAACCCACTTGCACTCTTATGTGTGGAAAGTGTTTCTGTCGTGGCTTGGGAATGGCCATATGGCACCGTCCGGCCTGGTAGTGCTTCGGTTTAATAACCTCTGCAACAGTGGTTAGCACTAACAATTATGTTGCAAAATGATTTTGTGCACTTTTAATTAAGACCTGTTTGCAGGAAAAATCCTAATCCATTCGAGGCTGATTAATGCCTTGAAGCAAGGTCAGATTTTCCTTTTGCAATTCTTGCATCTGTGTCTGCAATTCTTTTCTTTTGATCCTAATGCAGCTGTGAATCTTCTAATAGGAAGACGAGAAATCTTGTCTAGTAATACGTAAGTTGTAAACCTGTAGTCATCCCTGAACTGGCAAAAATAACTGAACACTGTAGCTGGGGCCTGCAATAGGTGAGCTCCATTGTTATGAATTACTTAAACCATTGTGATTAAGAAAACTGAATGCTTTTCTCTTGCTGTGTTTTCAGCAAGATGTTTTTGGAATTCCTCAGCAGTGCTTTCTGGCCCTTAGAGATGTCCAGTCATATGCAATGTGCTGTAGTGGAGCAAGCTGCTAAACCAACCCTGATAATCCGGGCCCTTAGAGATTGCTGCTGTGCCAGTGAGACGTGGATTAATCCCTATCAGATTCTGCTTCCACAAATGCTGCCAAGGCAAAAATCGAGTCTGGTTACTATAACTGTACGTGTACAAAAGCTGAACAGTGAGAAATGCTTTTAAAGATGGAGCCAAGATAAACTGAGGGAAATTCTGGGTGTGTATAAACCCAGCCCGGTTATGATACTGCATTGCTTAGAGCTTGTTGGCTAATATCTGACATTAAAGCCTGTTTTTCTTACTTAGCAATAGGAGCTTGTGTTTTCTTGCTATTTCAGGCCCTCCTATTTGGTAGGGCATTTGCATGTGTGGCAGATCCATCCATCATTAACTGGGTCTACAAATAGAATTTCTTCAACATGGAAGAAAACGAAACATGCAGACTTAGTACTGGCAAAACAGGCTGGAAAATATCCATCTCCAAAGAGATAACACTGTGTATCCTTTAGGGAGTGCAGCCCCAGCTGGTGGGGGGCTTTGCAGGAATAAAAAGCCTCTGGCAACTTCCTGCTCTGCAGACTGCAATGCTCTTCAGAGCAAGGCAGAGGTGGAAAAAAATAGAATGGAAAAGTAGCAGTTGGTGCAAAGACAGATAAAGTTGTTCTGCTGAAAGGGAGCTGCTGTTTTCTGTCCAGCTTTTCCAACTTCCAGTTTATCACTCACATTCACTACTTCACGCATAATGATATTATATTCTCTGAAGGTTTTGATTTTTTTTTTTTTCGGCTTTAGCTCTCCAAAGTTCAAGTTGCTCTCCTGGAACTTGAACTTAACCTTTAAGAAACAAGCTGAAGTGTCTGTCTGTGACCTTGAAGGATGGGGGCAGAGTGGGTAAGAAATATCACTGTGTCTCACCAAAGACACCTTTAGAAATGTCTAAAGAGGCATTTCGTCTAAAAGGGGAGAAAAGGGCACTGGATGTAAGTGACAGGATCTGGGAGGGGGATCTTGCCACGGAGACTAAGAGTCACATCTAGGACAACCGGTGACAGACACATGAGCTGGGAAAGCAGTGTCTTGTCATGTGAGGCTGCTCCTGGAACAGGTGCCAGAGAAGTAAAGATGAGCAGATCAGATATGGAAGAGAATGGAACCTAATTCACATGGTGAGATTATTTTTGATAATTATTGTTGAGTCAATTAGTCTGGTGTAAATCTATTACGATGCTCCTGTGCTGTATCACCCCTCAAGAGGTGGCAAGTTGGGTAGGATCACAGGGCATGGTGTAGTGGGCAAGGAGGTGATGGGCTGACGATTATGCTGGAGGATCTTTGTCTTTTCCAACATTAATGACAATTTGAGTTGGTTGTGACCTCTGGGCTCAGGTGTGAGCAAGCATAAATCCATTGCCTCGATGGTGTAGCTTCTGACAATGGCTGCACAGTGTTCCTGGTTTTACACCTGCTCTCTACTTTACTTTCAGCACAGGAGTTACCTGCTTCTCCCTCGTAAATACACTGCACCTCTTTGTGGATCCATAATTGAGTTAGGAAGGTTACCATAGCAACTGCTGCGATTAATTAAAGTACTTAGGCATGGTGAGTTTGTAAATGCAGAAAACATTTTCATGTATAAATAGCGCAATCTGTTTATGCTCAAAGGATTTGCCCCTTCCCTCTTTTTTCCTTCCAATCACAGCTGAGAATTTGGGCTTTTTTGTTCTTCGGGGCAATTAGCATCCACTGAAAACTAACGAATGCTAAGTGTGAAACCCAGCATTGCGCTCCTTGATGGGAGTCAGCGTTTCCAGGGCTGTGAGGACAGCAGACTGGTCCATGTCCATGCACATCTTTATCCTGTGGCAATGTAACCCAGGTGTGCTGCTGCTGCTTCTGCCTCACCAGGTCTGCAGCCCACCCAACCCAACAAGCCATCGATAGTCTCTTCAGCCTGTTCCCAGCTCTGTCACAAGCAGAATCTCTTTCTAACCACTAAAATCACTTTGTTTTTCTTCTGATGTTATAACCTTTCCATTCCCTTTTCCTCCAAAAGACCATCATTGGCTCTGTTGAACCGATGGCAAGCGTTTCCTGTGTGTGCTCACTGTGGTCTGCTTTGTGCATTCTGTTGCACTGCCAGCTGAGAGATTTTTCAGAATTTGCTTGTACCTTTTTTCCTTTGAAGTACTTGGAACCAGTCAATTTGAAAGGCAAGATGGATAGTGACAATATATAGCCAGGCATTGGTCTGTATTTCAGTAACTGAGATGAATCTGTGGTATCTGACTGAAATGGGAACCCTATAGGTGAAGGACAATATCGCTGTGCGAAGCCCATGAATATTTTATACAGTAGTTTAATCAAATTTGGCTGGTCAATAGAATTGCCTTTGTCAATGGTTTGCAAAATCAAAGGAATGAAGGCAGAAGTGCTGCTGAAAGGATGAGCTCCTGCGCCCTCGGCACTGGAGTTATGCTCAAAAATCTTCAGCTTCCATTTTAGCTCTGCTGCTGAAAGCTCCTTCATCAGTCACCATCACAGCGCTAAGCATAAATAAGCTCCTCAGTCAAATGCTTTTAGAATACAATGTAACAAATTGTTAATTTGTTACGAATGAGCTGGTGCTCATTTGCTGACTGAAAGCTTCCCCAGCAAGGGTGGGAGGAAATGCGGGATGTTAGGACGGGTATTGGGAACCCCAGGTGGAGCAGCAGTTGCTCAGCTTTTATATATTGGAGAAGTGCAAGTTTCCCTTCCAAAGCACTATCCCGTTTCTTCTTATTATTTAGCCATTTTACCATCATGTAATCAAATGCACTGGGGATTTCTAAATGGTGTGTAAAATGAACATCTGCCCGGTGACGGGACCGGCACATCTGGATCCATTTATTTTTCATTATTTCCTGATGTTGGAGGTTATGTTCGTAATGTGGCAAATTGCAAGAGTTTCAACTGGTAGATTTAATGCCTCTGAAGCAGATAACTCTACTTAAAGAATGTCTAAAAAGCCACCAAAATCAATGACATAACAAACAATTTCTCTAATCACCTTTTTTTACTGCAAAAACCCTTATCTGAACGGGGACTTCGCAGAGTTGTGTCAGTTATGCTCATGTAGTGAAGAATAATCAATAAATTTCGTAGTTCTGCTCCTCGTTTCTCAGTTTCAGTGCTTTGATTTAAGGAGCCTTGCAGCATGACAGGAATTAGCACTCATCACATCAGTCTTTATCATCCCCTGCCATATTCTGGAGTTGTTTTGTGGTGGATTGGCCTCTCCAGGTACACACGTGCAAAGGAAATGTCACCCAAAGGTCACCAGCATCAGAGTGCCTCGCTAAAATGTATGTTGAATTTCAATGGTGTACCTTGCTTAAAAAAAAAGTTAAAGACAAAATAAAAAAGTTCATCTTAATTTTCTTGGCGTTTGCGGCATGTTCAGAGGCACTGCCTCAGGCGGGCCTCGATGTCTGGGCTGTGAGCAGGAAGACAGGCTCGGGTGTTGCTGGGCTGTTTGCTCGTTTCACCTAGAAGAAAATAGAAGGGCAGAGAGGAATGGAGAGCAGGCATGCATCTGGCTCTATGGCAGAGGGCAAAATTTTTATCTGGATTTAGTGGGAGGGGTTGTATCCCTAAAATACAGGGCAGTTCCCTTATGTGCCCGCTTCCACACACCGCTTGGTTTTGCCTTAACGTTGGCTCCATCAGCTGTAAACTTTCTTCTCTGATTTCCTTTTCCTGATTTAATGCCAAAAGGTTGATCTAGGGCTGACAGGGAGAGGGCTTTGGGTTTGAGCACTCGGTGCCTAAATCGGGAAGGAGAAGAGAAGTGAGGTCTCGCCTGGCTTCCTGCCTTACGTGTGGGTGACGCGGGGCTGGCCGGGCTCGGAGATGTTCGCCAACCTTGGTGATTCTGTGACAGAGAAATGAAGCACTACGTTGTCTTGCTAACTTTTTGCTAGGCTTTTCTCCATTTGCTTTTCACCCCAGCTTCTCTGCCAGATGTCAGCCTCATGTAGGAGTAACAAGCCCTGCTGGTGAGGCTTGAAGTGATAAATGTTTCCAAGAGTGCAATGGTGCTTTCCTGTTACTGTCTATAAATGGTAACAGCCTTTCTGGCACTGCATCCCAGAGATTTTCTTTGTTTCTTGGCATTTGCAGGAGTTAAAGGAACAGCTCTCCTACCCCCGGCTCACACCTCAGACCAACATTTGGTTGCAAGTCTGAAGCAATGGATGCTCTTAGGAGCATCTGCAGTGGGCAGAGGAGTGGGCATTGAGGTTTTGCTCTCTGTGAAGGCATGGAAGCAACGGCCACTGGGAGAAACGAGGTGGCAGTGCATTGCTGACCACGTCCAGGGTTCTCTTTGTGAGCAGCAGGAAGAAGTTTGCATATCACAACATTCAGTTCACACCAGACTTGTGTTATTTCTACAGGGAAATCTAAGAGATGAGCTGAGCCAGTGTTTCCACAGTGTAGCAATGCAGTCAGCCTAAATGGCAAAACACTTGTGCTGTTGAATATTTAAATGGCTGTCAACTGCTTGTTACTGTGGGAAAAGGGGGGGGGAATAAAAAAAATAAAAAATAAAAAAATAAAATCCCCAGCGTGTTTTAGGTTGCTTTTCCTCATGACTGCAAAACAAGCAAGTCAGTGGGCAGCTCAGCAGGAACCAGAGCAGAAAGAAGATTTGGTCAGTGGCTCTTGTAGGATTATTTTGTCTTTTATGTTGGTTAGAATCCAGCCCAACTGCTTGTGTATGACCTGTACTATCACAGGTGGCTGACGGCTTCTGGGAAATGGGTCTTGGTAAAGTGTGCTGGGATCAGATCTGTCCACCTCATTGCTGTCTCTGCAGCAAGGCTCCGTGCAGTCGTGATATTATTCCCTCTACTTTAACTTGACCCGAGTCTGTCTCACCCAAGATCAAGAGTTTAGCTCATGAATTTTAAGGTTGTTCTGAATTTCTTAGTCCTTGGCTGTCCTTCCTGTGTTCTCAACACATACCTGAGAGTGCATCAGTGTCCTTTTACTTCAGATGTAGCCTATGGGCTTGAGCTGAAAGTCGTGCTTTGAGTGAAGCCACCTACCTGGTTGGTGTCACTTTTATAACCATTGAACTGAATGAATTAAAATAAAGAGCAGAAACATCCAACCTTTTAAGTCACAGTGGAAAACACAGCAAACTGAGACCATGGCAGCTGTTCAACAGTTGCTGTTTGTCTTCGTAGGTGGTTTGAGAGAATCTGATCTGGCATGGCATCCGTAACGTGTTTGCAATGCTGAAGGTTGTTGCAAATAGCCAACGTGTGCATGGAGTGCTCAGATGTGCATGCAGGGAGAAGACAAGCCAGGTTTAAATGAGTCTGCAGCTGCCTTGAAGACAGCAGCAGAAACGAGCAGATGCGATTTGTTGCGTTGCACTGCTGACATGATTGCCATGGAATGCTGTCGGCAAAGACAGGAGCAGTGAGCCCACTCCTGCCAGCTGTTCTGTGTCTGGAGGGAACCTGCAGGTTTGCTGAGCTGACCGAGCCAGCCCACTTTGCTCTGTGCAGTGTTCTCCCCTCAGACCCAGCCCCTCAGTGGCCACGTTGGGGTTGTGGTGTTGCTGTGCTCATTCTGTGCCATCATCACAGCTCCCTGAGCAGCAGCACCCTGGGTTGGTGCCGTGTGTTTGGCCAGCAAACAGTGCAGAAGCTGAGAGAAGGGAAGAGCTCGGAGCAGCAGTGGTGTTTGGAGATGGGGAGGCAAAGGGAGTCGCTTGGAACGTGAGAATGCTGACAAGCTACGATGGAGAGAGCAGCTCTACCTCGTGGGTAGTTGGCAGTGGTATCAAAAGGGAAGGGGCTTGATCTCCCGAGTTCTAGGTGCTACGTCAGGCACGTGGAGCAATCTGCACAGCGTGTGCACCTTGAGGAGTGTTTGCACTGCTTCCTCTGGCTGGCTCAATGGCAGGGATGTGGTTACCTGAGGTGTCTGCGCAGCACAGCTGGTGCCTGCCAAACCCTCTGGGTGCCCAAATATCTCACTAGTTGCTGTTTGATATCCCAAAGCCAGATTTTGACAGCAGGCCTTCCAAGTGCTCAACTAGCTTGACTGAAAGTCCAGTGAAGATTTCAGTTTGGTTGAATGTGAAAATGAACATATAAACTGTGATTGCCATTAATTTCTACAGCGATGCATCGCTCTAAGGCAGTGGTGTGTCTCTTCTGCTCCTTGAGGACTCTGTTTCAGCAGCCTGTAATATTAGCAATTAATGCTCAGATTTCTAAGATGAGTTTACAGTAATTTTAATAAAAGGCCTCAGAGGAAGGGTCGGTGAACTGTAAGAAATCAATCTTTCATAAGCAGTCTTTGCTTCTCATTGAAATATTTATGAACGATCAAGCTATCTTGACAAGGCAAAGTTCAGCACAGAGGCCACTTGTGACAACGTGGCGAGGCTGCAGGACGGACACTGGGTGTGATTAAAGCCAGAAGGCAGCGTGAAGGCAGGAGGAGATGTGTCGGCCTCATTAGACAAGTCTTCAAGGAGTGGGATCTGATATCTCTGTACTGCAAGAGGCTGCTCTCGGTGTCTCAGGCTTCTCAAAGAACACAGCTGGGGATAAAAACATCCATTTAAGCTCATCTCTAATATTTCTAAAGTAACAAGTATGTCTAACCTAGTTTAAGCTTTGCATGAAAGGAGGGAGGTGTAGTTATTATACACGACATGGGGTGCAATAAGTGTCTTATTAAACTTCTGTGGTATGGGCAGTGTTCCCCCTTTTAGGAGAAAGGTACTGAGGTCACTAGCATACCCTGCAGCAGAGCTGGAATTAGACAGCACGTCGTTTGAGTCCCAGTTCCTGTGAGTTTCCTTCGCGTGTCTCTCAGATGTGTCCAGCTGTGTGAAGGTGCACAGTGGGACAGGGCAACAATTCTTCCTGCTCCAGCTCCAATCCCTCGGGCCCTGAAGCATGACGTTAAATGTATTTTGCCTTGTTAAAAAAGGAAAAAATTATGGTTAATAGCCTTAAAAGCTCCTCTCTATTTAAAAATGTTTTTCCATCCACTGAGTTCCACAGACTGAATACAAACTGTATGGTGTTCAGCACTAGGAAATGCTTGAGAGGCGAGCAAACACAGAGGAGTCAACTACACCCAACCACTCACTGGGAAAACCGATTCTGTAGTTTGATTACAGTGCTTTGAGCTTCCTGAAAAATCTTTTTTGTTTGACATTTTGCACAGGATTCTGTTCTTCTTTCTGTGGCAAATCTGTTTGATTTGAGCTGAGATGTTGTGCTGTGAATGCAGCCAGCTCCAGGGTTTCATCTGCTCGCAGCAGCAGCAGGAACTGGTGGATCTGCCTGGCGTCAGGGTGCCATGCTTGGAGGCCAGGGAAGGATGGGGATTTTGGGGTAGCCCTGCTGCATATACATGCATGTATGTGTATGTATATACACATCTAGAGTGTTCCCAGTTGTGACACCGAGCTGTTATCAGCAGATAAACGTCCAGAGTGTTTGCTTTGCCCACGGCAACGATTTTGGCGCATTAACTTCTATTTGCGATGGGATTTTACGTCTGATTTAACATCTAATTTACTGGTGAAATTCATGGGAAAACGCTTGTCATTTAAAAACGCGATCTCGTGCCTTTGTCTGCTAATCCGGGAGACAGCACGCCTCGAAGGAGGAGGCTGTCCCTCCTCTGTACTGGGCAGCTGGGTGGAGTGGTGCCAGGAGCACGCCTGCTGCGTGCGTTTAGGCGTTACCCTTTCTGCTGAGGGAAGAACACCAACAGTGAACCTCGGGTATTTCAGGATATTTGTTGGGAAAGACAAAGATTGAGCAACATGTGAAGGCAAGCTGCAAGCATCCTTTGTTCTTAGATTCATGTCTCTTCAAGGCAGGGCTCTGCTTTGTGCTTTAGCCCCTGGAGCCAGAAGGCAGAGTGGGTTTGCACTCCCTGCCACCGTAAGCTTCAGGGGAAGGCAGTCCTGTCCTGTTCTCCTCTGTCTCCAATGCCAGCCAGACCGTCTGCTTTGCCCTGGTGGGAAGCCCAACAAGGCATTCCTTCTAGAGAGCTGACCTGTGTTTAAGCTTTGCCATTCTGGTTGCTAAATAAGAGATGTAATGGCAAATGCTTCCCAGTGCATATCTTCAGCTGCTGCTGCTTTTTGCTTCCTTGAGTGACAGCATCCACGAGGACTGCTGAAATCAATGCAGAAAGGATGGGAGAAAGCCAGCTAAACTGCATTATAAAACACGATCTGCAGAACAACAGAAATGCATTAATTCAGAGTAAAATTAGCAACCATTGGCTAACAGAATAATGAATAGTTGTAAAGTGTTATCATGTTCAGAAAATAAAATAACATAAAAGGAAAGGACAAGCACTAATTGAGTTTGTCAATCCAGAACCTCACCACTATTGTAAGAAAAACCAAATGTGAACAAAGCAGTGATGTGCCTCGTGTTCTTGGACGCTAACACAGACGCTGGCTATCCATTGCCATTATTTCAGCAGATCTCATCTTAATTAGAATGAGAGGAAGAGAATAAAAGAGCCATTTCAGAACAGACAAAACCATTGCCTCCCTAAGCTTCGTAACGTTGGCTCTTCTGGGCTTTTGCTGTTCCTTGCCTTCGTTCTGCCCTTACGTGAGGATGAATGCAGTGCTCAGGGTGTCAGCACTCTGCTACCGGTGCCTGACGTTCAGCCTCGTGTCACAGGCTTATAACAGAGCAAGAAGGTTTCTCTGTGTCCAGTAAGCTTTTTCTGAGCTCACATTATTGCTTAATTATTTTTATTTTTGGTATCATGTAGTTGTAGTTTATTTACCTAATATTTATTTATTTTAAAATACGAATTTTTTGGTTTTCTTGGTTCTGCTAGTCAAGGTGCATCTCCAAATGCCCACCCAGTATTCTGGCTTGTATTCCAGCTGGTGTTATTTGACACAATGACCTACAGCAGAACAACCTGGTGCTATCCTGCTGTAGAAAAATGATAACAATGTTTTCCTGTTGATAACAAAATGGTGATTTTGGGCTGGATCCTGATCTCAGGTGCAGCTGGTTGCAGATAGACATCACATCAGCGGGCTGCACGCCTGGATGTTTTTAGGGGAGCGTGTTGCTCGGGATGCCTGTAACGTGATGGATTTCAGCCGCTGGGCCAGAAATGCCCTTCCAAACTGCCACTGCTTAAGGCTGCTGCTCAGGCAAAATACAGACACCAATCATTCCCCAAAATAAAAAGGTCAGCTTGTACTGAATTAGTTCATTTACAGAACTCCGTGGGATTAGCAGTGTACTCTTAAATTGCTTCTTGATTGAGGACTTTTGCCTCATTAATCCCAGACAACCTATGAGCACCGTTAAAGCCTAATAGAATAACGAGGCTCCAGGGTCTGCACGCCCCCGGTGCTGCAGAAGGCCACGGGCTGCTTCGTGATGCTGGAACGCACACCCAGCAACGGGGTCTGCCAAGCAGCAAGTGCTTTGCTCTCTGTGATGGGAACGTGTCCCCTGCTGTCGCCATGGCTCAGAGGCTCAAGTTGATAAGTTACCTCCAGATGCCCACAGCCAGGACTTAGCGTGATGAGGCTGCTCTAGGAGGCAGACCCAGCAGGAATAGAGAATTAGTCTCCTCACACTCACTGTGAGTTCTTCTGGTCTCCTGTTTGCTTCTGATTTCCCTTTCTTTCCTCTCAAGAAAGACAAATCCCAAGCAATACAAACCATCGTGTTCCAGTTCTGTTGCTGACCAGCGGTCTCTCCCTGCTGATGTCAGTGCCCTTATCCCAGATTCTCGCTGGACACAGAGGGTTCTGGGTGACCCCGCAGTGTCACAGCTGTTGGCCAGCTCAGCATTGCTGCCAGGTCCATGGTGCACTATTATTTCCTTGTGTTGCTCTCTAACACGTGCTCCTCCCTTTCCACTTGCCATTCCTTCCCCATCTTTCTCACCAGCTCGGTCAGGTGCTGCACCGAGCTTTGCATGCACAAACAGCAGACAGTGTGATGCTGTTGCTCCATTCTTTGTTTCCTCGCCCATCTTGGAGATGCTGTTTGTGTCTGACCTAGAGCTGCACGAGTACATCCGACTGTAAACTCTTCAGCCCTGGGAGCAGGGCTTTTTCCTTTTCTTTTTAATCTGCTCTTTTAAATACCTCAGAAAATTTCTGGTGGTCTTATGAATTATAATGAGGATAACGAGGCAATTTTCTTAGTTAATGGTGAAAAAAGGTCCTGAAAGCACTGGGGATGATGGGGGCAGCTCCTGGCTTCCTCTTGCAGCCTCTCTGCAGCCAGCAGGAGCCTTCCCTTGGCTTCTCAAGCAGTTTAGGACGGGCCCTGTCTTTTTCCATTTGTTTCCCACCTCCTGCGTTTCCGTGGCATCAACACAGCCACGTTGCCTCTCTGTCTTCACAGGTAACACCTCCTCTTTTTTTATTAATGTCAAAAGACGTTTTCAGCCCTGCAGGGGACAGACAGCATTACCGACTGGGCTCATGTTGAGTTATTAATTTAACCAAAAATTTCAATTTCAGATAGCCTGAGGTTAGTCTTCTGCGTTGGCAACCCGTCATCATTCCAGAAGTGTCCCTAGTAATAACCTTTGCCTGCCTCATTACTTCTTTGCATGCATAATGGCACCAAATGCTGTGGGATTAAAATAAGCATGGATGAAAATGGTGCACAGTTGTCTGGGCTATTTCATAATGGCTCACTCACCTGCTCAGGAAGGTGACAGTCTGTTCTGCGTGTTACTTATTCTTCAAGGAATATCAGGGAAAAATGCATTTTCTAAAAATCATCCGTTTTCACGCACATCTGTAATCTCTGTAAACTGTATTGCGGGGTTTTAATGAGGCTGATATTTGCAAAGATCTTTCTCCAAGTGTATTAGATGGCAGAGAGCTTTTAACAGAGAAGTAATTAGTGGAGGACAAAATGCAAGGAAAAAACACAGCACCTTTTTCTAAATCAAATTGTAATTGAATTTGTATGCAGCAAAACTGCTAAGTTCTCGTTCCCCATAAATATTAAGCGCAGAGGTTTCGCGATGCTGCATTACAGCCCCATAAATTAGTTTGATGGTAACACATTGTTTAAATAACTTTTGCTTCCTAGAAAAGTTTGTAAATCAGGCCTGAGCTTAATGTACTTCTCTTCCTTTGAATTTTAATATTATTGTTTTCACAAGACCAGGACCTCTGCTGCTCACCTCCTACCTAATTCCAGCTCCCTGAGTGCCTGTGTATGAAATAGAGTAAAGAAATGGAGGATCCTGCTTTCAGAAGTGCTCATCACCCCCAAATGGGATGACATTTCTCCAAAGACCTCAGCTCCTAATGAGCACCTTTAGAAAGCCAGATGTTTCCTCCATGAGAAAGGGAAGAGCTGGGTGCTGCCCCTCTACGTGGGATGTCACACGCACCTTGGTGGGTGCTGGTGAGCACGGTGCTGTCAGACGGCGGGGAGAAGTGAGTGTGGCTTCAGGGTGTGCTCCTATCTTCCTAATTGGACAGGGTAAAATAGAGCAGTTTGTGTGGGGGAGGGAATGCTGGGGCAGGAGCATCAATATATATATATTTTTAATGGAGTGTGATGCTCTGCCCACATCAAAGAGTAAATAGAGAAGATTGGGCATCCGCAGTTCTTGGAAGCTGTATCCAGAAAAGCTGCTGCCTGGCTGGTCAAGGGAACAGCGATAACAGAAGGGAAGTAAGGGCATGAGTGTGAGAAGGAAAATGCCACGCTTCCCAGTGGGCATCCATCTCTAGAATGTCCCTATCAACATCAGGGGAGTATTACAGAAACAAAAGGAAACAGTGCAAGGCAGCTGTGACTGCTGTACCGTGCATTTGAGGGTCTGTGCTGCCCTTCGAACCACGCTGCAGTGCTCAGACACTGCAGTTACACGCAGCACTTTGCAGCCCTTATAGCCTCTTATCACTGGATTGCATCGGTGAGCTCGGAGTTATTAACAGACGCTGGAGGTCCCTCGTGCAGCCAGCAACGACCCCAGAAGAAGCAATCAGCACTTGCTGCTTCCGACAGGGTGTTGGAGTAGTTCTGTGGCTTTGGCATTAACCCCAGTTTTTTTCTTAGCTCACTCCTTGACTTGGTGGGCCCCTGAGCAGGGCTTCCTCCAGGGCAGCCCCTTCTCCGTTCTGCTGGGCCCGTTCACAACAGCTGCGGTGGGAGCTGTGCCACCTTCTTCCAACCTGCCTATTTCTGTATTTTATTTTGGAGCTCTCTAGATATTCCTGTATGAGACTGTTGTAGTGATGTTCTGATTAGTAAGAATTTAGAGAAGTCAGCCCCTAATGGTTTATTGCAGTGCTTCCCAGGTATGACCCTAAAGCAGCTTGGTACCAGTTCTTGCAGAGCTGTGGGCCGGGGTGTAGGGGTGTGCACATCCCTCACACCCAACAGCATCGTAATCCTAGCTTTGGTCCTCTGTGTAAGTCATTAATTATCTTGCATTTAAAGCTCTAGCCTAATTGCAAAGACTCATCTTTTGTTAATGCTGTAGAGCGTGGTTCCAGTTGCTGTCCTCACTGGGGCAGCTTGGTGGCATGGGGACGATGGCTTTGATGCTGCCAGAGGTATTTGCTTTTGTTGTGATGGCAGAGGTGCTCCCAGCCCTGCCGGGATGCTGGAAAGCACTGAATAATCAAACAGGTCATTTCTGCTCAACTTCTCTAATTTATTGTCCCGCTGAATCCAGATTTTCAGAATGTTAATGAAAAAAATGCCTGTCACACCAGCTCTCGCCATTCTACTTTATGACCTTATTAAATCTTACACTTCCTTATCATGCAGTGACAATTACCGAGCGTAGGACAGAACTCCTTCTCTGCATCAGCCGTGGCGCGAGCACTTTCTGCTGTCACCAAACGGGCTGAGTGATTTAGCCCAAATGAGCAGTCCGGAGAGATTTTTACACTCCTGACAGGATTATATAACAAGAGAAAGGCCATTAACAAACACAAAGGAATAAGCAGAAGGGAGAAGGCAGGTGAGGAATGGGGAAGTAAATCTTCAGATCTGTCACTTCATAATAAAATAACCTTCATGTTGAGATTTAATGAGCTGGTTATCCCACTAAAGAGGGGTGAGAATGCTGTCACCCTGCACGTCCCAGGGATTCTTGGCACAGCTCCTATCTGCGTGCTGAGAGCGGGGCTCTGTGTGAGACACGCACACGCGGTGCGCAGCCTGCACCACTGTGAGGTTCCTGCCTCTAAAACCAATCCTGTACAGAAGTGTCGTGTCTGCAGGCTGGGTAAAACCTGTGCCCTCCTTACAGCGGTACCAGCATCACCTTTTTTCCCCCTATCACAAGAACTTCCTGGCTGTTGCACTCATCTCGTTAGTTACTATTCAGCTGCCTTCCTCGTTAGTTCTGCACAGCATCATCCTCACAGCAGGCGTGAGCAGGGACCGAGCCAGACAGCTCTCCTGGGTTCTGGGCCAACAGTGCTCCTGGAGCATGAAGTTGCTCCAAGTTTTAATTAAACTGGTGAAAGCCTGCAGCAACCTTTCCTTCCCTTCCTGTTGAGGGAGGAAACGCAGCGTTAGAGATGCTCCAACTGTGGGAAATGGGAGATATGATTCCATGTCAGGCACCCAGGGGCAGTGCTGCATCCATCCTGGTTAGCTGCAGGTTAACTCTCCCCCAGCAGAGCTTTCTGTGGGGTTGAGGCACTGCCCACTGCTTGGGGTTTGAATCTTATTGATAGTGGCTGTGTTATCTCATAAAGCTGACAGGGACACAAGAAGGGACAAAATCAGGGAAGCTACCCCTGGAGCTGAGGTAAACATTGGAGGGAACACAAACTGCATAAACCCAAACATCTCACAAGTAGAAGGGGGGAGGAAAAAGATGCACAAACCTGCTTAGCAGAGGACAGATTGGGATTTATTCAGTTTGGTTTAAACGAGCCTGTGGTGTTTGTCAGCAGCAGCTCCCTCCGTCGCTGCCTCCTGTCGCAGCAGAAGGCTTCGAGGATTTGAGTAAGCAACCAAACGGCCCTAACAAAACAAACACACGGGGAGAGACTGCATCGCTTCTTGCATTCTCTGCAATGACATTGGACTTGCTAATGCTGCAGCAGGTCAGCTGCAGGTGGGTTGCTGGGGCTGGAGGCTTGCTGTGTGTTTGGCTTCGTGTCCCATCGCGGTGGTGCCAGTTCTCAGCCGTGCCTGGTAGCTCGGGCTGGAAGCAGAGACGGGGCCTGCAGAGGTGATGCTTTAAATGCAGCCTTTCGGGATTGTTTGAGATTGAATACACTTTGCCTACTAATTCCTGACTTGCTTGGCAATGGGTGAACTCCAGCCCTTCCCTTGTGCTGAGAACACCACCTTTGTCTTCTGCGTTTTCAGGATGGCTCCGCTCCCCTTCCCCGCCCCTGCAGCTCTGCCAGCAGCAATGTGGGCACTGCCTGGCAGAGAGCCCTGCCTCCTCCCCTCTGTGCCTGGCACTCTGCACCAGGGAGCAGCTTTTATTTGCTTAGTGCACGAGTGAATGCAGCCAGGGAGGCAGGTGGGTGAAGCAGTCACTCAGTGCTCGGTGGCAGCCTGCTCCGTGGCCTGGAGAAACACCGCTGGCAGCCCTGGGCTTGGACCCATCCAGCAGCTCTGTACAGGGCCTGTGATCTTCCCTAGATGGATGCTATGTCTAAATCCCATCTGCTAAGCAGGGTGATAGGTGAATAGGTTGGGGTGTCGCTTGCCTGTTTTGTTTTCCAGCAAAGAGCGGTGCTCCCAGCCCTGCAGTGCTCCCAGCGCAGCTTCCCAGCACGAGCTCCCATCCGAGGCTCGCAGACAAAACCCAAAGCACTGCCACCACGGCATCACCGAAATCACCGTGCCACTCAGACAGCAATCTCAGATATCAGTAAAAGACTCTTTATTCATAAATAACTGATAAGCAGTAATTGACGTCTGTACATTTATTTTCAAAAGGCTGTAGCCGTACAATTTCTGCAAACTCTACATAAAACATCCAAACTGTCCATTACTTTTTCAGTACAATATAACACAGCTGTTTGGCATTACCAAATATATATATGTATATATATTTATATATGTACATGTGCTGAAAAAAGAAGCCAGTGCAGCCTTTTCCAAGGAGTCTTTCCCAAGTATTTACTGTACAACATTCAGAATTTACATCGATAGAACAAGGCACAGAAAGTGTGGTATGAAGCCAAGGCCATGCTTTTTAATGTTCTTCTCTTTCTTACTCTTTCAGCTTCATACTAAAGAAAGCATTCAAACCTCTGCTCTTTTTTCAGTTCTAAACACACACCATGGGGAGGAGTGGGAAGAAGGCTCCGTGGTCTGAGCCAAAGCCAATGCTTCAGAACCTGCTTGTTGTGAAAATAGGGGAGCAGAAGAGAAAATGGGTCTTGTCAGAGGAATATTTTTAGTATTTATGTATTCATTCAGTGCGTTTAGGTTGCAGTCCCTCCCCCTTTTTGCCAAAAGTTTGGTCGAAAATTTTGGAAGTGGGAAATGCAATGGGAACTGCCCGGTCAGCCGGCTCCAGCCGTGCTCAGCGCTGGTTCCAGTCTCACAGGCTGACTGGCGTTCCGCCTTCACCCGAATCAGCACAGGGGATGCATCTGGGCACCCATTTATGCACCGAGATCAGAGTTGCAGTGGGAATGAATTTGGTTAAGAGGTGGGAGGAGGCAGCTGCGTTTCCCCAGTCACAAGTTCTGTGATGTCAGTTGGCTGTTCCCAAATATACACAAGGACTGTGTGTGTATATATATATGTATACATGCCACATCCCCAGCGAGGCACCCGTGTGCCGCTTACTGACGCATCAGGAAACTTTGTGAGACTCGGGAACGGTGTCTGCTGCTTCGGTTGAAAGGGGAAAGAACGCGTGCGAGAATTCTCCTCCCTGCCCCTCTACCTTCAGCGTGCAAGTGGGGGAAAGCTGAAAGAATCGTCTGAAAAGATCTCGTCACTGTCATGTCAGCGTTCCAAATCTCAGGAAGGGAAAGGCCAGGTCTTACATTCTTAAACTGCAGAAGCAAAGCCTCAGCCGGCTGGGAGTGAGGACGTGCTGGAAGCGCTCTCGCTCTGCACCAAGCACCCTTGCTGGCCGGGCCGTCCTCCCCCTCCTGCTGTAGCAGAAAACCCTCGCGCCAGGCTCGGTGCACAGCACCCGAACTTCCCACTGTGCTACACGTTTCCTTTTGGGATCAGACAATAAGATTTATATACAGAGACCAGATAACACGGGGGGGGTTGACATCACCTTAAATCTGCAGAAGTACATTCTCAACCAAGGTTACCACACCGGGGGCAGACGAACTAAGCAGCTGCTGACACAACCACGGTTCTACAGGGGGTGAGTGGCTACTCTCAGGTCACAGTACACGACATCACAGACCAGGGACGGGTCAGCTAATCTCCCGATCCCGTAACTAAATGTTCACAAGTGACTTCAGCTCTATCACCCCGTGACAGCAAGGCAAGAAGGCGACCCGCCGGGCCCCGGCTCGCCCGGGCTCCCCTGTACAGCACGACCAGTTAGTCCACACGACTCCACAGCTTATTTAAAAGCAGCTTTTGCGATAGCTTGAAAATTACAATACACCCCTCCCCACCCAAGCCCCAGACAAGAAACACTAGTAAAGTCTGTACTATTCACCTCTAATACAAAAAACAGTGGCAGGTTCCTAGACGTTATTTTTGGACAGAACAGTGAAGGCGGGTACCGACAGTTTTCTTCCTGTGGCGATGAGTGAGACAGTTCTGCTTCCTGCACTGCAGACGCTGTCACCACCCAGTGATTCTGTAAGAGATGCTGTAATCTTAGGTTTATTATTTTTGCTCACGTTGGAGATTGTTACTGTTCAGTATTGGTAACGAGAGAGAAGAACTGGAGTGTGTGGTGTCAGAAATCGCTGCCTGATCTTTGCCAGTGGATTGAGGGCTTTGTGGTTGTGGTCCCTGTGTGCCATGCACCTACAGTTTAAGCTACTGTGTGCATCCCAGAGTCCTTGGAGCTCTGGGTGATTTTATCCAGCCATTCTGTGCAGGGGAGCACGCCCGTGCCGTCCCCGTGCTGCTGCAGGAGCACTACCCGCTGTCCCAGAGCAGGGAATCGCTTCACCGAGCACCTGTCGCAGGTGGGCAACCCAGGGGCAGACAAGGTGCACCCTCAGCAGCAGGTCTAGCACGACCAAGGTTCCTGGTGCATAACGCTGATCATCTCTGCTCCTGTGTCAAACGCAGGAGAGCTTCCTGGGCACGGTTCAGGTTGGTGAACCAAGGCTAGGAGGACAGATCTGCAATCATTTGGTCATTAAGGACTTGGATACAGCTCTGTTTTCATTCAGTTAATTACCAAACGACAGAATGCAGTCCTTTGCTTGAAAGTCTGTCTTACAGGTTGATACACTCAATAAATAAATGAATAGGTCATGATGAGCATGGCCCAACGGTTCCCCACTTGTTTTAGCTTCACCGTAGACACAGGCTGTGGTTTTTTTTTTCTAGTGGAAAATACCAGCTGGGCTGGGTTGATCGGTTACTGAATATATTAAGATTCTCTCATAGCAATGTCTTTGAAGTGGTTAAAAAAAAAAAAAAAAAAAAGCAATGCAACTCGAGGATGGTGCTATACCACATAGTCCTAGCAAGAGATCCCTGCTCCAGCCATGAGCTTCTCTCTTAACTCACAAAAGCACACTGTGCCCTATGGAGGAGGAGAGCAGGTGTTGCCAGAGAGAAAAATAATAACAAGTTCTCTGTGCTTCAGGAGAATTGTGCTGATATCTTTCCATCTCACACAAAATGCCCAGTACAGTTTTTGTAGCAGTGCATCATGCTTTTACGGGGCTCGCTCTACTAAATGAAGTTGGAATTTAAATCTACAGAGCAAGGTTCTTTTCTTTGTGGCTTAAAGGGTTTTAATGTAAACTACTAGGACTGCAAAGGCAATGTTTAAAGCCTGTAAATTAGCTTTACGATGCTGCAGTCTGGCAAAGCTGTGAAATGTTCCATTTTGGTGAAAAAACTGTAAGTCACTTTAAAAAGGTAACTATTAGTCTTAACTGAATCAGTAGAGGAAAACAGGGAAGTGCTTGGGGAGATGGAAACACATCAGAGCGGGTTCTTTGGTGTAAAATCAACACGGCTATTTCACTGCATCGGGCCCAGGGCAGCTGGATGGGATCCTCAGTGTGCAACACTGCATTTCTTCTTGGTTTCTGAAGAGTTTTTTTACATTATTTTTCAAAAGTCACAATTTATAAAACAGGAGAAGAATCAAACCTGAATTTCTGGCCTCTCGCCCTGCCTCAGGTGTTCCTTTACATCTGGGCTTTGGATCAAATCACAGGGATACAGATTTTAAAAAAAATCTTAGGCAGATGTTAAAAATACTCTCCTGGAACTTCAAGATTGCTAATCCCTTTCAACACATCTATTTATAGAGCACTGACATCCAAATCCTAGGTTCTCATTCTGGGAGAATCCTGTATTGCAAAGCATCCTCACAGCAGACTTTGGGTGGGGGAAAAAAGCTGCTTTTCTCTGAAAAAGAGAAAACATTTAATGTGTTTAACTCGTATTGTTTTGCTGTTTGGTAATGGTAACAAAACCCATTTGTGGCTGCCTCTTACATGGTGGCAGAAACATTTTCCCCTAAAATGTTGAAGTTCTTCATCTCTCTCTAAAACTGGGACAGTGCAGGAAAAAGGGAGGAGAACTGGCACAAGCCTCTATAATTAAAAGTGCTAAGTTTTATTAATATCATCCCATGACGCTAACGTAAAACAACAGAAAGGGAGCATCTGAAGGCAGGCGTATCCGCACCAGATCTGTGAGATAGAAAAGATGCCAATGTCCCAGGAGAAGGAGAAAAGGGAACGGGAACTCAGGAGTCTGACTTAAGTTCTTCTTGTCTGATTACTGCCTATAACCCTCGTTATCGTGGAGAACAATTTCCTCTTTATGGAAAATTTTCATGGTTTGACATTCTCTCTGCCACCTCTCAGTCTTAGCTTCTAGTGACACGGCTCTTCCTCGGTTTTATTTTCTGGGTGTTCAGGCAGCTGAATCCGCTCTGTGTTAGCCTGAGTAATTTGCACAGTAAAGCCGGTTACTGCATCCTCAGGAGTCCTGAGCTCTCTCGCAGGCGTTTCTCGGGGCTTTATGCTCTAGCAAGATCTTCATCCTCTGTGATTGATACTGAGTGTGGGAACTGGGAGCGACGGAGTGATTTAGCCTGCACTCTTGCTGAGCAGCAGACAGGCCATTGGTCACCATCTCCAAAAGGATGCACAGCCAGAGATGATACAGAGAATAACAAAATGTTCAGAGAAACAGAACAGACCAGGATTCTTCAGGCTAGAGAAGGCGAGGGGGAATGGAAGGAGGGCTGTAGGGTACTGACTAATGTGGGTAAGGTAACTGGGTAACAGCTCCTCCTTACACAGAACTAGGGAGACCCAGTGCATCTGCTAGGCTGCGAGTGTTAAGGAAAGCTTACCAAGGAAGGGCTGCTTGGAAAAATGCAAAGCATGGTTGTGGCACTTATTTTTCTTGGATACTGTTCATAAAGGCCGGGTGTCTGGTGGGCTGAACAGGGATAGCCCAAGTTTTGAAGGACAGTGTCAATGATTTTTAAACACGGTGGTCTGGGTGAAACCCTCTGCTGAGGAAGTTCTTTATCTCGTTTCTTCTGACCACTATCAGAGATGCTAGAAGGCTAAACAGATGTTTTGTATGGTATAGTTTGGCAGTTCTTATCACACACAAATGTACAGCTAGATGAACTTGAACTAGAAGTGCAGGCTAGCAGCCCAGTTACTGATTCAAATTAATTTCCAATGAGATAAGTAAATATTACTGTAGCATTTCTAGTCCATTTGAACAGTATCAGGTCATCAAAACAGCGACGGGTCAGAGAAAGCCAGGGTTCGAGACGTCAATTCACAAAAGGAATTGTGAGCAAAACAGGTCAGCAACCAAGGAGCTGCTTTGGCATAACTGAACAAGAACCAGGAAACCAGACTAAAGGGAAACAACAGCACTCTGAGCAATGCAAAATTAAAATCTTACCTCAGGCCCCAAACTGAACAGCTTCTTTTCTGGCGTTGTAAGAAACTTGGACATTTATTCCTTTTCAGTACATTAACTCAGACACTGGGCTTCGTGGGAGTTTGGCTCTGGCTTGGATTGTGGTGTACAGCCCTGATCCCCCCCATCTAGGGCCCCGTAGGGGAGCTCCAGAGGAGATCAGTCAGGACAGTGCCTGGTTTCCCTGCTGCACAGAGCAGAGCTGGCTGTCACGGCAGGCTGAGCTTTCTCCCACTACCCAAGTCTCGAATGCAAACACTGTGCACTTCCTGAGGACAAGCTGCAAGGCCTGGGCTCTGTGCAGCAGCTTTGACCCCACGTGCTGCCTGCAGCTCCCACCTGCTTGGACAGCAAGAGGAGGAACACACACAGCTCTTCGGAACAGCACGAGTACTTCCAATGTGTGTGGTGAGGTCCTTGGGGTTGCTGGCTAACCAGAGCTAGTCTGAAAGAGCAGCCACCAAATTAAAACTGCATCTGAGGGGAAGCTGAGAACAAATTAACTGCTGGAGAGAGGCTGGAGCAGGTTTCCCAGACAACCGCAGCTCACTGAAACTTCATCGCTTTTCTGCGGGTGCCATGCTCTATTTTTTTTATTCATGGCATTTTGTCCAATGAAAAATAGGTTTCTGAAGAGGAGGAATGGAAGTCACTACAAATATAATTCAAACACAGACAGGAGCATGTGCTGCTGGAAAGAAGTGACAGCTTGCTGCCAAATGAGCTGGTATTTTTGTCTCAGTCTTAAATATGCTTGCAGCCATTATCATTTCCCATTGCAAACAGGAGCTGTGATGTCAGACTGCATGAAATGCTGAACTTAGTTAAAAAATGTTTGGGGAAGTCTAAGTATTTGGAAGTCTAAGACTATTCCAGCCTGCTGAGCTGGGAAAGCGGTGAAAGTTGCAATTTCAGACCAAAGTCTCCCATCAGGAGCTGCTGATGGTACTCTTAGCGCTGGTACCTGGATCTGTGCGCTCAGTCCCTACCCTGTGGCTAGTGCTGGTCCTGGCCAAACACGAGTGCACAGGAATCTTGTTCTCAGCTTCTTGCATTTCCATACAGCTCCTTAGGTCTTGTTCATGTTCATGCTTTGTGCTGATTGTGTTCTGCCACCGAAGCTGGCAGCCCTGGCTCAGAGCTACCAAGGACCTTGGCTAATTTTCAAGAACACGAGTGAAAACATTGGTTAAATTTGGTTTGGTGCTAGATCTATGAGGATGCTGATTCACAGTGACAGCTTTTTTTGGTTCAGTTGAAGTAATTAAATTATTTTTGTATGAGATGGATAAAAAATGAGGAGAATTTGCTAGCTAAATTCTGGATTTGGTGGTAAAAGCAAAGACACTTTTAACTAAACCAAACCGAATGCAGTCAGCTCTAAATGCTGCACAATATGCAAGCTGCACAATGACATCAAGCCAATTTTTGGCAGTGCTACGTGGGGGTTGTTCTCTCAATCTGAAACTAAACCAAAATTAAGCTGTACTGATTGAATTCACCTTCAGTTTGTAGCTTTGTGTCAACTTGCTAAAACAGGGCTGGCAATTTCCTGCATTGCATTTGGTTATTTAAATCCCACCCTAAAGAAACAGTTTTTGGTTATGTGAAAATCTGTGAACTGAGAACTTCAGAAAGCTTCTCCCAAGCACTAACTCACAGAGAATGGCTTTGTTCTGTTCTTTTGTTACTGGAACAGGCAGGAAAACTCTGCAGTGAAGGCGCATTCATCGAGTGACTGAATTTTTAAAATGGTTTGGATGATGCCTGTTGTCTATTTGATAGTTACAAGAGGTATTAATTCCTCAAATATCCGAACAGGATAAAGCCAGGCTTTCAGTTGTCCTTCAGCTAAATGACATCAAACACAAAATGTCACTGTGATGCTGGGAAATGCCATTGTAAATCCACTCTGGAGGTGTGTCAGGGTGGGAACATAGGACAAAGGGGACTTAAGGCCCCAAGAAGTCAAACCCTTAAAGGAGGATTAACCTCCAGAGGCTCTAAATATTCAGTGTTGTGTTTGCTGCTGAGCACTAGGCATTAGATTCTTAGTAGGTGTTGTACTCTCCTTTAGCATCGCTGTTTCCTAAACGCTGCGTGTCATAATATTTACCTTGTACAGCTCTGTACCTCACTCCTTCCTGCCCCTGGGACTGATAGATGTGTAGTCTTGTTTTTGAATTTGAAACATGAATTTCAAATGAGAGAGGGCTGTAGCACAGGGAGAGCTCGTTTTCCTTATTACTGAGATGATTTTTAATAGGGCTTCTGCTCCTCCAACAGAGAATGGCACTGTGGAAATGAGGTTCTGCTTCCTTACACGGGGTGCAGAAACCCTTTTTTCCTCCCTGCCAGATTTTCTAGCGTCAACGCCAGCTGCCCATTGGTTCTTGAATGGGGAAAAAAAGGGACTAAAGTCCATTTTGTCTGCTGTAGCTGAAGTCAGGCTCCTCAATCTCAGTTTCTGTGATGTCTGAGATTTTGGAGTGTGTCCGTCCTATTTCTTCCAGCGCACAGGCCAGGGAGTCGAGGTCTCCGTCGTGCTGATGGCGAGCTTCCCAGAGGTCCAGGATGACAGCAGAGGGGCTGCTCTGGGTGGCGAAGTAGGAGAGGTTCCTGGGGGGAGGGGGGAGGGAGGGTTAGGAAAGAAACCTTCAGGCTGTGATGAGATGAGCAGGGCACGCAGCATCCTGTGCGATGCAGGAAACAGCTCAGTTCTGGAGAGCATGGTCAGTAAATTTAGCAACAATTTGTCAGGGAGAGAAATGGTGTAATTTCAACTGATGCTCGCAATTATATGAAGATATCTTGTATCTTTTCATTTATAAATTGAGATTGGGATGAAATTTTTTGCAAGTTCCCAGGAGTTATACTACCACAGCACTTGGTAAAACAAAAGGCTGATCTTTAACACATTATTACCTGGCTTTGGACATAATCACCCAAACCAATACATCACCCCCATGCTCACAAGCAGAAACACTATTGATAGCATTTGTACAGAGGTTGCTCCGAAAGTAATGCCTTGTATGCATTTCCATGGCAACTACAGCAGATACAGAGATTGTGACAATCAGAAAGTATTTGAGTCAACTGCCTTCACCAATTTAATTTAGCCAAGTGGAAAATGCAAAATAGGCAGTAAATTAGTTTTTATAGGGCCTTTCAGTTTTAATAACGATAATATTATTACTCCTAACAGTAGAGCATAACTTCCTTTGAAATATGCCTTTTCCTTACGAAAAAAATCTACAGCAGAATATTTATCCCCTCTGTTCTGTTCCGAACTGAATTAGTAGTCAAACAGGCAACGTGGTTTTTTGGGGGAACACAGAAATTTGGAAGTCCTTCAACCACTTCAACCATTGTTTTCATGGTATACAACAGCACCAGGATCTTTCCAGAACCTTGTGCTTACCAGGACCCCACGCTGTGGGTGCACAAACTGAGCTTAGCAGCTCACCTAGGGTGCAATGGGGTTATTCAGAGGGGAAAGCAGTTCCTGCTTCCAGTAACCAGTGCTATATATAAGAATGTATGAACTAGAGTTTATCCTTGAGAGTAAAAAGGGTGATTACTATTTGCACATCTTTAATAGCAGCAAATAAACAAACAAAGCCCATAACACAATAGCAGCAGATTATTCCTACTGCATATGTAAATGTTCACCTTTCAAAATTGCCTTCCATTACCTGCTGATGCTGTTTTTTTGTGCTAACATCTGCCAGTCTTTGCCTTTGGCGTTGGGTGTGTCGAACGTAGCGCAGATTCTTTGCCTGATAGAGTAGGGGATTTTGAATGCTTTTGCACCCATCTGTGCAGGGAAGTTGCTGTCGTCATGTGCAAAGAAAGCAATGGTTTCTCTTTCATTCTGCACAGAAGATAAAAGCAAAGCAGTTAGTGCAGCATCAGGGGCTGTGCCTACCTCGAGCTCTGTAGGTGGCTCTGCTTAGCACAGTAACACCAAGAGCCCTGTTGGGAAGCTGGGAACTGAGAGAGGATTTTTGCACAGCATCTTTAGGACAGGAGTGAGCGCAGACAGGTCATGTCTGCATTCCTTCTGGCACCCCGTAATGCAGGGGTCTGCCTGCCAGTGAGCACGTCCACATACACGGGTTGCTGCACCAGCTGCCATCTGGGAGGAGGAGAGCATCAAACCTGAGTCCGAGGTTCCAGCCAGAGTTTGTAGGAGTGACAACAGAAAATAAAATAGCTAGGAGAGTATTTTCTTGACTTGTGAAGAAACTTCTAGAATACAACAACCACCTAGGCCTAAAACATTTTAAATAGCCACTTTCCTTTTACCAGTGTTTTTGTTTATGGTTGGGTTACAAAGTCCAAGCAAGCAATGATTGGTAGGCCAGGGAACAAAAGGATTTGGCTGCCCAAGTCTTATATTCTGGAAGTCTAAAATCCAGATGCACAAATCTCCCATTTGTGCTCATTTTAAAAGCACCTAAATTCTGTAATTACATCAGTTTTTCCACCATAAAAATCTCTAAGGAATCCAGGTCCTTTCTGTAGATTGGGCCCATTTGTTCCCTATGAAATGACACCAGGCTGGTGTAATGGAGTCACGTTTCCATGCATTACTTGTTTCAGTGCAATGCAGCATAAATATTAAATAACAGTGATGCTATAGCCTCTTCATATAACATTTATGACACATCCCAAAAGTCATCCGTGCAAAGCAGGAGTGCTGCTGTAGATACATCACACTGTCTGACTGCTGAAATTAAACATGCAGAACAATAGTAGGTTTCCATACCCTGCACTGGTGAGATAAGCTACTGCTACCTGATTAGTTCAGGGAATTTTAAAACAAGGAACAGCTCAAGTATTTGGCTGTTGATTATATATTTATTCTACATTTAAATTATCCTCACTCTTCCTTCACTTCTTCGGAGAGGCATGAGAAAGCTTTCCATGTTAGCAAAGCTGTCTGAGGACAGAGCTGTTGCGTGCTCCAGAGACCTGTCCCTCAGTTCTTATCCCAAATGGTGTTTGTGGTTTTCTTATTTAGTTGTGGCATTCTCTGCCATAATACTATTAGCACACAGACACAAATCTTTCATCCAGATGTATCTGGATACTTTTTAATCAATGAGGATGCTGAATAACCTAAAACACGTATCTCGAGTTCCCATGGCTGTAGGAGATGTTACCACTTGCACACCCTCGCTGTCTTCCACGTGTGAGCAAAGCTGCAGGCCTTGGGGGACATCCTGTGCACACAGCAATGCTCCCGGGGCCCAGCAGCACACAGGCAACCCATCCTTTGTTGTTCTTAACTCTCCAGTTATCTAAGAACTTTTTTGCAAGAAAACTATCACCATTGACTCATGTATAAATTATTTCTAGTGTTCTAGAATCTCTGCAAATACCTTGATTTCTGCTAGGAATGGAATCTAATGCTGTGTATGCTTGTTACAGTGCTGAACAGGGCCTGAGCAGCTGCCAAAACAGGCCACGGTCATGTCTTACGCTACACAACCTGACAAAACGAAAATGAGAGAGCACTGTACCTCTAGGATGGATGTCTGGATCTGTAGGATCTGCTCGTGGCCCTTGACCTGCCGCACGCAGATCTTGCAGGACAGCTGGGTGGTGGCAGGGGTGTAGCGCTCCAGGGAAAAGGCGCAGTGCAGCGGCTGCTGGCTGCTGCCCCACACCCGGGAGAACGGGACCTCCTGGGGCAGGAACAGCCAGGGGATGGGGGAGCAGGGGGAGAAACACAGGAGGAGTGACAATCACAGAATGGGGGAGAAAAGTCCTCGATTTTTTTTTTGTCTGCAATTGCATTTCTACTAATATTCCTACAAACAAAGTAGCGCAAAAGTAATGAATGACAATGGGGTTGGTAATACCAGCATGTCAGAATCACTCAAAGCTTTCATTTCAACAGATTTTGCTACTCTGAGAAATCCTTAACACAAATCTTTCCTCATCTTTGTGTCTGACGATGGTTTCATTCAATAAGCTCCTTTCAGCTGTTCTAGACAAGCAGAACCCTTGAAGGCAGCTTGTTCATCAAGCGCTGGCAATGTAGGAGAGAAATGAGTAAACACTGGAAGAAACCCCACACAAAGAACCAAAGCAGAGCTGTCAACAGACTTTGGACGTTTCACAGAACATTTCAGTGAGAGGGGAACACAAAGCCAGGGCATGCTGTTCAGCAGTTTCTGCTAAGAAACAATTACCAGCTTTCTCAGCTGTCCAAGTCATTCAAACTATACTCAACTATAAAATGCAAATATTTATTTGGCTTCGGTATCAGCAGTCTGTTGGACCATTCAGGCTGCAGAGGTTTTGCACATGCTGCTTTTAAACCCTGAGTGTCTGCTGGGAGGATGGGCAATGTGCCTGTGGGGATCAGAACCCTCAGGGCTGCAGTTCTCTGCCTTCCCCAAAGCAAACACAGCACTGCCTTCATTTCCAGCACTTAAGTATTCTTCCATGGATTATGAATCCCTCATCTACTTTTTATTTTTTGCTTTTATCTTGCAGCGATAAATTTAATAGCTGCTTTGGACCATGCCACTTGCATGCCATCCAGCAAAGTGAGGTCTCTGCAATGGGCAGAGATTAATGCAGCTGAATTTGCACGGGCTCTCAGGAGCTGCTTTAACAGCACCCTGTCGCTTCATTTCAACCAGGAACTCCAGACTGTTACTTGCCAACAGGGAGCAAAAATACCTGAGTTAAATACACCATAAACAATACATTTATTCACAGGAGTTGTACACAGCATTAGGAAAAGTGCTGAAACAAACACAAAATGTTCTGAGGCTTCTGAGTCACCCTCAGAACTTTTTTTTTTTTTTGCCAAAATACAGGATGAAGGACAACTGTCTCAATATGCTTCTGGGAAAGGGAGATCACACAGTCTAAGTTCTGTATTTTAAATACCAGCTCACTCTATTTGCCAGCACATGGCTTACAATTTCCAGTAACCAATGCATTTAGAAATTCATCTTTTGTTTTGATTTATACTTTCCTAAGCCTCTCTAATTAATGTCTTACAGGAAAAATAATTTGCTCTTCATCCGTTCTAAGAATACGCGTGCTGTAATTTGAACTCATGACATTTAAATGCTGACATATATCCTCTCATTTTCAGCCATATATTCATAGCTAAATCGAAATTGGAATGACAAAGATATCAAAAATATCTTCAGCAGTGGTAAATTATAACAAGAATATAGGCCTTCCGCTGGAGGTAATAGAAATAAGGAAGAGTACAAGCTTGCTTTCTTTGGGATGAAAACTTAAAGAATTCTGCTGCCTAAGAAATGTTTCATTCTGAACTTGTCGAACTCACGATGCAGGGTGTTTTTGTAGCATCTGAGAGTAAAACCACAGCTTCCAAAAAGGAAAGGGACACTTGTCTTAGTTGTGTTATGTCTGTACCAGTGGAAATTCTCACTGCCTCTGAGTTAAGATGTAAAGAAATGAAATGGGCAGGTACCTGACATGCAGTAAATGGTTTGATCCTCCACAGGAAAGGAGGGATATCGAGGACCGATATCTGGAGACTGAAGGTATTCCCTCTGAAATGCAGAAGCTTAGGCTCCTCCAGTAATTGTCCTCCTTGGAGTCTTTCATCCAAAACCACTTCCTGCAATGGCAGAGGAGAAAGGAATTATTTTAGCATTAGAAGCAAAGACTAATTCTAATGAAAATTCATCTTTGTGACATTTTTTCTGACTCCCTCAATACCAATACCTACATTCCTTCACGAGGAGAGCAGTAACTGAGAGGGAAACCTTAAGGGTGCTGCAGCTCGTTAACATCTGTCTTCATGTTTGGGGGCTGCAAGTTGAACCAAATAGTTTTTACTGAAAGTTCCTCTTGTTTGATTGTTAATGTTTTATTGATCCCACAGGATTGCTGTCAAAAAGAAGAAATTGACCAGCTGTGCACTGCTCAGGGCTGCCTCTAACAGCAGCAAGAGGAAGGGAGCAAGGCAGCCTGACAGCCCAGTGCCAGGTAAAGCTATGTCCACCCAAAGAGGAAAATGGAAGCTTTGATTGACATCACGGTGATTTAGTCCCTCACCTGCCCTAGAATAACACACCTATCCCTGGTATTTCATTAGGCATGTGAATAGCTCCTGCAGATTGTATCTGGTGCTCCTTAACCTTACAAACTCAGTGAGATATCTGCTTGATGGACTAAAGGAACAGAGACAAGAGCAAGACAAAGACTAAGGTAAAAGGGAGTGGTTTTGGTGAGAAGGTCTTGGAATGCCGTGTAGAAAAGTCATGCTAATTTTAATTGCTACTTGGGGATTTTTTTAAAGGAGAAATGCACAATTATAATTTGATATATGCATAGGTGTACAAAATGAATAATTAAAATGTATTCATTTTAAATTCAGAACTGTTGTTGTAGAGCCCAGGGAACTAGCCCTAGGAAGAAAGGAATATTAGCATCCTACGGAAAAATAATTAAAAACAAATTATCAAAGTGAAATAATTTACCTGAAACGCACAAGGTGTGTTATCCATACAATACACTCTCAAATTGTAATCCAGAGAGTTGCAAGACAGGCAGCCAAAAACCGCTACTTTCAGCTGTCGAACGGCACAGTCAGAGATGGGCTCTCCAATAAGTGCATAAGTTCCAAAGCTGTTTAAGAGAATGTGACAGGCATAAGGATCCAACAGGCAGTAGCAAGAAGTAGTTTCCTCTTCCACAGACATCACTTCCTGCAAAATGAAATTCAAGTTTAAAAAAGAAATGAAATGAAATAAAAAAAATCAGTAGGCCTTGACAATAGAAGTCATGACATCATTTGTTTATTGTTATTCAACTGGAATGCAGAGCACCCCTGAGGGCCAGCCTGCACTCCTTAACTCGTGTTGATCTCAGGGAATGGGGGGCAGGAGGGCACCTACGTGAGAACAGTCTCCATGGGGCCCTCAGCCAGCAATAGGAGCTCTGCCAATTTATTGTACAGAATTCAATGTCTATGGCACATAATAATGATGATGCATAAGCAATTTTACCATCTTTTTTTCAAGTGTTCTTGACTTTCTATCTAATTTTTTCCTGATGTCAAGGTAAAAAAATTACCTTGGAGATTGAAGTCAATAAGCAAACCTTGAACAGTAGGAGGTATTTGACATCCTTTCAGAACATCCACTACAGCTATTTACCTTCAAACAAATACCTATCCCCCTCTTTGTATCTCATGCTTAGTTCTGCATTACGGCATCATGAGACGAGGCACTGGAGCAGCCTGCAGGCTGGTGGTACACTCCTCATTAATTCCAGGCTGCTTGTAACTGACACTGATGGAGCTGACAGCGTACTGAATGAATTCAGCTAGGAAAATGGAGCTCGATTGGAAAGGGTTTAAACGAGCAATAAGCACTTGGGTGGGTTAGAGGGGGACAGAAAAGGATAGAGTGGAGGTATCCACAAATGTTTTAGCTATTTTTTTCTTCGCAATGCAAGGAATCAAATAGTTCCATCAGCAGCAGTACAATAAAGGGTGATTGAAGATGCATTTAGTGTCTTGGTATCAGGTGCTGTGGTTCTAAGAGCAGGTACAGCTAACATCATGGTTGGGAAACCCAGCACCTTGTTATCCTGCGTGTACCTGCTACCATGCAGTTGTGGTCAAAGATGGCCAGTGGGCTTAAAAATGCAGAGAGCAGAAAGGTGATCAAATGACTGTCATGAATGCACAAAGCTTAATTTGCCTAATAAATCAGTATAAGATATAACTAAAAAGAACTAAAACCTAGAATATTTCAATTAACATACACTAATCCTTCAGAGGTGATGAGCACAGGGTGAACATGTCCATCAAAATGACATGCACAGAGACACCATTCTAAAACCAGGATGATCCTTCTGGGTAGAAGCAAAACTACACCCCAAGTTTAATGGTTTTGGTGCTTATATTTAACCAGCTCCATAACTTTGTCATGATAAATTCCTGCTTAGATATCATGTTCCATTCAGACTTGAGTCTTTTTGGGAACCATAACATCCAAACACTATTTTCAAAAGTAAATGGTTTCTGGCTTTGTTATTATGTGAGATGAGAAAATGAATACTTTCTCATGTAACGTGGGCTAGACCACGACATTGACCCTTTTCTGCACAGTTTAGTATAGTGCATTTTGTTCAGGAGCTGAACTCTGTTCAAGCAAAATCCTCTTTTTGATTTTTGCAAAGAATAAAAGGTCTGATTATCCTGTCCCTTGCATCATCTTTGACCAGCTCCTGCCTGATTAACACTAATCACGTTCCCATTGCTGGTGTAACCTTCTAAGTAGGAGCAGAAGTGTCAACTCACCTCCCACTTGCCTTGCTGTGTCCTTTTTTTCAAGTGAATGTTCCAGTGCTCTGCGTTCACCTCTGCGCAGTGTGGTATAGTCAAGGCAAAGGGAGTGCTGACGGACACCTCCGAAGGGCCACACGTTACTTCAGGTCCTAGAAGAACCTCGGTGCCTTCTGGCTGCAGGCTGTGTATGCGAGGGGAAAACAAGAACCTCTTAGGAGCTTTTTAATAACGAGTGAAAATGTACTTGTACCAACTGCCATGCAAATTTTTAATATTTTGGCTAAAAATCTGAGTGCTTCATTCATCTGTTACAGAAAAGATGAGCAGGCCAACCACAGCACTAATTTTCATATAGAGTTGGTAGCAGGAGACAAAAACTATTAGGCCACATCTACTTAAATCATTGGCTGGTCGGTTTAGGATTCTGGTCTTTAAAATACATTTCAATTTGTTTAAACCAAATGGAACACTCAAATTACTCCATGCAAGTGAGCCTTGTTTTATGCACCAGCTGGTGGTACTGCCATCTAATTCTGCCTGCAAAGAAGATCATCAACAATATTTTCACAGTAGTGAAGATAAAACAAATTATGTTTTAAAAGCACAGTCTCATGAATTTTTCCGCATTGAGTGTGATCTCCTTGGTTTGAAAACACATTTACATTCTGCTAAATGAACAAGACAGGAAAGTTGTAGCACAAAGCAGGGAATAGAACTTTTTGGCCTAAATTGATAAGTCAGCAAGTTGGTATCTGCTTGTGATCTCCTTTGCAGTTAATGGAGATCCCAGTGGAAGTTCAAGGATTCAGCTGATCTGAAGAAGCACCTATGTTTGGTGCTTGCTAAGTTATAAAAATTCAGCATCTGACATGAACCTTCTTTCCTTCTCTTTCATTCAAACCCAAATTCAATGCTGTCTCACATGATGTGTTTTCCCCACCTGTGCAGAACCAGTGACCAAGTGCATCAGACTCACTGCTAAGGCATGAGAGCTAGCAAATGAGACATCCTGCCCTGGATTTTTGTACTGCAATCCTTCATCTGGGTTACATGATTCCAATGTGTGGCTTCTAAATTACTGGATTTACCCAACATTGGCGTTGCCCTTAGAGCTTTGCACTCATGGCAACAATCCTACATGCAGGAGGGTCATTGAAACCAGTGCCCTGGACAGTGATGTTAACCTGCTGCCTGCAAACTATGAGATTCCATGAGCCTCCAAGTCCTACAACAAGTAACGAAAGCACCTGTGCTGGTAGGAGACTCATGGCATTTCTCAAAATAAAAAATGATGAAAAATTCAGAATTCAACTCTTATTATCTATCAAATTCCTTGAGGTATCCCATCCTTCAGCAGCATTTGCCATAACTGCACTGTTTCACCACACAACGATAATCCTCCCATCATTTATACACGCAGTGTATGCCACAGCAGCACGGTCATACTGAACCAGTGCAGACAGCCATTCCATTCCTTTAGACAGTCTAGAAAAGAAATCCACAGAATGAGCTGCTTCCACTGATTTTGCATGCTATTAGCGTGGGTTGTGTACCCCCTTCTCACCTGGACTCCCTTGGATTGATGGCAAGATAGATTTCCCAGGAGCTCTCTTCAGGAATTGCTCCATGTGGTATCAGCAGGCTGACTCCTGCAACAGAGCAAGGGCAGAACTTAGCACTGGGGTGTGAAGCTGAGTTTAAAGGAAACCTTCAATAAAGATCACAAGAGTTCAAAAGATAACCTGAGAGCCAGAGCTGGGGGCAACCAGCCATTTTAACAAAGAAACTATTCAACATCACATTTTATTCAGTGTGATATGAACGTGGTGGTACAGAGCAAACACGCTACAGGAATATGATCTTAACATCCTTTATTTGGGTCTTACTTGGTGTCATGTGTTGTCAGCTAATTAAACAAACACCAAGTCTAAAAGTCTCTCTCACAAAACTCTGAAGTCACAAAACAAACTCTGCTCCTCACACACAATGCAGATGAAGCATTCCTGCTGCAGCGCTTCAGTGCACAGCCCAACCTTCCAGTGCCCTGCTATGGAAACCTGTCAAACTGCTCAGCTCAAATAAAGAGAAAACCAGAAAGCCAGGAGTAAACACTAATGAAAGCCAGGCTGGAATTTTCATTGAGAGAGGAAGCTGCTCTCCAGAGACACCTTATCTGTTAGGTGCTGCAGACTTTGCAATGAACTCTGACAGTGCTAACGCCTTCAGGTGCTGATGCATGCAGGCTCTGCTTTGGATTTACACCATTATCTAAGATCCTGCTCCAATATCGACCTCCCTTCTGGGGAGTGCTTCACTTGGATCAGGATCCAAGAAAGCAGCAGCTTTGATTAATATAATTTTCATGCTGAAGACATCAAGAGAGGCAGTAAATTCTAACAGTTCAAATAGGCATAATGCCTCTTTGCTACTCATCCCAAGCTTTGTGCTGATTACAGCCATCTCCTGTGTGGGCAACATGCTCGACTTCCCAAAATTTGCATTAAGGAAGCCCCCACATTGAGCTATTTATTCATAGTATAAATGGATAAAACAATGAGGAAAAATGAGTTTCATATAAAACTATGTTTTAATAAAAAAGGATGCACTCACCTGTGTTTGGCACCACCAACCGACCACCCAGGTGTCCAAAAATGGCAGTTGTCTTCAGCTCACTTCTTGTTGAAATAGAAGACAGGTTCTGAATATACGTAGCCTTGTTTCTAGCCTGGATTGTACCAAAACCTCTATTATTCCCATGAGGAAAAGTTCCAGAATGTGCCTTGCCATGGAATTCAGCCCGCTCTGTCACCCCTAGGGAAACCATGAACGAACTCTGAACTTTGACTTTGATGTCTGACAGCGGGTTAAACAGCGAAGACTCAGTCATGAGCTCCTTGTCCATGGGATCCTGCAGGCAGATGGGGCCGCTGTACGTCCTGCTCACTGTCAAGTCAGGCTGCATGGATGAGTTCAAAAGCAGGGAGTTACCTGGTGAAACGAAGCGGTTCAGGCAGTTACTGTATGGCACAGCGTGCAGCGGGGCTGAACAAAGTATCTAGATAGCACGGAGCTGGAGAAGTGATATTACAGATGGGGAGCGGCCCATCCTTCTCATGCAGATCTTCATAAAGCACAGAGAAGTTGGTGTTATTTTTTAAGCAGTGGTGGAACTGTTGCTGCACTGCATTCCATGTGCACCTGCGTCAGGGCCCCATTACCCCAGGCTCAGCCTCAGCCTGTGCTGCGCTGCTAAGCATGCTACAGCTAATTCCTTCCTCCTTAGCAATGGCTGAAGCTTAAATCACTCTGTGCTCAAGAGCTGCGTGCAAATAAAAAACCAGGCCTGTAGTTCACTGTCACTTTCAGTGAACCATTAGATGCATTTGTAAATCCTGAGCAGTACTCAGCTGCACTTTGATTTCCCCATCTATAAATTGGAGCTAGACAGGTAAGACTTAAGAGATCTCGTTGATGTGCATCTCATACCAAGTTTGATGCACTCACTACATACTGCAGCCACGGGAAAAGTAATTGTATTTGGAGAGGAAAAGCTCTTCCTGTTCTCTTCTGTGCAATATAAAAGAAAATTACCATGGTAAGCACTGAAAATTTACGTAACTGCGCTTTAATACGTGAAATCAGAAATCTCTTTCTGACCTCCCCACCACTGCCTTGGTGATTTGCTTGTCCTTCCCAACAGGCTCAGACCTCAAAATCACAGAGGCTAATGTTGAAGGACCTTTTGGGTTGGGTTTGATTTTGTGTGCATGTTTGGTTTAAATTAAAACCCATGTCTCCAGGAATGTCTCCCAGAAAATAAAGTAACTGCAAAAACAAAACAGGAGAAAAAACAACAATTCTGCAATACAGTTCACTTTTCTGAAAAGAGACATGGGGATACTTTCCCACCCCACCAACAGACCCACCTGCCCACAACAAGGCAGGTCTCTCAGATCTAATGTCAGTACAGGACTAAATAAATGCACTTGTTTAGAATTAATTGCCATTATTATCTCCCTTTCTGCCCTTTCTTGTCCAAAGGAAATATAATTCTAGAAAACATCCCAGTGCTGCTTTTAGTTAAAGGTTTTATTTCTTCCACGTTTTATGGCAGTGGTAGATTTCTGAAGTCCTTTTTTCTAAATCAATGAATGTTTACACGCCGTTATCTCCCACTGTCCTCAAAATATGCTAACAACAACATATAAAATACCTCCAGCCAGGTTTCTCACATTAATGAAGCAATAAAGATATAATCACTTTAAGGAAGTAAAGAAAACAGGAGACCCTTTCCTCACACCACTGCTGCCCTTCAGCTTTGGGCAGGTCTGCTCAGCACCGGGCTGGAATGCCCTCCCGCAGCCAGGCACCGAACATGAGCTTAGTATCTCTTTGTAGTAGGGGCTCTGGAGAGAAGAAAATGAAATCACAACACTAACCTTGTCTGACTGTTTTAAAATTAAATGTCTGGAAGCCTCCTGTCAGTGCAGATGAATCAATCACATCCACGCCGTACTCACTCTGACTCCGTCTGTACAGGGTAACACCAACCACCAGCACCGCCACAGCGATGACTGCTGCTCCCAGGCCCGAGTACAAGGCAATGTCACTGGCAGTCTCTATATCTGAAAGGAGAAAACGTGGGGACCAAGTCAGCAACGCTCATGGAAATGCCCTGACTGGTCCCAGCTGGCCAGGAGAAGGGGACCATGGCTGTCCAGACACATGGCCGGGGAGGAAGGCTTGAGGCGTAAATGTGGAGCAGATCACAGCAGGAGAGGACGCTGAAAGGCAAGCACTTGAAAGCATGAACACATTTCCTGATGCATCGCTCCGTACAGTAAGCTTATACTGGTTTAGGGGTTGCACCACGGTATTTGTAGTTTATTTAAAGTGGGATAGTTGGGCTTGTAGCAGCCAGAAGCAGAGTGCTTACAGCAAAGGGCTCCTCTCATCTGCACGTGCTGCCAGCTCTCCCCATCCCAGCCCAGTGGAGATCATTACAGCATGGTAATCCAACCCTTAGAGGGGAGAACACGGAACAACTGGAGCTGGGGGGGTCCTTTTATGTACAGCAAGATGCTCGTCTGTTGACGGCTTCTAGGGACGTGTAAGCTTTCGTTTTCAGTTCTGGAGCTAATCCAGGATGTCACAAATCCTCTGAAAAAATCTTTGTGAAGATTTCCCCATCCTCCCCTCTTTATTTTTCGTGTGAGCTTTAGTTTAAGAAGGAACAATCCGTCCTCTCAAAGCTTGGAGAATGGCTGATGGTATCCTGTGCATCTTCTTAGAATGCTGCAAGCGCTCTCAGTCTTTAGAAACAAGCTGGAAGCCAAACCCTCCCCATGATCACAGCCACGCATTCAGCTTACAGCCAAGTTTTCTAAGACTTGAAAATTTTTACAGCAGAGAAGAAAATTTCTTCCTTTGAAAGAATGAATTCAAATGCAACCTGCAATATTATGTAATTGAATTATCCAGTCCTGCTGTTCCAGATCTTTTGGGATTTAGGACCACGTACCATGGAATTAAATTGCTTGGCAAGAATACTTGGTGGGTCCTTAGATAGCTGCCTTAATGCCAGGCTCCAGCTTAGAGGAGGAGACAACCAGGTACACTCACCCTACACAGCACCTGCCAGCTCACTGTGCTGCCTCCTGCTATCAGGGGAGGAACATTTGGTACAAAACGTGCATTTATTTAGAACAAACGACAAAAATCCCCACAAAAAACAGAATGTTCGTTATCAGTAAATAGAAATATCGTAGGAAGTCAAACTCAGCATATATACATAAACAATGATCGAAATTATTTAATTAGTATTTGGGAGGAGGCCTCTGTTGTGCATATTTTTTTCTGCACAAAGTCAGATAACTTTGTTCTAGCTGGATTTTACAAACATGAAAACTTCAAACCACTGAAATAAAGAAAATTGCCACCTATGGGCAGCATCAGAAAAACTAATTTTTCTGGCTTACCTGTTTCTTATGTAAACTAAATGTCTGACAATGAGCAATACAAGCATTGAACTTCCCAGGAAGGCACAACAGCTGCCAGATGCAATAATTAAGTTCAACTGTACTCTACCGTAAGTAAAAATGCCACGTGAATTGCAGCAGCAGGGAAACTGAGTAGGAGAACGCTGCCTACAGTGGGCTGGAGCACACGAGAGATTTGCCACCAGTAGAGCAATGTAATCGATTTCATAGCTGGGTAGTTGAACCAGAAGTAAAATTACGTTTGGCTCAAACTTTAAGAGAAAACACCCTTCCATTCCCATTCTCAGCCACAACAAATATAACACTCCAGTATCACATTCAACCCAAAAAGGGAACAAAATGAAAAAGAAATTAAAAAAGAAAACGTGCAGCCAAGCAGTGACTGCTGAAGGAACGGCATCCTCCCCTCTGAAGGACAAAGAATTTCATGCATCCCAGCTACAGGGCACACGTCTGCAGTGACTGGAGCCTGTATTTCACTCCACCTTCTGACACTGTTACACAACATTTATTGAAAGCACATTTGATGGTAATGAAGTTTCTATTAACTATGATTAAGTTTCATAAAGCACCTGAAGATAATTTAAGGCGTGCAGGAGCAGAAAATGAAACATTTGGTTTAGTACATTAGGAAATGTAATTGATTAAATTATCTCATTTACAATAAGTGCTTTCCAGGAGCTATGCAGGGCATACATTTCCCCCAGAATCCCATTAGAGTTTGCTAGGAGATAGGAAAGATCCTTCCAGCTTCCCATCCTCCCCTCATTTTCCACCTCTCTTCCTTTTGATACCCTTAGCAACCTGAAATCCATTTCTTCCCCTCGCTCGCCTTCGAGACTAAGGACCAGAAGTCAGAGAACAACGTAAAAGGCTAGTTAGTAGAACAGGTTGTTTCTCAATTATCTTCATAATTGACTTTGATTTTGCATCAACGATGATTCATGTAGTCTGAAATGAAGTTCCCGTTCCACTGAACGGCAGCAAGCTGTATCCTGTGCTTCTAACCCCACAGCTAAAGAAACCCCTTAATTCTCCAAGGAACCTCACGTGCTAAAATCAATCCCACTAAGGTTTCTCTTTTAATAAATCAGAAATTAAAGCAATTTAACTAATGCTCTTTGAAGACTCTCTAATTAAATGGGAGCTGCACAGATAAACAAAAACGCATCCGTTGCCTGCACTCAGGCAGGGCACAGCGCAGCTCCACGTGAGCCACTGGGGGATGGCTCAGCAAGACCAAGGGGACAAAACACAGAGGTGTTAAGCAGCGAGAGCAACCACAGCATGTTTCTGGGCTGCCTAAGTTTGGTTTTGATTCTGCTTAGAAATGCTTAAGAATTAGAAAAGGTAAAGGAGAAACGGAGATTGTAGCTTTGATGAGAAGAGTGCCTTCTCTTTTTTAACGAAGTCTTTCAGTTAGTCAGTTCCCTCCAAATGTGCCAGTCCTATTTAGACTGAAATTCCACTGAAATCAGTGGAAGACTGAGGAACAAAGGCTGCAGGATAGGAGCCCCTGAAAAACAGAATATAAATGATATACAGTAGAGCATATAAACACCCTTCACTGGTTGATAAATCGAGGGCCAAGTGAGCGGACCAAGGCAGAGCAAGCAGTGGAATTAGATTTGAACCAAGAAAGCCAAACTCCTATTTTCTTTTTTTTCCCTAATCACAAGTCCTGAAGAGATAACTTCAAGGTTCCTGTCAAAAGGGCTCTCAGTCAGACACAAAATTACTGAAGAACAGTCACTTATTTTTAGTCTAAAATCTATGATCACAAAGTTGCTAAAAAGATGCTTTCAGGAGATAGGAAAGCCTTTCATATAACCTTCAGATTTATTTAGTTTCTAAACAAATAAAACAGAATGGCAGAGAAGATGAGAAAAATCATATTTACAAGAGAAAAAAAATAACTTACTTTGGGATTTTATTTCATGAAGAGGTTTTTTATCTAGAGAGAGACAGAGAGAGAGAGACAGAGAAAGTTGCACTTAATAAATTTACATGGAGCATATCTATTTCCTATATCGCTTCTGTCTAGCTCTATAAATGAAACATTTTCTCCGTGTTTGCTGACAATATGAATATTTTATGCTGTCCATATTTTTTCCCTTCATCTTCTTTTTCTAAATCTCTTTCAGGATGTTCTTTTGCAGTCATTTCTCACTTGGTTAATTCGAGTATTTGTTAGCTTTTTAGGATGCTCTTATTTAGAATATTATGCATCCCAGCAACAAGGAAGCTCAGTACTTTGAAGTGGATCACTTGGCAGCGGATCACAAAGTCAGTGATGAATTAATTATTTCTTTGTACGTTTGATATACGAAGAGGTTGGTGACAGACATTAAAAAATGTATCATCCACCCAAACGTACAATATATTCACATTTATGTCTCTAAACACAAAACTCTCTATGTGTTTATCAAGAACACACAGAACCAATGCACTTCTCAAACAGGTGCTTCCTCTTATCTTTACTTTTGGTTAAGTCTATCAGATTAATAATATCTAGCCTAAATCTTTATGGCTTTTGGCTTTCTAAAAGCTAAATGTTGTGGTTTGTTGTTGGTTTGCCTTTTTTTTTTTTTCCTTTTTGAATTTTTTGGTGTTTTTGGCCAGAAAATGGTGTTTGAAGACACTGAATGAAGAGTATCAGGGAATGGAAATGAATGTTTTTGTGCTGCTGACACAGACTGGCATCTACAGAAAGCTGCAACAGAACTGGAATGAGTTTGTCATGTAAACTGATGAGGTTGCTGGATCCAGGAGCCTCGTAGCAATACTCAGGATCACGATGGGTTGAAAAATGGAACACAAAATTTGTTCTGATTTATGGTGCATTAGTTAAAAAAAAAAAGCTTGTAGTTCATCTCCTACAGCCTATGCACTTCTCTCTTTTTTGGGCACTGGGAAAATAAATCAAGAGCTTTTGAAGTTATAAAAAGATAATTTTGAGGCAAATAGATAAAAATAAAAAGCTCCACAAACCCTTCTATTTTTTTAAGCAAAGAAAAAGCTTTCACCTCTAGAAGAGGGAGAGAAATCCACCACGGAGAAGTGCCCTGCTGAGAGTGCTGCTAGGGCATCAACAACAGCATCGCATCCAGGAGGACAGCAGTCACAGGACACCTGGAGTCAGAGGGACCTTTGCTTTCAGACTGAGTCACTCTCTGTGTTTACCCCAACTTGGCAGCCTGGCGATCAGCCACAGAGATCTGAACTAAACCAACTCTGTCTCTGCACAGCACTGTCTCTCCCCTCAGCTGTCGCACCCTGAAGGAGTGAAGGTGGAAGGAAAGCGCTCTCAGCCACCTCAGTTAAGGACCGGACTATCTGGATCCACCCACAATCAACCAAAAACCAAAGCAAGAATCAGGCAAAAAGACATTCCTGGGACTTCTTGGTGTTACTCCCAAGCTCTCGTCAGGGACTGAACACAGGACAGCCTGGGAGCAGGCCCTGTTCTGTGGCTGTTCCACTCAGTGCCGCCAGGTGTGAACGCCCACACAGGGCCTGGGGCCTCTCCTGCCAGCACAGCACGGGCTGCACGCCTCCAGCAGCCCACGTTCTCCCCCTTACTTACATTGGAGTTTTTCGTGTTAACCAGAAAGATGTTTCATTTCTATTTTTGCCTCATGAAAGGAACAAAGTTAACAAGTTGTGCCTGATAAATAGCCTCCAAGAGATTAGTTATCTGAAGCACTGCACTGCATTTCCTTCACAATTCCCAAGGGGATGAAAAGCAGAGAAGGAAAGGAACATTTTGGAAGATGAACAGGGGAAAAGATTTTAAAAATTAGGGTAATTGCATCAATTCCTATTAGCTGAGAAAGCAATTACGGTCCTAAAAATAAGTCGACACAAGTACATCTACACAGCACGACCCATAAAGGAGCAATGGTGCCATGCTCCAAGATGAAAGGAACAAGAGGCACTTCATACTTCGATCTACTTGATTGCATATGGAAATACAGAACCAGCACATTCTCTATTACTGCCCATCGTAGCGAAAGGCAGAGCAACAGCTGTGTCACCGGGCTTTAGCTTCCCCTTCACAGCTCAGCAAGTTCCAGGGAGGGACTGTTGTATGTAAAGGGTAATACTGGCTCTCAACATCCAATTATTTGGGATTAGCACCATGTCTGTGAACAGAACTCCAGACAGTCCTTTTTTCTCTATCTGCAGTAATATGGATAAAGAGATTTATTTTCATCAGTACATAAAACTTTTGTTCATGCAAAAAGCATCAGAGAGTTTTGTCCTGGAATACTGCCTGAAAATTCACTCCTGGAATCAGTACTAAACAGAAGAGCTGGTCCTCCAAAGACAGCTGGCCAGCACAGCACTAAGCTACGGCACTTTGTAACAGCAGAGAATGACCTGGGCTAATAGCAAGAGATAACTCAGCACTGTAAGGAGGCTGACAGAAGGGCATTCTAAAAGCTGCCTGCAGACAGCGTCTGGTGAACCCCTCGGAAGCAGAGAGGCTGAGGAAGGAGGAGATCACAGCTGGGGAGGTTGCCACGAGAAGCCTGTGCTGCTGTTAAGGCAGCAGTGCTCAGAGGCCATCTGCACCTGGAGCCAACTGTGCTACAAGGACTCAGGGAGCTTCAGTGATTGCTCCCATGGAACGAAGCCTGCTCCATTAAGGAAAATGTAAATCATCCATCTCAGAGCTTACAGCTTTTCCCCAGGCCATATGCTCCTTTCAGATTACCAAAATAAGCATAATACCCTACTTGTTCCTTTGCCTCCAAAGCATTAAGTGCAGCATGCAGGCAGCACACAGAACTGACATGCAGCCACACAGGAAAGGCTGCTACCCTCCAGGCAGGACAGGCAGCCTCACCACCTTGCAGTGTCATCAAGGCTTTCCTTGGACACAGGGACCCGAGTGGGGCCTCCTTGTATTAAGGAGATGCATTCCACACATTTAAGAAGGGCAAATCCTTTCACAGGGAACTTGCTGTGAAGTGGATTTGCCTCTGTTTAACTTCAGTGTTACAGATGAAAAAAGAGAAATAAACTTTGACCTGCGACAGCTCTTGTACCATGTGCATTCACATTGGTACTTTGCCAGTTTACATGCATGAAAAAGTAGAAAGCTGAGTCTTGCTTTCTGTGAAATATGTTGTGGCAGATGGTCATAATTACACATCGCAGGAAACCTTTACATGGATCTTCAGTCGTCTGATAATGAATAGGTAAAGTGCAAGCTACACAAAACCAGCAAAACCACCGTGGATTTCAAACTTCACATATGCAGCTGTCTGAAAACATCATTTATTTTTTCACAGTAATGTTTCAGCCGCAAGAGCTCTGCTGGCATGGATGAGGCAGGCACGCTGCGGTGCCTGGACTGTGTCACCCACTGTAGGCCATACCTAAATCCCCCCCGGTGCAAAGCGTTGCCCACCTTGAATGCAGAGCCCCTCGGTGCAGTTCTCGGACTCCTGGCCCACGCCTTCGCAGTACTTCCCTCCGTTGCGTGGAGGCGGCGCGATGCATTCCCGGACCCTCAGGTGCTCGCATTCCGGGCTGCACACAGACCACTCGCTCCACACCTCCCAGTTTCCATCCACTGAACGGGAAGGGAAAACAAGCAAACGTTGGCATTGCTTACCAAGCTGGTGCAGCTCAGAGTTCCGACAAAGAAAACTTATTTTACACCTCTCCTCGGGTCACACCAAGTAAAACACAAGACTCTATTTACTTCCCAAGAGTTAAACTGTATCAGATGTGACATTAAACTTCAGCATTAGAATGCACCACCTCAAACGTGCAATGTAGAAGCTTTTAGAATAGCACCAGGGTAATATTCTGCAAATGTAGCCAATTAAAACTGCAGGAGGAAACATTTCCTTTGCCACCTAGCTATTAGCTTTGAATGCTTCAATACAAATTCTACCTTAAAAGAGGCTGATGCAGAGAGGCCACACATTAACCTACCAAAGAAATGATGCTGACATTTACAAAAAAGGCAAAGCTGGCCTTGTAGATCTCTGGCTAAGGCCCTGAGCAAGAAGATGGATCAATAAGTTGCTCTGCTGACTGACACGTAGCGGTGTCTGACCCTGTCCCAAATGAGAAGGGATCCCAGAGTCTCCTTTGTTTCTCATGCATAAATCAGACTGAGGAAAAGAGAGATTAACACAAATGTAAGTATTATTAAGATTTTTAAATCCCAGTTCAGGACGTGTTGTATCAAAAACTCATAAAAGCTAGATGAGAGATTTGCCAGAATCCAAGGAGGCCACGCTGTGACCCCAGGCAGAGCCTTAAAACTGACATGCACACAGCCCTGCCAACATCAGCTGTGTATGTGAAACACGAATTTCAAAATCAGGCAAGGGAGGTTTTGTTCCCTTGCAAAAGATGCAAGTGTTTCCTTTTTGACCTCAACAGGCTTTTAAAAGCACAATTGTCTACGAGGCATTTCAGGCAGAAAGAGGTCCCCCTCAGGTGTGACATTTAAAGCTATTCCTACTGGACTGTGTGTATCTCACCAGGGCAAAGAGAAGTGCAGGTGATTTTCTGCACTGACATCCCTTCACAAAAAGCACCTCCGTTGAGAGGGGCAGGGTTGGTGCAGGTCCGCGATCGCTTCTGCCAGCCCCGGCCACAGCGCGCGTTGCAGCTGGACCACTCGGTCCACGACGACCAACCTCCATTGACTGCAAAACACAAACACTGAGGGTTGCAAACAGTGCTCTAAGAGACATCAGACAACGAATCTGCTCAAATCACTTCATTCAAGAGCAGAATTAGCTTGATAATATCTAGAGCAAGGATTGTTAGTCTTGACACAACTCCTGGGAGCCTTTCCTCACAGACAGGAAGCTCATAACTCTAACCACTGGAAAAACATCCAGGATCTCAGCCTTGAGCAACAGAACTGAAACCTAGCAGGAGCGAGGTCAGTGGTTTGATTTAGATCCAGTTGTATGCTAAAAATACGACTTCAGGCAAAAAAAGTGCAGACATCTAAGCTTTCCCTAATCGGTCACAATTTCACCAACCATAAACCACAACTGTGGCAGACATGCTCCTTCTCTTGGCAACGATGTTGGCAGCCATGCAGGTGTAGTTCCCAGAGTCAGAGAGGCGTGCCTGCCGGATGATCAGGTTGTGGTCTGCTCTGGTGTCAATGTTCTCATCCAGGTTGGAGTCGATGGGCTCCTCGTTCTTCAGCCACTCCACCTGGGGAGGGACGGAGAAGATAAAAATGTGATATATGAGAGGACGGAAACAGGAAGTCTGCAAAATTATATTTCAATGATTGCTTTAATAAATGACACTTCAGTCTTTACTATGAACAGTAGGATAAAAACAAGCGAGGATGTCAACAAGGTAGACATTCATAAACACAAGAAACAAACTATTCCTATTCTGAAGAGCCTGGAGCTAACTAGCAAAGACACACAAAATACTAAAACAACAAATAATAACAGAACCAAAAGAAACTGGGAGACCATCACCATTTATTGCCAAGGTACGTAAGTACTGTGAAATGCTGCAACGTATTTCAGTCCATTCCTCACTAACCAGCCTATCTCTGAGTAGAACCAGGAATTATCTGCAAGGCATTTCTCCACTTGAAACATTTAAACAAAATATTTAAGGCATGGTAAGCTGCCGTTACAGAGCTGAAAACTTAAAAATAGAAACAGAATCTATTAGAAGACAGGATAAACGTGACTCATTTTAATAGATTTCTAGACCCGAAGGAGGAATGGCTGCACCCTGAAGTCAAATATCCTCCTCATCTCAGCTCGGATGAATAACCTCGTTTGGGATCTTGTGGAAGAACCTGTAACTCTGTGGTAATGAGCTTATGGATTTGCGAGCTACAGGCATTCATTAGCACGCTGTTCTGGGCAGATGGTCTGCAATTTGTAGATTTTCCAGTTTATAAACAAATCAGCAAAAGCTGACCATCAAAGCCAATTAGAACCCACGCCAGACAGCAGGTTCCCTTCCAGGAGCATCAGTCACTCCGTTAGCTGGGGACAGGAGGGGGGACTGGCGGGCCCACTGCTCTCCCAGCCCCGCACCACAGCACCCAGCTGGGAGCTGACCTCGAGGAGAGCTGGGGTTTGTGGCATTGCCACCCTACGTGGTGACTCTGGGAGTAAATAAAGTGATTATTGTACACATCAGTCAAAAGAGGCATGGTCTGAGTATGAAATATGTTACACATCTTATACAGAGAGCAGACTGTAGCTCAATACACTCCTTTATTAATCTGCAATTAGCCAGAAATTGTAACAAAACCAGAACATCATCAAAGCTTCCACTAAGCAATTAAGGTATCTGTCTTTATTTCTGCACTCTTACAAGGCTTTTCCAGGAGGGAGCGCATCCTGATCCATTCCTTACTGCATGCAGGACTGCAACGCTTGGTGAATGAAAAATGTTTACATTAATGCAAAGCGTTTAAAAGAATGATGTTCGCTGTGCAGGGAGAACATCAAACAGACGGAACGTAAACGTGAAAGAGTTGAGAGATGGGCGATCAAAAGATGATTTGTAAACAAGGGCATGCATTGCCTTTTGCTTCTTATCTGGAGGCTTGATGGCACTGTGAATACTCATCTCTAATTCCAGCACTTGAAGAAAAAAAGACTGCTTCGACCTCAGCAGATGAATGCTTTCCAAGATGGAAAACTAAGAGACGAATTTAAAGGAAAATCTGATCCATTTAAAGCCATCACGATGACAGGAGGTTGCTGTGACTTGCAGCGGTGCAGCCTTTGGAGAATTTCATCACACAGAGATACACAAACAACACACAAAATAACCAAGCAGTATAAAGGCAACAAAGAAACTCACTCCATCTCCACACTGAAATGAAGGATGTGGTGTGAATGGCCAACCTGTCATCTCCGCAGAGCAGCCTCAAGACTCATTAGTACTTAACTCCCCTTGATTTTTCATCAGTGGAGGTCACACCGTTGCTTGTAACACACCAAAATACATTTCTTTTTAAGCATTAGTCTGCCTTAAGATCTTAAATGTTTCCATCTTGAACTTGGCTTAAAATGTCTATCTCTAACCGCAGTGAGTTTATAGAGATATCTGATATCTCCCCCCTGAAATGAGATCTGCTCAGAACTAAAACACTGCTATCAATTACTAACCAAGGCTAATCACCCAATCACCTACAAGAGAAGTGCAGGGGCAGATATGGATTAACTCAGCAGCTACATATTGGGTGGCAGCAGATGAATTAGCATAATCATAAATTTGTTCTAATTACAGAAAGCAATTATCAAAGACCAGCTTAAGGCGTTATCAGAATGAAATCAGCTAAATGCACCACATCCCAGGTAGATTACGATGGGAGTCAGAGAACTCCTTTTTATTTCTGTGTTTTTTCAAAATAAGGAATACAGAATCACTTTTGTTGTTTTTAACACCCACCTTAATAGCTAAACCTTGGGGAAAAGACAGCAGGTCACCCAGCAGCTGGGGGCCTTGCATGGGTGGGGGCCTGGAGGGCTCTTCACCACGTGCTGCAACGGAAACACCCCGAGAGCCGCCTGCCCACGACTAGCTTCTATTCTTTTTAGGGTATCTTGTTTGGGAATACAAAGATTTAACACCCAGGAGGAGCAATACAACTCCGAGATCTTTTGGGCACACACAATAATTTCATAGGTCAGAAGACAAAGGATCTCAGGATTGCTGCCTTCAGATTATACCATCCTGCCCTTTAAACACAACATCTGACTTTCTCATGTGGTCAATACCCTGAGTACACATATATCAGAGATAATATACTTAGAATGTCAGCTCCTCTTGAAGAGGGAATCAATCGCTTTCTGTATGCGAGATAAACGCTCCGTGATTTTAAGATGGGAAAGGTCAACCCCTGACTGAAGGCAGCACAAATGTTTCTTGCAGGGCAGTCAGTTCACAGCTTCTCTTTGACTGGAGTATACAACATGTTAGAAGGGAAGATGATTTCTTTTCTCCAAGTTTCTTTTAATAAAAAAAATCTTTGCAATAGGTTCTCCTGCACATGGTGACCCTGCAGCAAGCCTGGGGAGCTAACATCGGCTTCTGTGGATGGTGCTCCCCACTGTAATCAGCTCTGGCCTGTAGCTAGAGAAAAATCTTCCTACCTTATCACTGATGTAAGTCTCCTATTCCCAAATCTTTCAAAGCCCTATTAACAATGGCTTTCGCAGTGACCTACAGTGTTTTATGGAAGGGAGCAAGACGCACTCCCTTCAAGACTGAGGCAGATCTAGTTTGAAATTCAGACTTCTAAGAATGCAAGTGTCCAGCCTGAGACATCTTCTTGATGCTGCCAACAGGCAGGGAGCAGGGCCACTGCCCGCTGCACTGCCTTGCATTACTCCGGAGGGAATGCTGCCACTGCATCGTTTAATCACAGCGCTGTCACACCACTGGCAAGCAGATTTTTCCTTCATTAGATTGAATATATAATCTCATTACATACATCTGACACACCGACTAGCTCATCAACCAGCCCGCGCTGCTGGCTGCACCGTGGCGAGCAGCGCAGGAACCTTTCTGTGAAGAGAGGCACTCAGCTGCTGCAAGAAGGGACATCTAAGACTCAGGCTGCTGAAGCACCTTTTCTTCCTTCCCGTTTCACCGCACGTGGCACGCAGGCAGCGTGAGCCTCGAACAGCCAGGGAGCCAAGGGCAGGGCATCCTCCCCCGCTGCCCTGTGCCGCAGTGCTCCTCTGCAGCTCACGCTGAGCTACGTCCAGTTGGCCACGAAGGAAGCGTTTGTTTGTGTGCTCGAGAGCTGCTACCAAAAATGAATACTGGTGAACAATCCAGGAGAGGGAAAAGGTGAACGTGGCACGAGGAGGTGAAAAAAGAATGTCTCATACACTCTTGTATAACCAGGAAGATAAGAGCCTGTGTGCACCTCTCTGTGCGCAGTGCTGAAGATGAAGGTGAGCAGCGGGTTGATTCAGCCACGCTGCTTGAACACCTTGTTTAAAAAGATACATTGCTAAGGGCACCATTGCTGGTGGGACGTTGTCTGATGGTTAAAAACAAATGGATCGGCATTAATAAACCCAAAGCTTTTTCTAGACACAGAATCTAAGGGCATGTAGTGATCCACTTGTTTTACAAGTGCATGTTTCTCAACAGTGCAAAAGAACCTTCAGAAGGAAGCAAAGAGCCAACAGCACGGAGAGCTCCAGGCCTGCCCATGGTGCCACCCACCTCGTGGAAGCAGTACTCCTCAGATATGGTAATTTCAAGGATACACCCGTGAGACATTACTAACAAAACCATCCTTTGTATCCACTAGTGAATCAGCCTCCCCTACAGGCTGAAAAAACTTCCGAAATGCACACCCCAGCCAACATCACCTCCATCACAGCATCAAACAGCTTTGCAACAAAACCTTTAGAAATGGGATCTTAAACCATACAGGAAAAAACCCAAACTCACCATTAACTTTGGCTGCACAACTGCAAACCCCAAGGGCTGATACCACGAGACACACACAGTCAGAAAACCCACTCAAATGTCTGCAGCACATTTAAAAGCCTACGAGATCTGTGTAAAACCATGTCCTTTTTTATTCCCCACTTATACAGAATAACAGCAAAACTTAAGGCTTTTTATTTTAGCATGTTGAGCAATAGCATTAAAGTGGTTCTTACAAGCACTGATAATCAGAAGCCTTTTTTGCTTTTGAAAACTGTTCTTTGTTTGAACATCTGAAGAGTATGACTCCAGGCTCTGTACTCTGCGTATTACAACCGCTGTTGTAATACCTAATCCATGATCTAGGCTAAAGAAAAAAAAATGTTCAGAATATTCAGGGCATTGAAGATGAAGTACTTCAGGGAGGAAAAAAAAGAAAAAAAAACAGCAATAAAAAACCCACAGAAAGCCACCGGAAAGATAACATGGAGGCATTTTGCTCCAAGAGGGGAGGTGATGAAGGGGAAGGAAGGAACAGCACATTAAAAAACCAGAATCTTCATTCTGCTTTTGTGTTGCCCATGCTTCTGAGAAACACAAAGGCTTAAACAAAAGGCTTCAGTTGAGCAGGGGTTCTACAGAATAAAGACCTACGCATTATTAAATGAGATGATGTCCTGAACACGATCAGTTAGAGCAGCGTGCCATGCATCATCCACCTAACAGCAAACTTCCCATCTCTGCTGGATGTGGAAGAATGAAAAATGAAAACGACAAAGCAGCCAAAAGCCCCAACTGAGCAGGGCACGTTTCTGCCTGCGTCTGTTTGTGTGCAACAGAGGAGAGGCCGAATTTTAAAACACAGAGCAAACAAAATTGGTGCAGACATTACTGGAATAATTAAACCGAGCAATTATGAGTAAGCTGCTGCATGGCTTCTGGAAAACAGAACCAACATTTAGGGCTGCTGTGCTCCTTTTGGAGGGCATGTTGAGAGCTGATAAAAGGGGATTTCAGGGACGGTAATTTGATGCTTCTAAAATCTGCACGGACCCCTCCATAGAATTTTATGTTCCGAGCAGGTTCAGCTCTGCTTTGCCCACACAAGCAGCCATTCAGTTTTATTTGCATAGTAACTGCTGCTTTCAGCTGGGGTGTTTTTTCACCATATGTGAAAATAGTGCTGGAGAGTGTTTAATAAAAAAAAATCTGAATTTCTTTGGATTCTTGGAAGAGTAACAGAAAGGGAATAAAAGCAGCAATGATCTGTGTTCCCAGGAGCAATGGCTATTTTCCCCCAGCTAAATAAATCATTGCTCCTCACTTTGTAAGGAGTTAACAGAGCCCCAGAACCACCGGATGGCTTGGGTTGGAAGGGACCGCAGGGACCGTCACGTTCCAGCCTGGGCTCCCCAAGGACAGCTTGCTCAGACAGCTCAGCCTGAAACACCACGGTCTGATCAGGGAATCACATCACGAGGCTCAACCCCAGCAACATTTCTGACGTACGCAGGTGGGAGTGACTTCCAAGGTGATTTCTGTGCTGTGCTCTGTACTGCTTCCTGCCCCGACTGATCTGACACACAGTTCTACGTGTGCATAACTCCTTCATAAACCAGAAGGATTCATTTCACCATTCTGAACGCAACCACAAGTAATTTTCTCCTAAGTTAACTACTAAATTTTTTACAATTTGCTGTAACTTTATGATTTTAAGACAGTGGACGCTGGCTGTAGCTGCTTCAGTAAAGCCAGTCCTTACGAGGAGCATTCATCTAGATAAACAGTCACTGGGACAGATTGCACGTACCAGGCTCAGTCTTTCCACTGAGAAATGAAACGTACTTGGTATAAAATGAAACACAGCTATTCTATTTGTAACTAATGTACCTTAGAAGTGAAGCAAATATTGATATTTCAGACACCAGACTCAAGATCTATACTGACCTCCACACCACGCATGCTGTTTGCATTTGGTAATCATACTCTGTTTTCTGTAACTGGAAACAAGTTTCATCGAAGACCATAACTCAGCAGCCTTTTTGCCACAGTGTTTTACTACAATGCCATTATCCTGCCATATTACATTTTACAGTATGTGTGCAGGCCCCATAAATACACGAGCCTATGTAAAATAGGCAGCAATGACTCTCCCTGCTTTCTGAACACTTGCAGCTTTTGAATTTTATGTGGGCCTCACATTTTGTTGATGTGTTTGCAACGGGATATATACTGCCCAGAAGAGAAATTATTTTACATTTCCATTAAAAGCTGTAGTGGTAAATAAACCATCAGAACTCATGCAGATATTCACTGGAACTTCTACAGCAGTCCATTAAAGTGTCACAATCTGTGCTAAAAATCTGAAAGAGTAGCTGGATACAACCCATCTAAACCTTAAATATATGGTTAGATATAAATGATAAAGATATTTGAGAGCATCCCACGAAGCTCTGCAGAGCTCTCCAGACAAGTTCACGCTCATCAATAACAGCTCAGCACAACAGCAGACACAGGAAGCTCTGCAAGTTGCTAATCCTCAAATAGGAGCTGTTCAGAGATCCCTCTCAGAAAGTATTTTCTTATAACAAAAGAGATCTGGAATAAATCTTAAGGTCAGCTTCTGCTCAGATTGACTTTATCAGCGCTCCCAGCCAGACAGTTCTAGCTGGTCTTGGCCCCCTGGGCTCACCCCATGCCCAGCACAGACCTGCAGCCCTCCCAGGCAGCAGCACAGGCACTGCAGCACTGCCTGGCACTGCTGAGCAGAATCCACCGAGCTAAAGGGCTTTTTGTTTTGTTTCTCTTTATTTGAAAGCCTGATGTTTAGAAATACCCACCTCTAACACCACGACTCCTCAGTGCAGAAGGCCTGACATTTCTAACAACCAGCATAAACTGCAGTAACTCTAAATGATGATAGAATTTATTAAATTCCCCGCAGGCCAGCTGTTCCGTGGCAGTCTCAGGAGGTGCTCCATGTTACAGGAGGATCAGTTCCACAGTCAGCTCCACATTACAGCCCGCTATGTCCACGTTACACCCAGGTCTCAGGGAGACAATGGAAACTCCCAGTGCTTAATTTCAACCTATGGTGCCTGGAGAAATGCAAAGCCCTTTTGGCACTGATGGAAGCACTTTTTTTGCTCCTATACCCACAATTTATTTTATTCTCTTATGCACCAATAACGTAAAACATACAGAGCAGAGATTATCCTGAACTTAACTAAATGCACATTGACTATGCATATGGCTATAACACCATGCACATATGCAGAGTCTTTTCCAGGCTACAGCTGCCGCAGAGTGCGGCATCCTGACTATCAAGAACCAGACAGCAGGGAAATGCCATCAATGAACTAGAGAGGATGCTGTAATTTGTTCTGTTTGCTGACTCCAGGACCCTGCTGCAAAGCACCGGGATCTATTAGCAATATTGATTCCAGATGCAGCTCCTAAACTGTACAGACTTACTCAAAAGGACAGAATCAAGTTGTCCAATTCTTCATTGTTTCACTTTTAAAGTAAATGAATGTGTCGCTGAGAGGCGCTGACTCCAGTGCTCAGTATGTTCTTAAAATTAATAGAAAGAAAAATATCCTTTGGCAAAAGCACATATGAGGAAAGTACAGCCTTGTGCACTGGATAATAACACAACCCCCGTGTGAAAAGCACCCTGCCTTACCAACACGATGCAGTTCTAATAGCTGCTGAGGCTGGCCATACAGTGGCTGACACCAGGACAAGATTTCTGCATCTGTCTTTTTGACTTTTAGAGATGATCCCATGGGCTGTCTTTTCCAAGAGGTGCAGACACCCAACAGCACCAAAACTGAAGCTGTCACTGTAGAAACTCAACATTCAACTCCACGTTTGCAGAGAGGAAGAACTCAGCCCTCTCATCTTCATCGTGCCAACGAAAACCAATAAAATCAAAATCGATCCTCTCCTATCTGGGGAGCAGGAGAGCTTCAGCAAGAGAGAATCAGACCCAGAGCCGTGAGCCCACGCACCCACCTGGCAGCACAGCAACCCCCATGGGCAGACGTGGATTCACCAGAGCTCGTCCAACTGCTGCCCTGCACCAGGGCTGCGTTACTGCAACCGCCCTGAGCTGCATGGAGCCCCTGCTGCACACAATTAATGAACCTATCTATGGGGAGAATCTGTTGTGGGGACTGTAAGCCAGAACTGTCTCTTCTCTCGGCCAACTCTGCATGAATTGTGAAAGAAATGGCTCTGGTCCCACCGCGTCTGTGCCAGCAGAGATTCTGTTATATTTAAACCAACATTGGCCACAGCAGGGGATTATCAGATGCTCTGCTTTAAATGCTGGGTTTTCTTTTTTGTTTTGATGTTTAACTCATAAAAAACTGAATTTATTTGGGTTGGGTGCTGACGCCTGCAGGCACAGCTGCTCACCAGCTCGGCTTTGCTTGCCATGCAAACCCACAAGAAGATGCCTTTAAACCCTTTTACAATATGTCCCACGTCAGGCTTTTTTTTTTTTTTTTNCTAAACTATTTTGAAGGGTGAAACAATAGCTTGGTTACACAGTTCTGAGCTGCTGCTGCCACATGAAGATTTATTAGGAGTAAAAATCGGGCACGCTCAGTAGTATTTCATGCACAAGAGATGAACTTCGGCTCTATAAAGACTGTAATCAAGTTCTTGGAAAGAGAATGAGGATTTAGAGAGAGACCTCCTTCCACTGCAAAGTGTCTGCCTCTTACTGAGCTGCACTGTGTGATGAGAGCTTGGACTGCATCAGTCAATCACAGCCCTCGCCAGAAATACATCGCTGGATTCATTTGTTACTACGGCAAGCACACAAGTGTGGGCTCCTTGGGAAAACAACGTTCCTGCACCCCTGTGCTCGATGGAGAGAATCATTGGAATCTCCTCCAAGGGATTCAGACTGACATTGGCATGGAAACACAAACGGGACATGAGTCTCCTGTCCATTTGGTTTTCAGTTTGCATTTCCAGGTCCGTGCAAACCAAACCAGACCAGCAGTAGCACAGACAGTGCCTACTGTGCATCTAACCAAACAGACACGAGCTTCGGCCAGAGTTACTCCAAGCCTTCAGCTTTCATCCAGGGCTTCACCCAAACTCTACAGAAATAAATTCTTCTTCCAAAGCCATTCATGTGATGCCAGCATTAGGTTTTACAACATCCTGCGTTTCTTGATCCCACACCCAAGCACACAACAACTCCTGTGCACACCTTGCAGGCTGTCCCAGTTGTTCCTTATCCACCTGGTTACGAAGGCAGATCTTCCTTAACCTGAGCAAACCAACTTGGTTCATAGCACCAAGCTCTCTGCCACAGACCACAGCCATCACTCATCGTTCATATACCCATTTCTAAAGACACTCAATTATTTTCAGTAGACCGTTCACCTTAATGAACATAGAATTAGCCTTGAATCCTGAGCCTTTATGTGAAGTTTTATCATCCAGAGCAAATATGACCCGTTACGATTTACTGCTTTATTAGCAGCAATAACAATTTTACGATCAACATCAGTAAATCAGGATTTATTGAGAACTCTACAATTTTTATCTCTAGAAAACAACTAAAATGTCAGTTTTTTGTTTGATATAATTCCTAACTTGCATAAAAGAGAGATGCAAAGCCCCTTTTGCCTCCCCCCACTCCTCACCTGCCCGGTACCAGCCTCACCTCAGCTGCAGGCACTCCCTCGGGCGGCCGGCAGTGGAGGACGATCATCCCTTCGATGGGAACCTCCTTCCCCTGCGGGTCTTGCTCAAAGTTCTTCCGTAAATCTGCAGAGTTTAATACAAGAGTTCATTACAGCTCCAGCACGGCTTTATTTGGATAAATACGGAGCTCAGATGCTGAGATACAGGGGCTCCAAAAGCCATCCTTCCCCAAACAACACTGGGGAAGCCAGTCTGCCACTTTGCATATAAGTATGTGCACAAAGCACCAGGCAACGAGAGGCACTATTCTCCCATGAGAAAGAGAGGCAGAGAGATACTGCTGTTGAGTTTCCACTTTTCCATCTTGAACAAACTGTGTGACTGCAGAGACACCCCATGCTAGAACAGTGCCTTAGCTCCTAGCTGAGACAGAAGTTGCTTTTCTCATAGTGTCTGGTATGAAGCTATGTTTTGGTTCTAGATAAAACAAGCTGATAACGTGCCCATTGTTTGTCCTTGTTGGCTGGTAGCAGACATAAAGGATAGACACGAAGGAAGGCTGCACCTAATGGCACTGACCCGACACAGGTATGCCCACGAACAGGTGAGGTTTTGCTTGCATTAAACCAAACAGAAGGAGCACTGCTCACAACACGTGCTTCCAGAGTTCGGATGTTTCCATCAGACATGCTCGTCTTCTTCCAACAGTCTCAAATTCCACAGCGTGGATTTACTCATTTAATTTTCCCCATTACTTACACTTCATGAAATACAGCCCCTTAACCAGTAGAGGCTCTGAATCAGTTACATTTTAATATCTCTCATAAAATACATTAAGACTTATTTTAGCAAGCCAGCCAGTCACTAGAGACACGATGCATGTAGTGCATGCTCTCTCCTTTTCGTTATTCAAAAGCTGATTTTTTCACACAGATATCCAGTCTCATTTTCAGTGTCCTACTTAAAAGCACATTCATTAACACTTTGGATGCAGATGTGCCTACAAATGTCTTTATTAGGATGAAAAATGGAGTACAGTCCATCTTCTCACTTTCTCTGCATTCCATGCTACCATAAATAAATACCTACCTGCTTTTTTCAGAGAAACATAAAGTGCTGTAAGGCTTTGGACTCAGCTAGAGGCAGCTGTTCATTTCTCTGTCTGGACTTCTAAGAAGTCCCATCATCTCTGCACTCAAGAGTTCCATTTCTTTTCATAAAGAAACATGGCTTCAAGTGCAAGTAGCACAGCAAACGGCCAGCACAGGAGCACTGTTCTCAGCCACAACATTCAGCACACTGCAGAAAGCAGAAATGAAGAGCACTCTCTGGAGTGCCTGCTAGGATAACGTGGTAGCTGCAGTTACGGATGGCAGCTGGGGAGGTGCTTTGCACAACGGGTACCATAGTGATGGGTTTAAAAATCCCCACGCACGGCTCCGCCTGCTTCGCCTCACTCTGATTTTTACTCATATCGCCATGGTACGGGGTTGGGAAATCGCAGTGCAGAGAAAAGTCAATAAAAATTCAATTCAGAATAATAGTCCTTTGCAGCTCAGCAACACAGAGGAATTATCAGATCATTCAATGTTATGACATTTAATGCCGTAAAATAAAAGAAATGAATTTACGCATATTTACACATTCAAACTAAATCAGCCCAGGAAAAAATCCGTCATTTATAAAATCAAGGAGTTGCTACACTGTCCTATCACTCACTTCAAATATTAATTCATCCTGATAAGAGCATAATTTTAGAGAAAAAGGTTTATCATCAATCGCTAGGACAGGATCTGATAAAGCCATCATTCAGCCCCTTGGCAGTGCCTCCCCCTGCACCTCCACCCCCCCGCAGTGTTCCTCCCACCTCCTTGCTGCCATCCCTTCCTGGGACGAAGGTCTCTGAAGCCTCAACTGGTGATTTAAAGGGAAAAGCTCCACAGCAGACTGGGGGAAAGTAACTTCCTACGTTCCCTGCTAGCAGCACTGCTGAAAAGGGACGGATCCAGGCTGACTCTGTTAGAGCAATGCAGCACATCTCATTGCAGGGTAAGGATGGGATGAGGCTTCCAGTATTTCCAGTCTCAAAATAACGATTTTTGTCTTTGGGTTCTGTTCTTTTGATGCCTCTCTTACTATGATGGCATTTATTGCATTTTCCATCTATTCTTCTCTCAAATAATGCTCTGCTGATGGTGACAACACTACAGCTTCAGACACAAAGAACAGAGACAAACTGAGCCTCAGCTCTTTCTGCCTGGGGAAACGGTTGTCCTCTGCTCCCCACTACAATTCCAGAATGATTCTTCTGTGCTAAAAGAGATCAAACCAAATGGCTGCTCCCCTCTGCCCAACGTAACTCCTAGTCCACCTGTGATGCTTCCATTTAAAGCTTAACATCTAAAGCTTCCGCATCGTAACACGAAGTCACGCTGTGTTTGACACAGCCCCACCGGCCACGCCGCTGCCTCCAAGGTCGAAGCACAACGTCTTGGGGAAAGCAGAGGAAAACGCAGAGGTCAGCAGGTGGGCACAGCAGGGCCTCACCAGCACCCTCTGATGTTCCACCCTGCAAGAACCGCACGTTTCCACGCCCCACAGAACCGAGTTCCACTCACAAGCGATGCGGACTGACGCCTTCCTGCTCTTGGAGGTCCCCAGGTGGCTCCAGGCCACGCACTGACACCAGTAATCCTCCGGCCCGTGGAAATCCTCCACCTGCTGCCTCGTCACGTTGATGAACACCTCTCGAACCTTCAGGCCTGATGGGGAAAGACACAGAAAGTCAACCAACACCGCCTGGCTGAGTGGGGCATAGAGCTCAGGTTAGCCAAACCTTTCCTGTTAATTAAACAATTTCGTTTTTAATCAAGGCAAAGCTTTAATTACTTTGGCGGTAATACATTACCACTAATTAAATCCTAAAAGCTGAGTAAGTCATAATGCGTTGAGCTAAAAGAATTACCCACCCACCGTGGCCTTTGCAAGAATGCAACACTTCAGAAACCCTTTGTGCCTTTTTTCACCCAGAATGATTATTTGGAATTGGATAACGTACAATAAAACTGTATTCCCATTTACCACTCTCAGTGCATGTGAGATTCTTTCTGAAGAACCCTGGTAGGCCCATCCGTCACCCCCAGCCCAGTCACACAACCAGAACCACGCGTGTGTCAGGGACTGATCAGCTCCACCTAAAAGACTGAGGAGAACCTCACGGCACAACGAAGGGCAGCCAGGAGGAAAGACAGGAGGAGCCTCGTGCTTTCCTTCACCCGCTGCCATCTCCATAACTCCTGAGCACAGCAGGAATGTAGCAGAATTGCCCTTGCAATTTGTTTCAGACAAAGTTTGCAGGTAAAGACAAGACAACAAACCCAGAAGCCTTGTAAGCCCGACACCTTGCTTGACACACTTGGGATGTCTGCTGTGCCTTTGTATGATGGTGTGAGGGGAAGAAATAAAATCCAAACCAGGGTTAAAAGGCATTAAGAATCATTTAAAAGAGCTAGTCAGAAAAGCATTAATTTGAAAATTGAAAAAATTCCTGCCTACTACTTTCTTCCTTCTCTCCTCTGGTGCATTCCCAAGATACTTATTTCCCCTTCGCTGGAAATGAATGAAAACTCAATCTGAAAATATTTCACGCCTGTGAAGTTTATAAAGCAGCGAGAAATCTCTAAACCTGAACTCCATAAAAATTGGCTCCCACTTAATCTCAGGCATCATTAACAGCTGGGTATTCCACTTCTGAAAGGCACTGGGAAGCCAGCTTGTTCCTTTGGTAAACAGGAGCTGGGCCCCCCCGGGATGCTTGCTGGCGAGGGTGGGGAAGGTCAGACGAGCTTGAAATACTAAGAAGCAACCCAAAACTTTTGCTACATTTCCCACAAAGGGCAAAGGACATTTTTATTCCTTTTCATTGATGCTGTTTGCCTTGTCACAGCTCACAAGGACACCTTCAGGCATGGCCAAACCTCTAAGAGCCTCCTCCTAAGTCATCTCAAAAACCACTTCAGTCACTCCGCTACTTATTCACTCTGTAATAAGCAGAGCTTTCCCAGCTGTTCTTATTTGCGCTCAGTCTAAACACGCAGGCTGCTCGGACAGCAACAAGCCCCTGAATTCTGTCACACAACCTTTTTGTAGAGTGATCTTCATGGGTCAAAGAGGAGAGCAGCTACGGTGAGTTCCATCAGAGAACATCTGAGTCCAGGTGACCCGACAAAGCGGGTCCCAATGGGCTGAACATTTTGCATTGGACACTGCCAGCCGTATTTTATCGATACTGCACCTACGACAAATCAAGGTGTGTGCAGTCCCTGCATGGTTTCCATCAAAGCTACAAAGCCTCAAAGCTCCAGAGCCTCCCATAGTTCCCCAAAGACTGGATGTTCTCCATGCTACATTAAACTACAGAAAGCAAATCTATAGGGAACAGAGGCAGATACCCATTTATCATCACTGTATTTCACCAACAGGTACATTCACACCTACCCTCTGCATCCCAAAAACACCAGAAAAAACAGTCATAGGAAATGACACAGAAAAAAAAATCCAGACAAATAAAACCAGGCGCGTCACAAACAAGAACAACATTCTACCTGCAACTTGTATAACTCTAATAAGCACTGCAACTCCAACCCTTTAAATTATTGTGCAAATTATAACCATCATCCTTTGTTACACAGTACAGCCTTACAGAATATGAAATTATGACTATGGTACTGATATGCTAATAAGCTTTCTGCACTGCTGGATGGTTTAGCTGCAGATAGACTAATGCTGGCAGCAGATGAATAATTGCTCTCCATGTACTAAACATAACAGAGCTGCACAGAACTTCAGTATTTGTCAGCTTTATTTGTTTAAATGAGAAAAACGCTGACAGCAGTTATTGCTGTAATCCTTTTATTTATCAGACAAGAGAACTCTAGTTACTCTTAGCAGGTCTGATCCTGCGGCAAAACCAAAATTGGAAGTATTTGGAAACTAATTTTGAGGTGCAGGTCGCAACATTCAGGAAAAAAAAGAAAAAAAGCAAAGCAGAAGGAAATGAGTCAAACCATAACCATTATATTTTTATCACAGCAGCATCCAGCAGCTCAGGCTCTAATTTTCTGAGCACACAGTGAGCAGAGTCCCTCTCCTGCCACGCTTATGGCACAACCCAGGAAGGCAGACTGAGGGCTGCTGGCAGCAGCTTATGGAGATGCCAAGATCCATTCCTTGCCTTTAGCATTAAGCTTCCTCCCTTGTTTGTTGTTCTGTTGCTATTTTTCACCACTCTTCCACGCTTCCTCTCTGAATTTGCACCACATCACAAGCAGTGGAAGGATGGAGCAGGGCAGACGTGCTGTGTGTGTGCGTGACCTCCTCCTGGTGCTCGCCCTTCCACCAGAGGCACCGCTCCCTGCAGCCAGCTGAGCACAGCTCCTCCCAGACGGACCCACGCAGAACGCAGGACACTGCCTGTTTGGGAGCAGATATGTTTATTCCCCAGATCTGGCTCCAGAAGTGAGGGTACTGACAGTCTTCATGTTTATTCCCTCCCCAAACCCTCAAGCCTGCTGTGTACTGAAGGCTGGGGAAGTTCTGTAACAATCTGTGGGTGTGGGTACATCAGGGGAGAGATCACCCAGGCCAGCCCTTCAACACTGCTCTGCACAGAGCCCCTGCTCACATGCCCGTGTCCTGAGGGCATGGTGGCAGCTCTCAGAACACACAGACACATCGAACCATGGGGATCACGCTTCTGTGCAGCCAACGTCAGCTCTGTCCTTGGGCTAAATGCAAACCTGCAACATTTATATCCCAGATCCCGTTTGCTAAGCATGCCTCCATGTCCCAAAACTCAGTGTTACTGATGTTATTAAAAACCAAAACAAAAAAACCTATCACCTAATGCTGCTTTATCTCTTTTCAGTCTATTATTAATCCAAGGCTTATAAAACATAATTGCAGTGTTCACAAGACAGACTTTCATTAACCATATGGAAGAAAAACATTTAGAAACGACATTTCTTCTGTATTGATTCAGCAATGCCTTCAGAAGTAAAGGTTATGCCTATTAAATTCTTTTTGAAAAGGTAACCGTAAAAATTAGAATTCAACCAGATTAGCATTTACAAAAAGCTGTTAGCATGAAAGTTCTTCAGAATGTGTCACTTAAAATGAATGCCAAACACCAATGTCACTTTATGAGATGGATCTTCTTTTTTTAAATGGCTTTTTTACCCTCTAAAAAGGAATTTCTTGTATTGATAGAGAGGATGTTATGCCCACGCTGCTATTTCCAACACGCGGAGTTGCCTAGCAATCTTGGAATTTGAAAAGAGGAGGAAAGCAATAACAAAACTGGATTGTGAAATTACAGGACAGCGCAGCATTAAATTGGTTTGCAATACTTATCAAGATACTCCTAAATGAGAAAAGATACAGGGTGAGCTGGAAGCAGGAGAAAAATCTACTGATCATTTTCAACCTTCTCCCTTCTTATTCTCTTCTTTCAGACATACACTTCTACCCAACAGATTGCTCCTGCTTAACTCCATTACTTACCCAACAGCTACCACTGCCTGGGGGGAAGGCAAATGTTGCCATGCAATACACTGGTGTTGCCACTGGTTTTCAAGGTTCATCCTGACACGAATTTCAGAAAAGCGTCCGTCTCCCTCTTTGTACTTCTCACTATGATTTACACCATCACATTCCCCTTTGCCTTACAGGTCTGCCTTTCCTTACCCTCTTCCATCCACTGCTTTCTCTTTTGCATTTTGAGAAACTGCAGCTCCCAGCTCCACAAAGCCGTGTCTGCACCCTACAGCACCAGCACACGCAACGTGCCTTGCCCAGCACGCCAAGCCGACCAAGCCACGCGGCTGCAGGAGCCCAGCAGGAAGCAGAGGCCGACCCGGGGTGCCCACAGCACGGCTGCCTGGCTGCGCTCACAGCAGAGCTGACAGCACCACTCCTTCAGCTCAGTGCCAGCCTGCAGCCAGCTGCACAGCACAGCTCTCCTGGTTGCCTGTCTTGGAATGGGCTCTGCTGTACCTTGCTCTATTCTGTACATTGCTGTCAGACACTGTACTCCATCTTCCGAAGGACACAGGAAGCCTCACCTGTGGCCTCATCCATGCTCTCCTCCGACACGTGCTCGTTTTGGTGCACCCACTCGCCGTTGCACTTGAAGAAGATCTGCATGGCTGGCATGGCCTTGCAGCGCAGCACGATGGGGTTGCTTTTGATAATGTAGGCATCGTCTGGCTCCTCCATGAAGTGAGGCAGCGTGCCAGGAGCAGATGGGATGGACTCTGGAAGGGCCTCGCTGTTATCATTTCCTGAAAGGGAAGAAAAATACACATTTTTCATGTTGTTTCAGCTCTGCGTCATCTCATTTAATTGACTGCAAACTGTTTTGTGTTTTATTAAAAACTAACTCTATTACAGGAAAACCTGAAGAATGCAAGAGTTGTCAGGACCGTGCTTGACAAGGACCGTGACACACTTCTACAGAAAAACAATTCAAATGTAAGAACTGCCGAGAAAATTGAAGCATCAGAAAAATACATCATCACTGCTGCCATCACATTCTGAGTTCCTGTGCTTAGATGTGGACACAGGAGCACTCAAAAGCAACTTTCTCCTTTCCTGCAACTCTTCCAATGGAATCAAATCCCCGTTCCTGCGCCAACATCAGAACGTTCCCATTGATTTTCAGCAAGGCTGGGATTTATCTCAGTAGTTTGTCAGGTTTGTGAGAAAACTCCGAGAACAGCAGCAAAAATAAGTCAGAGGAGATCAATGGAGGAAGGCAGGTTCCGAAGGAGGGAGCACACGCAGCACGGCCAAATGCAGCAGAGCAGGACACGGCCGAGCGGCAGCTCGGGGGAACGCAGCGTCAGAAGGAATACCTGGGGGTAGTGCCGATGTGATTTCAGCAGAAGTGATGAGATAAAGCTAAATAAAAAGTAACTCATGATGAAGTAAGTCTAAAAAGCCATCGCAGGTCTGGTAAATCATGGAATTATGCACAAATTTTGTTGTTACTTCTATTAAAAATACATCTCTCACTGAGCACTCTATCTGCATGTGGAAATACACACTGTGCGATGAGAAACGCTTCTGGCTTTCAGAGGAGATCAAGAGGATTCCATTTTTCAAATAGACCCAATGTTTTAAACCACATTTTCAGTGTACTTGATAAAATATTATCCTAATTCTTAGCGTTTTGCTCCTGAACAGTTATGCCAATTTCCATCTTGTCAATCTGCGGTAATGCCGCGTCCCTGCAGGCTCTATTAAAGCCGTGCTTTGTAGGAAACAGCAAAAAAATCATTGTCAGATTTTTGGAGAGGTGTGGAAATCCCCTGCTCCCATCAGCACTCGGTGCCCCACGGGCAGCACCGTGCTCCTGCGGAGCTGTAAGGGATCCACCCCAGAGAGCACCCCGCTGAGACTCCACTCCGAATGCTCTCTGGAGCAGGACACAAAGGAGGAAACCCAAACTGCTCTGTAATTCAGGGCGTAACTCCCCTCAGAGGTGGGGTCAGGACTGAACCACAACCTGAAGCCTTGGTGTAAAATGGGTTTAATAGGTTCCTGCTGGGCGCCTGCACACAGCAGACCCTGGCACCTCCCGTGGGACTGGCACGGTCCCTTCCACCCCACCTCTCCCCCCGCTGAGCTGCTCAGGCCATCGCTGCCGAGCAGCTCTGAGTCGAAGCCGCTCACCTCCAAATGAAACATTCAGCACAGAGAGGCCAAGGGGATTCCCTGCCTCTAAAGGAGAGAATTCACAAAGGATGTGCATCCCTTGCTTGCTCTCACCTCCATCCCCTCAATGGCAGCTCACTAAGATGGAGGAAGATGCTGATGTTCCCCCATCCTAAGGATGGGGCAGAACCCATCCAGGGTCAGGTCCTAAGAAATATTATCTGGCAGGGTAGAGCTAACGTTACACCAAAACACGCGTGCTTCGGGATAAATGGTGTTAGCTGAGATAACCAGAGCAGCTGCTGACCAAAGCAAAACCTCTCCTCAAGTGTATTTAACACTTACTTAACACTTGTAGGTTTTTTATTTAACCCACCTTTGATTTGTGTGTCTTTTGCCTCTTTTTTTTTTTTGGTAGCCTAACTTGTTTTAAAACTCATCTGGAACCCACAGGACAGTTATAAGGATTTTGATCATAAATTATTAAGGCTTTTAATTCGTAAGTGTCAGTTTTCAAGATTCAGGCCATTTGTACTTACAGAAAAATGGTTTTTTTAATGCAACAGAGAATGACAGAAGACCAAACTATCAAACACAACTCGGGTATTTTTCATTCCTGGAAAATTACCTTTCAGGAAGTGCTTTGTGTTTTATGTTCTGCACACCCATCCAATGGGGACCTTAAATCTTTTGAAGACAATAACAGAAACAAAAGGAAATGAGGGAAAAAAAAGGAGTTAGGAAAAAGCACTACATTCTGCTACGAAATGAACACGCTGCTGTTAGCTGTCAGGTCGTGTTTTGAGATCCTGATAGCAGCAGAGATTAATCCTTCAGTCTTTCAAATCTGATTAGGATATGATTTAGATGTTAAAGATTTTGCAATAATGAAAAATAGTGTACACCAATTTTTCAAATGGAGACTTTCAAAATAAGTAAATAGCAATACCTGATGTATTTTAAAAAAAAGTCTGTAAGTTTAAAAGTTGCATCTTTTGAGAATATTTTGAAGTAGAAAAAGGAGCAAAAGCAAACAGCAACGGCTGCACAGCAGGAGCTGCGTGGCAGCCATGCTAATTAAGCAGCTCTGTACCATTTACCAGTGGTGCTGAATAAGTAATAATTGGATTCACTCTCAATGTATAGAGTTTAAAGAAGAATTATGCAGTGGAACTCATCAGCATGCATGTTTTATTACTGACCACTCTCAGGGTTTCCTGTATTGTCAATCTTTGCTAAATACCACATCCCCCTGGACTCCAGCAAATCCGCATAGCAGAGGAAATAACAAAGGCATTAAAGGATTTCATGTGGGCAACAAAATCTCAGATTTCCATCAATGTCTGGGTGAGTGCCAAAGCCCCACACTTGTGCACACGTGATGGGGTCAGATGGTGGGAGGCAGGCAGGCAAACAGCAGCCGGGTTTGCTCCAGCTCAGCACACACCGAAAGCCCCAGGTGCAGCAAGGTGCCAGCAGCCAGCCCTGCCGCCAGCACACGGGCTCCATCCGACCCTCGTGCTTCATATGGCTATCAGGTATAAACTTCCAGCAGCTGTACCGTAATCCTTCTCATCAAATATTTGGGCGACAGGTGGAAAATTGTTCTGCCAGCCGAGGGAAGACAAAATCCATTCCTCCTGGCAATCTTCTGCAATGAAAACTCCAAAAAACGAATGTGCAATAAGTTGTGGAAATAAATCTAAAATATTATCACACAACAGCAGCGTGCTCAAAATCTTTAGCTGCAAACTAACCCTGCTTATCTGAATTTTAAAGAATCTTATTTATTTTTCTACGTGCATGGGACTGTATTAGGCTGGATGCTTCCACTTGTGACTGTTAGTTGTACACTTGTTTTTATTTCATTTCCTCGTTTTGCTTTGCTTTGAAATGCACCGTGGCTGCTTTGATCTCTGCTTTGAAAGCATCTCGCGTGCATCAAGGAAGCCTGACAGCAAACCTGGGAGCCCTGCATTATCCATTTCATTTTCCAGAAGGGTGGGAGCAGTCTGCAAACAGTCTGCGTGGCTGAGAGCAGGGCAGGGAGCAGGAGCCAACGCCACAGAGCCACGTTCCTGTGCTCAGCAAAGCCGGGCCCGGCTGCACACGCTGCTCCCTTACTGCCTGGAAGGCTTTGGATGGCACTGGGTCTGGTTATCAGCAGAAAAGGAGAGCAAAAGTCAGGGAATAAGTTGTCTTAAGATTAAAAATCAAGACAACTGTGAAGTATGACAGACATTTTAAATGCCTGTTGACCTATTTGCTCGAACAATCCCTTCCTACATAACATCCTCTAGGTCTACGAAGCTGTAAGAGGATCAGTGCTTTTTCAACAGCAATAAAACACATGCAAGCAGAAGTTCTGGGCTGCATAAGGTCACCTCCAGGCTCAGGCATGGGGAGTGGAACTGCCTGGAGCACGGCAGAACAACTGCTGCAGCTGGAAGGAACCCAAGGAGCCAAATTGCATTCACTGCTGCTTGGTTGAAACCCCATGGTGACTGCCCCAGGGCACAGCTCCTGCTCACAGCATCCCCCATTTACCCACTGCCAAGGAGCACACGTGGGGCAGCCCTCGCTGGAGCTGTGCTTCCCTAAAACCGTCCCATTTCTGGCATTTCTCCAACACTTTTTCCCACTTCTCATCAAACAGTAACATCATAATCCAAATGCCTTTTCTCACAGAATCCATTTGAAAAAGACACTGTGATGGCAACAGCGTTTCGCTGTAACAGTAAGAGTTCCTGTCAAGTACCACTCCTTACCAGTGCGACAGCTTCCACTGAAAAGATTTTTTATGCTGATGTGACTGAGGCCATTTTCTCAATCCTTATTTATTCCCTCTTCCTTCCCCTTCACGAGCCTTCCCCCAGCACCTCTTTTCCCCACGGATTTCATGTTCAGCTGACGTTGTCTCTTCGCTTCATGACAAGCTTGCAGTTGCATGAAATCCATAAAGTAAGCAACACTTTCAATGGGCTGCGGGAGGGGAGGGCGTTTGTTTCCCCCAATAAGGATTAATACGTCCATAAAACATTAGTGGCCTCTTCTGTGCCAACAGAGATTAATGTTACACTATTGTAATCCCTTATGGATTCTAAATCTATCCATATCGAAGTTATACATATTTATAAAAATGATATATTGCATTTATTAAATATTAAGTGGATTACAAACTTGAAGGATCTTCCATACATTTAAGAACCCGATTTTTTTTCCCCTTAACCAGCAGGCACAGAATATAAATCTTTAAAGGAAAAAAGATTCTCTAGCATCCTAAAGAGCAGAATCTGTGACAGAAAAATGCAATGTGTGAAGAATATCAAACCAGAAGAAAAAAAAATTAAACTTTCAAAACGTAACGAGAAACTACGTGATAATGCATGTGCATGTAGAGAGTCAGATGGAGGAGGGCAACGGCTGCGTGCCTGGACAGCAACCAGGCCTGGTGGGACAACCTCAAAGCACACCAAAAATTCTTCTTAGGGCATCACACACCTACTGCAACACGCTGACAGGCAGAGTTTGTCTTAAATGGCCATCAGTTACACAAATTTTAAGAGTTTCCTGGAAACTTGCCCTGTTTATCAGCTGGCTGTAGGAGATGGAGGACACTCCAGTCCCTCGCCGTGCAGCCACGCGTTTCCAGGTGGAGGGACGAGACCACCAGGCAAGGTCACCTTTGGGGCCGGCCACCTTTGGACCAACAGGCTGCATGGAAGGTTCAAGCTTTGCTGCTGCCTAGGATACTTGGCCTGGTTAGGGTAACAAGAAATAAACTCTGAATAAATCAGCCAATGTAACTTGGCTGCTGTGACGCATGCCTCAGATTGCTGCCAACTGGAGCGGCTGCCGTTAAGAAGTCAGGATTTACTTACAGTTTCTACACTATGGAACAGGTCTTGCAGGCAGCTGAAAAATATTACTTCTACAGTCTAGCACAGAAGCACAAGATAAAGCAGGAGCCACGAAAGTGAAGGAAGGCTCCTCTGGAGAGCTTTGCTTGGATTTTGGTCTACCTAGATGTCCCACATCTGCACTGGAAGCTACACGTATTTCTTCGGGAGATCAGTCTTCTGCTCCAGAAATCTCACTTCTCCCAAGCACAATTATTGACTTAGCACAGCTGCTTATCAAACCCTGGGTCAAAATACAGCACCTGCCAACACAAGTGCTCCCAGCTCAGAGGCATGGCAGCAAGAAATGAGTTTGTACCCAGTTCATAATCACACCTGGGGGCCGGTGCTGCTCCTTAGCCACAGCAGCACTTCATTTACTGAACGAGCCACCAGAGCTCTTTCCATGAACTCAATTCACAACCACTCATCATTACCAAGGCTGAAGGTTCCGATGTGCCCAGCTGCCAGTCCAGCTGCTGGAGGAGGTGCTGACTGCAGAGCTGTTCACCTTCTGCTTCAAGCTGGTCTGCACACGAGCTTTGGTTTTGTTTGCAAGCATGTAATAAGGCTGCTGTACACTTGCTGATAACATCAAAAAAGGGCAAAGAAAACCCACACATATGCCAAACTGCTTTTCTCCTCGAACTACTGCAGCATCAAAGCTGTTCTACAGATAAATGTCAGTTTAATTTCTTTTGTAAATGTTGGAGGTAAAAAAAAAAATTCTTCCTCCGCCACAGAACGCTAATGCCTACAGTTCTTGACAGCACGTGTTGCATAACAAAGCTCGACAGTGCGTTCCTCTGGCTGCCAGCAGAGCACAGATAAGCAGTGTCCACGTGATGCCATGCCCACAATCTCAGCACAAGCTCTCCCCGACCGCTGGCCATCCAGCCTGCAAACCCCTCCGCTCCAGCCAGAAAGTGCCAGGGACCTGCTGCTCTCCCACACTGAGCACACAACGACTGCACTGAAGACAAGGACAGGAAGGAGCACGCACACCAGGGAATCTTTGTTTGTCCAAGAGACGGATGTTTGCATGGCTGAAGAAGAGTTTGTATTCAGCTATAGAAAAATCTCAAAGTAAAAATCAGCCTGCAGTTTGTAACCCTGCAAACATTGACAACAAGTCCTATAGTTTTAAAATTCAAGTAAAAAATAATGTTCTTTATCAAAAACATATGGAGATCCTATTTGATATTTTCAAAAGTTATAGACTTTGAGGTATTGGAAATATCACATTGGCAAATAATATCATTTACCTGTTACTCCTTTCAGAATGAACAGAAACCTCAGGTTTTGTACTGAAGTTCAGCACAATTTTTCCCTTTATACTTAATATTTCTACAAAACCTGTACCACTACAACGAGAAAAGCCTTGAAAAAAAGGCAGGTTGGTCCCATGCAAATTGAAATGAACCCAGCTCAAGCCTACTTAGTCCAAGGCTCATTCCAGAATCTGTTTGCTCTAGGATTAGTTGAGCTGCACCACTGTACACAACGCCTGGCTTGGCATAAAGCCTCACAGGGTCACGGTTGGACCCCAGGGAAAAGCCATCCAAACCCCACAGGGACTTTGGTCTGTATAGGAACTGAGCTAGGGATGAGGACAGAGGGCAGGGTACACGGGGGTGATGTCAGCACGCTGACTTGTGTTCTGTTCAGAAACAGCTCTTCTGCTTGCTCGCACTAATTATAGTATCACCTAAAATACCTCTCCCATTTGAAAAGTTGGCATTTTTCATTTATTTTCATCTTTTGCCTTATACAGTAACCTCGCTGTGAATCAAACTCAAATATCAGTCACTGTCAGAAGTAAATTACAGGATGGAAAAAAGTGAACATGACATTTAAGTCATTAGCATCTGAATAGACATTATCACAATTCCAAATACAAAAGGAACTCCCCCTCCCACCCATTCCCCTTTTTAGCCCAAGCTCATTGCCACATGCTCAGGTGGAACAGAACATCAATCCCTGGGCTTCTGGGGGTTTATTTAAAGGTGTGGTCTAAAGGTATACACTAAATAAAAAACAGGGCCTGACCTGAGGCGAAACTGATAGAGTGACTTTTCTGCCAAGTAAAATATATAACGAGAGAAATAGGAGGGCACGTTTCTCTCCCAGCATTTGCCAGCAGTGCTCGCTGGCTCCTCCTTAGCAAATGGGCTCCTGTGTTCCTCTGCACCCACAGCTGCACAACCAGTTACACGCAGTTATTTCATCTTCTGTTTAATTCCTGTCCTCGTGGCACTCTCTAGAAAAGCCAACGTTCCCAAAGTCACTCATCCCAAGAGAAGTGGAATAGCACTTCTCTCCAGAAGCCGTACAAAATGCCATAAAGCATATTAATGAACGAAGCAGAGTCTTCAGCACACAACTGCTCAATAGCAGAGTCCCTCCTTTTTACATCATATTCTCAATAAATATCAAATATGCTTCCAGTACTGTGAAATACAACTTCTGGAGAAATGGACTGAGAAATGAGGAAGGAAGAACTCTCCAAATGAACGCATCTGCTCCTAAAAACATCGTAGGAGAAGACAGCGTCATGGCTGTGATGAGAGCTGAGCTCAGGTCATCAAATAGAGAGATGCATTAGACTTTACCGTGGGCCCTGATATGTTGAAATTCTGTTTTATTGACGTCAGGAACAAACCTCACAAAACTTCTGGATTCTCTGCATCTGAATGATACGGTTATAGAAGCAAAGATCCTATAAAATATTAGTTATTTCAAATATTACCCAGTTTACAAAGTACCCGGTATCCCACGCCACAGGAAGGATCCAATTAGTAGATAGGTTCTACTTAATTAGAGGGACTCAACTCACAGCTTTTTTTAGATCTTTCTGTAAATACCAATCAAAGCAAAGTGACATTTATACTAACAAATATTTTAATGTGCCTATTTGCAGGACTTCAATGTAATATAACCAAGGAAAAAGCCAGAAAGCCAGCGTGATGGGCACTATGGTGAGCTCTGCCTCTGTGCCACAGGGCACGTCTGCAGCTGGCCCTGCATTTTACACCTACGTGCTTCTCCAAGGAAACCCCTGCCCCGAATATTTCATGAAATAGACGTAAAGCCAGTTGCAGCAGCTAAATGAAATAACCCCAAAGACAGAAGCAGGACAAGGAGATAGTCAAGCTCTTCCGCAGCCTGTTGGTGGAGAGGCACTGCAGCCCGGCAGCGCTTCCTGACCCCACTGCCATGGACTGGTTGCTCGTTACCCACCCGCACAGCTCATCTCCTAATTACCAAATCAACCTGCCTGCTTACACAGCTACCGGTGGGGGCAGGAACAGAGAACCCCAAAACAAAGCAAAAGAGAAAAAACACAAAAAGATCCATTTGGGAATCCTGTCTCTCAAGAACCTCCCACACCCAACGCCCCTACAGCTGACAGTTCCGCACAGCACAAAGATAAATAATTTTCAAAACCTGAAATTTTCCATCTGAATCACGTGCTACTTCATGAAAAAGCTTTCCTCCATCCTGCCCCATACCACTGTTCGAGGAGAAGGGCAGCGCAAGCTTTGCTTTTGTCACGTTAGAGACCTGCAAGGACCTCCAGCTCGGCTCCTGCAAGGTGACAAACACACTGCAGGGTGATCCCGGTGATCCCGCTGTATTTGCATAGCTCATCCTTCTGTGCACGTCAGCGAAATTCTCTTGTCCTGAAATCTTTACACAAGCACACTCACACCTTGAAGCAATAAAGCTCATCCACCCCTCTGCAGCCTCGCCATCAGTTAAGGCACTCACCAGTGTTCTGGGATAAGTGAAATCTGAAAGGAATATCACTGACAATCCAAAGCTGCAAGAGGATTCAGGAGTTCCATGGAGTTCTCCTCACCTTCTGCCTGGATACCTGGATAAGACTGAGCTTTCTCACAAACCTCCAAGCTACAGGAAGGCAGATAGCAGATAACCACTTTTACTCTCCATCCATAACTTCACATAAAATTGCCCTTTCCCCAGACCCAACTTCCCTTTCAGTAATTTACTCATTTTCTTTACAGTGGTGGCTAAAGATCTGAGGGAAGCATTTATCTGTGCGTCCCCCCATCACTGTTCCACCCTTCACACGGCAGCGGGCGAGGACCGAGCCCCCGAGCTGCAGGGTTAATTCCAGCGAGCAGTGGGGCTGCTTCAAAGAGCAGCAACGCGTTCCTACAGGCAAACTGCAAAGTCCCCGAGGGGAAGAAAATTAAAGAGTTAGACACAACTCTTCATAGACCTTCTCTGTGGTTTTTGGCTTCCCGTTACTCGCAGATTACAGAAGCCACCATATTTTTCCCCTCCTGAGGTTACTGCATATATCCCACCAGAGAAACGCCAGAGAATGGCATTAAACACCCAGACACGCAGCTCTCAGTTACAGGCACAGAGCTTGCCCTGCTGCTGTAGTAAAGGCTGAATGCCTTCCCTCTGCAGATGCCTCAGTTTGTCATCACTGACCCATTCCTGACCACGCACGCTCAGGATCTCACCTTGAAATCCCAAAGATCTGTTCACTTTATGTTGACTTCTCCATTATTTTTTCTCCCCCTTGTGTGCACACATTTTTAGATCCTGTTTATTACAATTAACGAACGGAACTGCTGAAATACCCACACTAAGGGTGCAGCACGCAGTGAGTCAGACCTGAAGCACAGGAAGAGAAATGCCACCACGCAAGCTGGGATGGGTAAAGGGCTCTGGGCACAGAAGCCACAGAACAGCATTTTTCCTTAAGGCAAAGAGCCGCTCTCACAGCAACCAGCAGCAATAACAGCCCAGCAAACTTCAGTTTTTCCCCAGCATGTCAAAAACTCTGGAGTGTGACATTCAAACCCATCTCCTCCAAACTCCACAGACACGGAATCTCAGCTGGATTTCTCTCTGCGAGGAGCCCCGGTGCTTCAGCAGCTGCGATGAGCGCTCACTTTTGCTTTGTGCTGGGGTGGGGGAGGCACCACGGGCACTGGCAGCGGCTCCTGCTGCAGCCACGAACCCGCTGAGCCCCCCATGGGATGTCCTGGGGAGCAACGAGAAGTGCCAAGTTCATCGGGCCACGTCCCCTGCAGTGCAGTGGTGCACTCATTCACCAGTTATAGCAGTAACACACTACTTACACCCTCCACAAACACCATGTCTGTAGTTCTGTTCGAGTACTGATGACCTCTAATTCTCATTTTGCAAAAGGACAAAACATGGAACCCTTCTGTGAGAAACACGAGCACAACAATTAAATGAGGCTGGGTTCGTTGCCATGTGTCTAGAACCTTTTTTTCCTGATATGTGTGAACAGCTAAAAATAAATTCAAACTGTTGACAGCAAAACCACGTTTCCAATTCTGCACAGAACAGCACTCCGATGGCTTTGAAGAGCTGAACAGGCTCCAGCACACACTGCCTTACACCTCACCCATCTGCTGAGCCTGGGTGACCTGAGGGACGAGCCTGGAGGGATCCTACAAACACTGCAAACATTTTACAGAGAACAGGGCACGGTGCTAGGAGAGCCGAGCTGGATGCACACACCGGCTCACAACCCTGCACTGCACAACGCAGTCAAAAAGCCACGGCTGTACTACAAAAGCACAACAAATTTGTTCTGATGCTTAAAAACCCTCAGCAAGTTTGTCACAAGCACAAGCAGCAGATCTACAAAACCAACAAGCACTCACGCATTTCACATGGGGAACTGGGAAAACAAAAAAATTATACTGATCACAATCTTGTTATTAATAATGTACAAAGCCTTTGCTCAAAATCCAGACAGCTTGTCAGAGACAAAAGCATCCTCAGCCTTTTTATTTTTTTAAACCAGAACAAAGCATAGAGGTTTTCATCTCTCCTTCCAAATGCCATCAGACCCTACAAAGTCTCACATGCTCTGCTGCTGCCATTAATGGAACGGCTGCGGAGCAAAACCACGGCTGCAGATCCATGAGCCACCGAGGAGAGATGGCACTGGCAGCTGATCTCACCACTGGTACCCATCCATCCATCCATCCATCCATCCATTCCTGGAGCCTCCAACAGCGTGGTGGTTGACTATCTGCAGTGAAATCTCCTTCTCACTTTGTCAGTGGGATGCAAGCTTGGTATTTCTTTCCTCCAACAAATAAAAGAGAGCCTGGCAGCCTGTGATTTCCTCCACCTACTTCAGCATACACACACACACACCCTGACCCTGGCTTCGGGTGCTTAGGAAACGACCACAAACTGCTCTTGGGCTGCCCAAAGCCCCCTCAGCTGCATTCAGGATCCTTTCCCTATCTTTTATGGAAAGCAATAAGAAAGGTGGGGAATTATTCAGGAACTGTGTTCGAATGCTCCATGAACAACATTCTTTTCATATCTGCGAGATGATAAGAATCACTTGCTACTTCAGTGCTGTGTGAATCATCTTCTCCCCAAGAAAAGCAGCATTATTAATGGAGGGTGTTTATCACCAGCTCTGATTGAAAGGCTCTGCGTTCCAGGACGTGGAGATTTATTTGTCAAGTCTGACAGCTCTGATGCAGCCCTGCAGTGAACAGCAGCGTCTGAAAAGGAATTTATGAAATCCTGAGCTCTAGCAAACAGCCAAAATCATGGTGAAGTTTGATATTTGAAATGAGAGGGAGACAAAGCAGCTATCTAGATAAAAATCTGTATTTCCATTGAAAAAAAAACTCACTACAAGGATACAAAAGCCCTATGGAACAAAGATGCTAGATCTCCCATATTTAACATTTCCTTTAAATATTTTATAGAAGACATTCATATCTAAAATCCATCTAGATACCTTTCATTCTAGATGCTGAAAGCTCAACAGACAGACACCTCATGTAAAAGACGAGCCGTGGGCTTTCCCTTGCCAGCATGGTAACATCAGGGCTGTTACCTTTGGCTGAATTTAAATCATGAGTTTGGACAAGCAAGCCCTGCACATGAGCAGCCTTATCACACTGCCACAGCGCTGGATGGTGACATAGTTGAAGTAATTTTCTTGATCAGGAAACGCCGTAATATATTGTGAAAAATCCAACCTGGAGGCTCTTCCAAGCCCATACCAGCTCACCTGAACCAGCATCTCATCAAAAGTAAATAAAATAACGGCAGATTCACAACACACAGAGCTCAGTGCACCCATCCAAAGAAATGCTGTACGCTGGGCACTCTGAACAAACGAGATCTGGGTGAGATCTGCTCATGTATACATCACACATGCACAGAAATTACCTATCAGATCCCTCTTTGGCATCAAGTTGCACAGCTTCAAGGGAAGAACTGAACACATAAATCTTTTTACTCTCCACAAACACACTTACAGATTTATATATGACTACAATTGGCTTTAACTTCAAGTCCAGTGTTAAACCCGACAGCAGCCACATCTCCACTGTGTGACTTCCATGCACGTGAGCGTAATGCAGCAGCGGGAGCAGCTGCCAGGACCCTGCCTCTAGCTGGGCTGGGATCTCCTCCAGCTACACCAAAAGCTGTTTTGTCAATGCAAGAGGAATAAATCAGAGAAGACGTACTTCACCTTTTGGAAAGCCAAGCCATCAGCTCATCCATCATCTTCCATCAGTGAGAACTTTACTGAACAGAAGCAGAAGAGGAGTCGATAAAACATGCTTAAATACCACCCAGGCCTTTCCTTGCTGTGCTTTTAATTTGGTAAATAAACGTCCTCCACTGGGCAGCACCCGAGAGCCTTTGCCGTGACGCAGATGAAGTGCTGGGTTAGCGTTGCTGGGCTGAATCGATCTCAGAGGCACAGCTAACTGCAATGGCCCTGAAACGCTCCCCCTCAGCCCCCCTGCTGTTTAATTCCAAACATTAAAAGGTGCATGGGGGGGTAAGAAAACTCTGGAGTTAAAATATAACCCTTTTGATGGTTTTATTTAATCTCTTAACTCTACAAACAAGGAACGTGCGTCTTACAGGCGAGAAGCAGAAGTGTAATAATATCCAAAAAAATCTGGCAGAATATATTGTTAATTAAACTGAATTCAGCCCCAAAAGGCACGGTCTGTCTTTTTTTTGAGGCTTAATTAAGAATAATATCAGGGGAAAAGATCACCATGAAATCACCATGTAACACGGGGAAAAAAAAGGGGCTGTGCTGCACGAGTTGTTGTATCACTGGGGGGATTTTCATCCTGTCATCATCTACTGGCTTTGGCCAGTGACACATCCTATATGGCAAACACTCACGTTTTTGTTGTATTGAAACTGCTTGTCCATAAAATGAAGAGCAAAAAGGATGCACAAAGACTTCATTTTCAGAAGCGCTCACAGCTGTGGGGCCGCAGCCTCTCAAATGATTTCTTTGAATAAAGAAACGATGGAGCAGACAGGATGGTGAAGGTAAAAGAACACATTTCTGTTGGAACACAGATTCAGTGTGAATGAAGGGAAGATCCTGGCAAGTGACACCTATCTTTGAGCAGAGGCACGCGATTGTTTCAAATGCCATTCTGCACTTCGGGAGAGGTACGGGCTGGCACGCCGAGCTCAGCACACGAGGAGCACACACAACCCATCAAGGAGGGATTTTTGCACAGAATTTGCAGACTTAGATGGACATCCTGGGAGCTTTTAACACCAATTTATTCGGAGGTGAGGCCTGGCAAAGCTGCCATACGCTATTTGTAGCATCTTGTTTCCTGCCATTTAACTGACCTCTCCTATTTTTACTGATGTTTGCCTGTAATCCATGCCTGGCACAACACCGACCCACCAACCACAGCGCCTGGAGCCTGAGCAAAGGCTCGGAGTGCCAGCAGCACCTCCTGCACGCCCAGGGAGGAGGAGGGACGAGTCCAGGCTCCCTGAAGGCCACAGGCACGGGGCTCATCCTGCTGCAAGGAGACCAGGAAAATGATTGGCACAGAGAAGCACTGCTTCACTTTGTCTCCAGACATGAAGGAAGGTCACTGTCTGTGCCATTCCCTATACAATGAACATTACACAAGTGAGAAGCAAACTTTTGGATTTGGTGCCAAAGATTGGGCATAAGAGTAGATAAAGCCAGTGTTCTGTCCTGGTATTAAACAGCATCAGAAAGAATACTGCATAACACTGTATTAACAGTATTGAAAATAAATAACCAAAGGGGGAAACAGCAACGCTACCAGGACACAGATCCACCCAAGAGATTGCTACAGCTGGAGCATAAGGCAGGGCAGGGGAAGCACTGCCCCTGCTCTCCTTCCCATCACGCTGCAGCTGCTCCTGGCCCTGCCAAGCAAGGAGAGGAACATTGCTTCCCAGAACTGCATAACCAAAATGCAGAAGTGTCTTTGAAACCACACAACTGCTCAGCTTCCTTGTATTGCTGGCAGATTTCATACATAAATTAGCTGATGTTATGGATGCTTCAAGAAAAACTTCTTTTTATTCCCCACATGCTTTGCTATTGTGCTTAGAAATGCACTACACAAAACATATGCATTGCCAAGCACCATAGGGAAATGCAATAAAAGTATCAGTAGGGAAGTAGCAAAATGAGAAAAAAAATGTCCAGCAGTCTTTAATGAGGTCCTTCTGGTCTCCAGCCAAAGCTTCTAAGAATGAGGCAGTGAAATTCCAAGCGATCAAAAAAATAAATAAAAAATCCTCAGATACAAACTTGATCAAAATTCTATTTTTCAAGGTAACAACATACTGTCTCTTTTGCAAGTGATTTTGATATAAAAGAGTGATGTTATTAACAAGCCCCATCCTTGCCATTTTTATTGCATTTCAGTTTGAACTCTGGAATTCTAATCAACCTTAAGCACTTGTTTGGAACAGAGACGGTCACGCTCATGCTCGCCCTTACTGCAAGGAGTGCTCAGTGAGCGCTGAACCCTTCTCCTCACAGCTCTGCTTCAGGAGCAGGATTTGCACCCAAGTGCAGCTTCTTTCTACCCAGCAGTGGCATCTTCTGGAGTGAGAGATGTACATTTCCAAGACACAAAGAGCAAAAAAGGACCAATCCTCACCTCCTGGCTGAGTAAGCTGTACCTTTATAACCTTGCCCGCGGAACTACAGAGCACTTACTGTGCTTTTTGAAGGACTTCAATACCTAAGTCAAGAGAACAGCTGAGGCTACAAAACCTGATCCAAAAGATCAGGTCAAACAATGTAAGATGCACCTCTGTCCCTTGGGACACCAGGGGCAGCGACTCTGAACTAACGTTGGCTTGGTGGGGAATTTCTGCTGGAAAATGCTCATCTCCGGAATCTGCAACTGTCGGGTCAGAGTTGGCTTTGCTTTCCTCTCCTTCTCCAGCTGAAGCTGTTGTATGCCACACAGCTAATGAAATATGGATCGCACAAGTGGAGGAGGCGGCTGTTCCAGGTGAGGGAAACGGGAGGGAAATTTGACTCCAACATCACCCAACGCCTGAGCTCCCCCCGCAGCGACCGCGCGGGGCTCCTGGTGCCGTCGCCTTGCATCGCCATCCCAGCCAGAGCCCCCCCAGACACTGCTGAGACCCCACCAGGTGCTGGGCAGCTGGGGCCAAGCACAAGGGCTGCGTACAGCCATCGAGCATTTCTTGTGTCTAAAGCAGGATTCACTGCCTGGTTGGCTACAGCACGGCAAGCAGCTCTGGGATAACGCCTGGGCTGGATGGGCAGCCCAGGCTCAGCATCGATGTGTGCAGCTGGATGACAGATCTCCTCCCCACACACACCGGGAGCTCTTTCCCTCCCTCGTCACCTCCTCTCCTGCTGCTCCCTGGACCCATCCCTCCTCTCCAGCTGCTCCACAGAGCCTTCCTCCTTGCCTCCTGCTCGTCCTCCCATCTCACACAGCTCCTGTTACACCCCTCCCCTCCATCCCCTGGAAAGCAATCACAGCACTTTTTATCTCTTTTAAAAGCAATATAAATTTTTATCATCTCTTCCTCTTCAGTGATTTAAGGAGGAAAAACTAAACATAGACGCTCCTAGGAGAGGTCAGGAGACCTGGCCTGGTTTGTTTTCTCAAAGTCACCTTTAATGGTAGCATTATCACTGTGAAACATCACCTGCGGATGGCACTGCGGGCCATAAACCCCTCCGACTGCCAAGGTAGCAGCTGAGAGCTATTAAGAAGTAGGGGACAGAAAGGACAGGAGTGCAAGAGGGAAAAAACATGCAAGAATTGCTGCCTTTCATATTCATTGGCACAAAGCTGGGACAAATAAAGGCAATTTTCAAACTTCCAATAACCTACGATGCATCAGGAATGAAACAATCCACAGAGCTGTGACACTGCAGCCAGCACCAGGGACAGTCTGGGGCAGCGACTGCTCCTGTAGGGCAGGGAACTCAGAGAGCACAGTCTGCACAGACAGAGGGGTGCCATAGAGAAACCTGGAAGGGACTGATGGCACCGAGAGAGGCACTGAGCATGAGAGAACAGGCCGGAAAGAATCAAAGGGAAAGGAAATGCAAGGCAATAATCACAGGGAGCTGAAGCAGCAGAGCGTGCTGGGGTCTCACGTGCTCCCCTTTGGGAGTGCCGGACCCGCAGCAGCTCCCTGCTGGCAGCTCCCTGCCATGGCCTATAGAGCAGTGCAGTCCAATGGCTACACGCAGCCCTTCCACCCCATTCCAGCCCTGGATCTGCCTCCAGAGGAGGCACTGAGAACATCTGTATTTTTGGGACGAGCTCCTCTGACCCCCAGGCCCCAGACTGAGCCCCATAAAGCTGCTGAGCAACCCCTACCAGGACAACGACCGCGAGCCACCTCCTCACACCAAGGAAAATCACCGCGTTTCGGAAAGCCAAATGCCTCCCAGGACACTTTTGACTAATGACACGGTCATTTCCAATCACCTCCAAGTTCATCATTTTGTTCTGCTTGTGTGTTTCCCAATTACACCAGAATTGAGGGTTTTTTGCACTTTTAATCTTGTAAAAACTCTCTGGCAGCCATATAGATGCCATGGGGGAGGCTTCCTAATTTATGTAAAGGATTACAGAAAAATGATCTATATGACAGTTTGGTACAAAACACTAAATGCAAGTCATTACTCACTGAGGGTAATTTGAGAGCATTTTGTCAGGGGAGACATTAGATTACAGAGGATAAAAAGTAGGAACAGGTATTCACGTATTTATTCCTATTTGCATAATCAACCGAGGGAGGCAGCGGGTGCTCTCCTGGGTCCAACTAGCAGCCAGGAATCGAACAAGTTTGGAAACTTTCTATTATTTTTCACACCATCAACACAGTTTTTTTTTTTTTCCTGGTCTTGCAGAGAGAGATAGTTCTTATCCCAGAAATAAGCACTCTCCTGGATTCTGCTGTTGCTTCCCACTGAAGACATGGTATGAGCTGCCTTACACAACCAAGGGAAAAGCAGGGCTACGTTGAGTGTCACAAAGAAACCCTTGCCTGGCTGCACTGCTCCCGGGTGAGCATTCCTACCACGTTTGAGAGCGTGAGATGCAACTTCTGAGCTGCTGCTTACACTTTGCTTTCCCTGGCACCCAGCAGGACTGCAGCAGCCCCAGCGGATGCTGCTCGGAGCTGACACCAAGCCCAGCCAACAGCTGGGAGCCTGCAGGAACCACTCCCACCCAGCCTGGGGGGTCTACAACTTGAAACCTGCACATCAATTACTTTAAGCAATAGCTTAAAAAAAAAAAAACAACCCAATAACATAAAAATGCTTTATCTTTTTCCTTGAATGCAACATCCTGAACAGCAAGAAATAAGCATCAAAATTTCAGTGAAATCGCTTTCCTTCATATCCTAACGACCGTTTAATTTTAACCACACAGCACTCCCATCAAATTTCCCAGGCAATTGTATTGAAAAGGTATCACTCAGCTTAAAAGAATATGACAGAAGAGTTAGTTAAACGTTGTATGAAAGATTCATTGTAAATTAAAAATTAAAAAGTACTCAACAGCTCCAAGAAGGGTTCAAAACCATCTGTTACTACAAATTACCTTTTTTTTTTTCCCCTTATCTTGGTGCAGCCATATGCCACGGGACAGTAAGTGCCATCTCTCTGCTCTCCTCCAGTCCCTGTCTCGGGTCGGGGCACCCGCAGCTCCCGGGTTGCTGTCAGCACAGCCGAGCACGTCCTGCGTTCTGGTGAACGCCCCAGGACAGCGGCCTCAGGACCTCACGGCCCAAATGTGGTTGGGAAGGAGTTTGGAATCACTTCACAGAGAACACGAGAAGAGAAATTCAGAGTCAAAACAGAAAAGGGAAGAGCTGATTAATGAAGTAAGGCAGGGAATCTATTCCCAAAGCCTGCCTTAGGGTACATGAAGGAGAAAGGACAGGTTAAATGGAAACCACGCGCACCCTGAGGTAACAAGGGCCCGAACCCTTCACAGGGCACCCATGCTCCAGTACCAGGGTGTGTTAAAGTCTGCATCGCTGCTTCTTCACTGTCCCTGGTGCTTTTTCTAACCCCTTCTAATTACAATTACACCCTCATTTTGCCACGCAGGCTTCGGACCCTGTATCTTTAAAGGGTGGGACAGGCACTATTTAGCATCAAGAGGCGAGGGAAGTCAGGCAAAAAGCATCAAAACCAGAACTACTGCAAGTGAAGGAAGATTACTTTAAAGACCACCCAGGTCCATCACTCTGTAAGAATGATTGTTTCAATTTCTGACACAATTCTGCATGACATAAAATCTCTTTTCTACCCCCACCTGACTACTGTGGTTACCCCTGTTTTAAAAATCTCCATAGAAAAATGAAAAATATTGTTTTATTTCACAGTAAGATTTCTCTCTTTCCTTACAATATAAGGAAGGGCACTGCCACTGCAGCACCGAGCACACCGTCTCCACGTCTCACGTTATTTCCCTACCGTTATCCTCCTCGGAACGTGATAAAGTATGCATGGCTGCTAACGGGCTCTGTTATGACACGAGCTGAGAAAATAATTTCCATTAATCTCAAGCGATTAAAGTTCATTTTGCTCCCGTCTGCCACACACCACAGAAGAACGCACAGCGTGCCTGAAGTTCCTGGGATGCCCTTTAAGGAACTGTGCTGGGTGCACTCTGTCCTAACGGCTCTGCAGAAGTCCGCCTACCCCCACGCGCGTTCCCCCAGCAGCTGCAATGTCACTGAGCAAGATTCTGTTTGGCTGGAAGTGCAGCAGCACCCACGTGGCTCAGCAGTGCAGGGACACAGCCGGGACTGCTGCTCAGAGTGGCTGGCAACAAACAGGAACGGCACGGAGGAAAAGGGAGAGCACGGGCACCGTGGGCATTCCGAAAGAACGCGACACATCCAGCCAGGCAGCACTTCCAGCTGGGTACGAAACCACGTGCCACATCTTCCACAATGCAGGTTTGACTAATAACATTTAAAAAGGGTTTTTTTTCCCATAATAAAAATAATCTACAACAAAATTCAAAACCCGGGGGTTTAACAGACTTCCTTTTCTGCTGATTTTCTAAGTGAAATGTCAAGCAAAAGTTCTTAAACAAGACAAAGATGAGCACAATACGAACAGATCCACCATTTCTCTCCTTAAGAACAGGTTTAGATCCCAGTGGGGCTCGATCAGGGCAGTGGAGGGTTGGGAAGGACAGAAAGCATCTCCTCTGCCCCAGCCAGGGGAGGACCACAGGCAGCCCCAGCACTGAGCCCCAACTGCAACAAATCGTGTTATGTGCTCCAAAAACCACTGAGACGGGGAAACGGCACTTGTATTTGTGTGTTGTGGGTGACTTGTCACCCCAGCACTACCATGGTCCAATTTTATCTGATTTTAAGTCATCATTTACCTGAGAATGTCATTATTCAGCCTCGCTGCCACCAATACATTTGGAGGAATACAGAAAGCAAACAAACCCAACGAACAAAGCCCCCAGGAAAGCACAACCCACCAGCCCACAGCAGCCCTCACAAAGCTTTCTTCCCCTCCGTTCCGCTGCTGAGGTGCAGCAACCGATAAAGCTGAGTGCTCTGTGTTTCACTTATGGGTATGAAGGAAAACCAGCACAAGGTCACCTGCTGTGAGGTCCCCATCCGTTCTCGTTAGCTTAAACAACAGCAATTCCACACTTGCATACTCATGGCTTTTTACTCAAAACTCTAAATTAAGATTTAAGACTTCTTGCCAGTGGAAACGCAACTGGTGAGGGACGGAATGGGCGCATCCCTGCTCCCCTGCAAGGTCAGCTCGTACGGAACCCATCTTCCAGGGAAGTGATGCTCGAGGCAACTGCTGGAATGCCCTTCAGAGAAGAGAAGGATTATTTGGAGGAACGTGTTCCCATGTTCAGATACATATTCACATCGTGTTAAGGGTGCTATCAAACACGGAGGCTTCAGTTGGGCTCTGTCGATGCTCACTGCAAACCCTCACAAGTGTGAAGCACGCAACCCAAACCCAGGCTGGCAGCTGTGGGAAGGAAGGAAGCAGGCAGAGCACAGGGGAGCCAGAGACATCAGCCTGCACCGCTCGACGTTGACGCAACGCTTGTATTACACAATTACAAGCAATTTGTCTCAGACTGGGAAACGTGATACATATTTTATATTCCCTCAATTTTTTTTTTTTGTTTCTACTCAGAACATTGAAACAAAATCTCACAGGGCAGAGCTGACAATATAAACCCACGCTGTACTGCTCGGTGTCTGACCGAGGTTTCCAGGGGATTTGCTGCACTTCTCATGCCAGCAGACAGCTCTCGTTAGGAGCAAAGAAAGTGGTTTCTTTCCAATGAAGGATGTTGGTTCTCTTAGAAAGGAAGATTTCAGATGAACCGGAGGCAAAAGTCTCTTGACAGTGAGATCTGTGAGACTTTGGGAGAGTTTCTCTAGGGAAAAGTGGTGGAAACATCACCGAGACACTACGAGCAGTCCAGGTGCAACACCAGAATGGTTCTGTAGGGACCAGCTCTGCACTGGCAGCATGGGGAAGGTGACCCGCAGCCAGGCCTCAACCCTCCTTCCCAAAACTCCATGTACGTGCACACACAGCTTACCCTAGCACAGCTTCAAACAATTTGTGCATGTTGGTATTCTGCTTCTGCATTGAAAGGTAGCAGAAAAAGTCCTTAAAATTTTACGGATAAAATATTAAAATGCTTTGAAGAGAACGCTGTTGCATCACAGCTAGATAACTGCTCACAGAAGCTCAAGAGCCAACGTTGTAAACCCCTTTATGGGACTTCAGCACTTAGAAATGAAATTGTAAATGGGGAAGCGTAGATTGCTTTGATTTAGAAAATTGTTGCCATTAAACAGTTTACAAAGCGCCTAGTGTTTCAGCATCATTATCCCCAATGTGTCAAACTAAGTGGTTTCACAATATTTAAAGCGCTCCCAACTTCCTCATAAATATCATTTATATTCTGAGGCTGCTATACAGGGTATCAGACACATCATTTACATCCCTCTGTAGTTACATAGCATGATTACCTGAGCAGACAGAGCCCTACCTGACATAAATAATGAGAAAACAAAAGGCCAGGGCTGTTCAAAAGGTTTAACACCTAAGGCAGCATTAAGTCTCGCACTGCAATCTGCCATGTTTCATAAGCACAGAAAAAATTCTCAACGTATAGGAAATGTAAAAATGCTGACATCCCTGGGGCAACGCATTTACAGCCTATAGCTGTGTGTGTGTGCGTGTTCCAGGTACCCCAATGGCTGCCCAGTGACTGCTCACGTTGCCATGTTGCCTGCACGCCAGCCTCGTCTCATTCAGAAGAGAGCTGCAGTTTTCCAAGTGCTGACCTGTGCATTTCAGAACTGCCACGTTTTATGAAACGTTTGAAAGCAGCACATCCTCCTCGTGCAGATGCACTCAGACACAACCAGAAGTACTTATATCATCAGATCTCTCCACCAATTACATGCACAATAGCAGACTGTACAGCACCAAAAACATTTAACTCCAAAGCAATGCACAGTCATAAATATGCAAACTCTGCATCTGCATGGAAGAGAGAAGACAGGACAAATATTGATACGTTCTCCAGCATTCACAAATTCTTTCTCCTCGTTGAGTTAGATTAATATAACCAGAGAGCGATCTGGGTTGGAAGGAACCTTAAAGACCACTGAGTGCCACCCCTGCCCCAGCCAGGGACAGCCATGAACTGCTCAGAGCTCCACCCAACCTGACACCGAACACCTCCAGGGATGGGGTGTCCGTACCCTCCCCAGCAGCCTGCTCCAGTGCCTGGCCATCCTCACCAGGAGAAATGTATTCATCATCTCCCACCCGACACTGCTAACCCTGGGAGCACCCAGCTCCTTCTTCCTTTCCATTTCCTTCCTGCTATTCAGTTTGACTTTGCCAGAAGCAAAATCAACCTGGTAAGCAGCTACAGAAAAACAAAGAAATTTATTTCATTTTATTTCTTTGCAAGAAGACATCAAAAAGAAATCCAGCAGTTTTATATGTTTGAGGGGAGAAACACATCCTTCTGCAAAGATGTGCATCTTTTGTCATTTGGCAGAGCTGCAGCCATTCAAGACCTACGGTTCTGCAGAGAAACTCAATTGCTGTGATGTCCCAAGGCAGTTTCAATTTACAATTAAACTGTTACAATACAGAGGTTTGGCTTTTTGCATCACTGATGCAAATTGCTGCGCGCTGCTTGGTTTAGGGCTGAGCCTACTGCAGTTCTCCCTGCTCCTGCCCATCTGTTTGTGCTGTTTTTTCACCTATCACACCTGCCACTCAGCCCCAAGGGGCTTCACAGGAATTCTTCTCCTATTTCTCCATATAGCAACAGCTTAGGAATAGTTTTAAACTCAGTGCTATAAAGGAAAAAGTAGTGTGGTGTGCTTATGAGATCAGTGAAGATTCCTACCTTTATCCACTAACAGCACCAAAACCAATCCCTGCTCAGCTGTAGCACAGTGTGCTGCTGTGAAGCACTCACAGCACAGCACAGCTCCCTGTCCTCTGACGCTTCTCTGTGTGACAGCAGCGTGATCTGCTGGATGGACAGCATGGGACCCGAACTCCAGAGGCACTGCTCTACATTGCTTCGTGGAGCCTGGACTGAGCAGAAGGCAACCAGCACCAGCACTGCCATTTCAGCAGCACACAGAACTTTGCTCAGGCCTAGGAAAACCTCACACCAAACCATGCTAGCAACACACCAGTTATATGAGCAAAATGAAAACCACGGCAGGGTTTCTTTGTTTCTTTGTTTTCCAAAGGCAGAAGCAGGCTATGTAAAACAAACCCAGAGAAGGCTCAGAAGAGCCAACATGGTTACAACACTGCATCATTTTAAGAACCTGAACTTGGACACATCCAAAGCTACAAACAAGTGATGTGTACAGCCCATGCTGAACACCTGCAACACTACAGGGGATTGCCTTCAGTGGCAGGAAGCCACGTGTTCAGGAATGTTATTTCACTGTTCCATGTATTCCACCACCGTAACCACCCCATAGCGAGAAGCCCAAGTGCCTGAGTCCTTTCTGATTTTACACCAAGAAAACCATTCAGCATGTAACATGCCCCTCCAAAAAGCAGAGAGGGTAACACCTGTGTACCACTGGACAAGGGCTGATATTTATACTCTGTGAAAGGTGTGGATTTCTTTTTTTTTTATTATTTTTTTTACAAACCTACATTATACAGACAGATTTTCACAGCTGCAATCAACACCCAGTGATTCTAAGCAAACCTTGCCTTCCAATTAGCTACCTTGAATGAGACGGGTCAGACTTCAAGTGTCCTCACAAGCTCTCACTTGCTCTTAGCAGGAGCTGCTGGGTGCTTAACAGGTCTTGAAAAAAATCTGGCTGATAGCACTCGTCTTATTCCAAATCACTTACAGTGATGTATTCATCGATTCAATCACCTCTCCCTTTCTGTTGCTTAAAATCCAGCTGGAACTGGGAAAAAAATTCCTACTTCTGAATAAATATCAGAAGACTTAACTAAAGTAAACAAAAAACATACTAAAGAAGCCAAAGGAGGACACAGATATCCTCAAACCTACTTGTTAATCACTGATGTATTAGCCAACAGAGGTCATGCCCTTTGGTGGTATAAGCCCATGCAACTCCATCAGGTTTAGCAAAACAGTGAGAAGTTACAGACGCTGAGAATCTCACTGGTTATTTCCTCGTGCACACCTACTGAAGGTGATGCTTTGATAAGCAAATGGAGCTGTCACTCATCTTACGGCAAATACAAAAACTCTTACAGCTGTCAAAAGAATACAGCACAGTGAAGTGCCCAAAACGACCGTAAGAAATGTGAGCATTCCTTCAAAACCAACCGCACTGCAGACACTGCTTCCACCAAAACCAGCTTACAGCCAGCCCAGCGTGATTCCTGCTGTTCCCTTCTCATCCACCCCACCCAAGTTACACAACCCCAGCTCATGTGGGATGCACAGAGGATGCTTCATCTCAATCCAAACGCAAACCATCAGTGGTTTATTTTTTCATCAGCAAATCCTTTTGCACAGACTCCGCATTTTTTTCTTTTTTGATCCTTCAATATTAAAGATGTTTTGTGCTTCAAAGATGTTAAGTCAAGGACTTTGTTTCTAGGCTCCTAAGAAGCCTTTATTGAGGGAGTGTTGTATCACAGCACATTCCATGCCGGAATGAAATCTTAATGCTTCAGCAGCACGGTGGGGTTTTTGGTGTCTTGCTGTTAACATCCCTGCCAGTTAGCACAGCTCTAAAATCTGAACTTGGACTAACAGTGATGGACTTCAGAAACGTTATCAATGAAGGCACTGTTTCGTGCAACTCACCTGAGAAGCTCACTTACATAAAAGCTTTTAACTGTAATGTAAGCAAATAACATGAGAGCAACAAGTATTCTTGCTGTGTTTGATGTCTACATGCTGAATGTCTCCTCAGAGTCAAGAGAAGAAAGCAGAGATGGATACAAGGTAAAGATTCAATACCCATTACCTTCCACTGTCCTGACAGTGCCCAGAGTCGATGTCATTATCCGATCTTGGGCTGAGTAACGGGTTCATACTACAGACAAAGTGAAAGGCACGCGTAAGCTCTGATTCCAAATACTCAGCCCACCTTTCAATCCTCTTTAAGGCCAAAAATTATTTTTATATCCAGAGTTGTGTTTATTTTCCTCTTTCCAGCTCACAACCTAATACTATTTTGAACAGCAAGCCTGAAAAACTGAAAGAAAAGAAAAAAAAAAGGAAGATTTCAAGGAAACTGGGGCTGCAGAAAGCAGGCACGGTCAAGGGATGGAGCAACAGGCAGCAACCCCCGCTCTGCTCCCCCAGGGAAATGCTTCGCTGCGTGGCACCGTGCTGTGCTTCTGCAATAATTTTTAGGCATACTTATCACTTCATCCCCACTTTGTATAATGCAGCAAAAGAAAAAAAACCAGAAAGCTCAAGCATCAGCACATTAAACAAGCCTGTCATGGTTCACATCAAGTTCAATTTCATAGGCTTTTCTATCAGAGCCTCCAGCACTATCGCTGGATGGTAATCAAGAGGCAGAATGAGCCTTTCTCCCGAGCATATTTCACATCTCCAGAGCACAGGTCAGAAATCCGCACGTACAATTCATGTGCGCCTTTTTCCACACAACACATGGAGCTTGAAAAACCATTTCAGATTAGATCTTAATGGAATTATGCCACTTTAGTCACTGCTGGAGCCATCAGTGCAGCAATCCTGGGCAGCATCCCTGCTCCCAGCGGCTGCTGTGCCAAGGCCTGCGCTGCCGTTTGCACTGCACTGAGAGCCTTCGGGCTCCTTCCCAACCATGCCAGCGAAGCTCTCAAAGTTCTGTGCTACATTTAGATGGCTTCAATTACTGCACACCCACCGTGGGTTGCAATTGCGCTTTCTTTTCTCCTTACAACTCCAAAATGAGCGTCGTCTATTCTCTCACGCAAAAAAGAATCATCTGTTGCTATGAGGGTTTGCTACAAGCTAACTGTTATTGCATCCATACTTCCAAATAGCTCTGGAGTTCTTACACTTTTATTGAGGAAAGCCAGCTGTTCCTGAGGCAGGATTCATGGCAGCCACTCGTGCAGGTATGGCCTGGAACCAGAGCTCAATGCCTTTCCAAACAGAGCAGACGTGGCGATGCAGAACAGGTGAGGTACGATTTTTTTCCCTCTGATCCTACCACACTACTTCAAATAGCGCACATTATTATTTATCACAAATAACTGCTGGTGCAGAAGTCTTCACCTGTCACCCTAGCAATCCCCCGAACATCACAGACACGGAGAGCCCTATTTACAGGGGCTTCAAAGTCATGGAAGGTGCTGCAGTGCATCTGTGAACAAACCAAACTCCTGCCACAGGGGCAGCTCCTCCCTCTCCAACACACAGCCCACCCTCAGCTGCTGCTGGGTGACACAGACAAATGGTCTTTAAAAAGATTGCCAAAAATTGCCAAAATTTCAGCTTTCTAAATACTTTGCTGCCATAAACCTGAGAATCAGCCCATATGCATTCTTCAGGACAGTTTCCAGGAGCTTAACTTGAAATAGAGTGAGAACCACTACGACATGCACCTGCAAGAACTCGCAAAAACGCAGCCATTGCCATCATCTGCAGAACAGTGGAACCAAGCAGTGATTTAACCAAAACCTGTGCAGCGAGCAGCTCTGTGCCAGCCCAGGGCTGTCACAGGGAGATCTGCCAGGGAGCTGGGGAATGGCACACGGCGGGGAGATTTACCTGGGTGAGATTAATCGAGGCGCAGAGCAGCAAAACTTCTCACCTGAGGCCTCTGTCACAATCTGCAGAAGCAGATCCAAATCTCAGCCCAGCATTTCCATCAAACGACAACGGCTCCCGTAACTCAAACCTGCGCTGTCAAGTGTCCTTCTGGCAAAGATTTTCTTGAAGAATTATCTGAAAACACCATGTGTGTGGCTCTAAAAAGAGAGCAAATATAGCTGTGCGAGGAAAAAAAAAAACCTTTTCTTTAGCAGAGTGGAGCGTGAAGCAGAGAAGAGAGAGGAGGCAGAGGAGAGGTCCCTGCACCCAGCAGGGCCGACGTGGCAGAGCTCTGGGAAGCGCTGAGCGTGGAACATCACAGCAGCCAGCAGCTCTTCTTCCACTTCCAATAACCCAAACTTCGTGCAGATATTAAAGGCAGCGGAGGCAGGAGCGCCTCTGCCCCGGTCAGGACAAAGAGCACTCTTATCTCTTGATAAAAATAGCAGAATAAGGAAAATCTACTTAGAGGAGACGCTCCTCCATTAGCTAACACACGGCCTCCAGCTCGGTGAGGGGGAGGGAGGCCCACAGCCCAACCCCTGTGCTGCTCCCCCTCATCGACTTCGTTATGGAGAAAGGACTGGCAAAGCCCAGACAGGGGCTCGGGCACTCCTCAACGTGCACTTAGACCCCTTCTGTCTCCCATCAGCACGTCTGCTTTCAAGGAAGAAAGAGCAACACTCTGAAAGACATTTTTCAGTGACAGAACGGAACGGCACAGCTGTCGACAGAGTTATGTTCTCACAAATGTGGAGCTGGCACACACAGTTCCTTACGGCATCCCAGACACAGCTGGGTCATATTTTAGCACCCAGGGATGCAGCAGCTGTGGAAGGGCAAACTCCTGACGACAGGACGCAGGCACAGGGCTGCCTTTCTCTGGCTCCTTGCTCCCAGCAGTGCATGCCCACCTCCCCTAGCTGGCATTTCCTCCCTCCCTGTTGCAGCTTTAGCTGAGGGGATGAACCAGAGAGAGCCCAAGAACCCCGACCAAGGGAATGGGAAACGGTACCCAAGTTGTGCCTTTTTCTTCTGCAGATGTCCCGAGACTTTTTAAGGGTGTGTAAGCTATAAGGGCACTTTCATTCAAGTTGAATAGTTAAGACGTCATATAAAAACAAAAATAAACAAAACAAGCACCGTGATACAAGGAAAAGATCCAGGACAAGGAGAGAGGTGTGGGCAGAGAAAACAGGGAAACATTTCCTGAGTTAAACACGTGTAGGTAGAGGGCAGCAGAGAGGCAGCAGCGATCCTTCCTGGACACCTGCCAATACATAAACCTTTGGAAAGGTCCCTCTGACATTAGCTCATACAGAGCTCCTGCTTCTACGTTCAAAACATGGCAGTGGCCATGGAACACCGAGATCTGCAAGCAGGTGGACTCGGAAACGCAGCTGCCTAGCAAAAAGCGGCAGAGCACCAAGCTTCACAGAGAGAGGTCTTACAGCTCACAGAAAAAAAAATACAGGGGAAAAGGTGGGATTGTAGGAAGGTTTCTTCTCCTCTGCAGAGCACACAGCAGCCTTTCCCAGCACTCAACACACATCACCTCCAGCTCCCTCTTCCATACGTAGCAGTGCATGGTGCCTGTCTGTAACGATAAAAACCGTTTCCAGACAAGGTTTTGGTAGTCATAGCTCAACAACAACAGCGACCGACCTGACCTCAGCAAACAATCTGCTTCTAATTAACAGTTCCACTTAAAAGAGCAATTCCAGCATCGACTCATGACATAGGGTTAAGTGCACTCGTGGAGCAAAGTGGGAGCAGACTGTCACAGCTCACGTGCCACCGTGCTGTATTTGTGCATTGAGAAGCTAACCAATTCTTCCCAACCTCAGAGCAGCTGGCAGATTTTTGTTTCTAGTTACACATTATGATAGTTCTATCCTGAATTCCTTTAAGGATTCCAGGCCCAATTCCATGCAACGATTCAGAGCTCTGTAAATGGATTCAGAGGTTTTGGGGATGCTGAACAAAACCTAAGATGATCTCTCGTCATCAGACACTGCTCCCGAGCACGCAGCAGATTAAAGTTTTTTGATCAAGCAAAGAACACACTGTGGACAGACATTTAAAGGCCTGCATAGCCCGGAGTGGCAGTTTCTGACATTTTCAAGTGACAGCAAATGCTGCAGGCAGTCAAAGCACAATTATGCATTTGACAATTATGTCATCGTGGTTAAGCAGCTTGAATGTTTTTCCAAGCCTCTGAGAGAGAGGATGCAGAGGAGAGGTCATGGTTTATAAAATTCATTGACAGCAGTAATCTATCTAAAAAAAAAAACCAACAACTTAATTCTCATGCAATTAAATCATTCTTTAAATGGAAAAGAGCAGAAAAAAGCTCTTTTACCAAACGCTTCTGTAATTTACTGCTGAGGTCAAACGCACTCATCCTCCCACTCTTCCCAGTGCTGGTCAGGAAGGCCATAACCATCCTCCAGTGGCAGACCCCTGGTTTTGGAGACCCCCTGCTGAAGCCTCCTTCTTGCCAGCAGCCATCACGGTCCCAAGTCCCTTAACCAGAAGTTTACACCACAAACAGGGCTGGAGCTAGGAAACCTCCCAAAAATTTCAGCAGCCATCAGAACGAAGACAGGAGGTCACAATGAGACAGGAGTGGTTATGATTAAAACAGAAAGTAAATAGGCCTGAGAAGCCACATGCTGCAGATGTAATTTAGGAGAGGCTATTTTTATACTTTAATTTTAATGCAATTTAACGTTTTAATCTAAAAATGGTCCCTTTGAGAAGCACCGCGGCATCCCAGCGTCACCAGCTCCACCACCCATGACAATGCACTGAAGCTCAGCTGCGTGCCGTTATTTTATTATTTTAAATATCATTTGCATTTAGGTTTTGATCCATTTTATGTTCCTTGACACAGATTAAGTTATTACAAAATTAATGAAAATCGTATGACAGCAGATTTTTTCTTTGGACCTGCAAATGTAATTATCCAACCACAGAAAAAAAAAGAAAAATGAAGAGAGGGTCTCTATTTCTGACAGCTACTGCCCTACATTTGTAACACAGGGAGAGGAGCGTGCTGTCAAACATGCAAATCATTTCCAAGCCAGCACCTTCCCGAGGGACCGTGTTTACAACAGCTCAACTCCTAATTGGGAATGCAGCAACTTTTGTTTTTATATTAGCAGGAAACAAGGTAGCATCAAAGCAAATCTCTGGTGAGGCTGCAGCATGCAAAGTCAAGTCTGTGGCAATTTTCCCTGCCAATCAAAGGATTTCCTCTGGATTTCACAAGCTTTGTAAGCCAGACCTCCTCATGAGTAGATCAATGCTCCTCCCTCGAGAAAGGCAAACTAATACCCTTTGTTTTAATGTGAGAAAGACAAAGAGAACCGAGACAAGGACAGACATCACACCCCAATCATACCGTCTGAAAGCATAGATATTATTTTTTTTAAAGTCATTTAGCTGACCATTTGGCTTTCTTTTATATTTTAGCAATCAGAAACATCCAGCTTTACTCGTAAGAAATTATTTTCTACAGTGCCAACAAACAAGGCAGTCCAAAGACATGACGTTGGGTCCTGTAAGGGCACATTTCACCTAAGGACATCAGCACAGTGCTACCAGCACGCAGTCCTCGATATCCACGCGTTCACCAGCAGAAGCCTCCTGCCTGTTGGCCACACGGAGGACGAGGAGATGCTCCCACCTGCTGCGCTGGACGCAGCACAGCTCTCAGCAGACGAGACGCATCCAGCCTCTCATCTGGCTCTCCTCTAGGCAGCGAGCCTACACGAGCTCCAGTGTCATTTCGAGCTGCTCAGATGGCTCCAGCACTGGCAAAGTCCATTTGTGACGATAATACCATTAAACAGTTGTCAAGACAGATTTCGGAGAAGATGGCAGTTTCAGGTTCCAGAAAGCGTTTTTCAGCCTTCTATGAAAAACTACGGAATCCATAAGACAAAGACGTTCTTTTGAAGTTTCTTTTAAAAATGAAGGCATTGAGACGTGACATTCATATTTCTGATAAGCAATAATTTATCAGCTCCTAGTCTTCCTAAGAATTTCTCTAACTTTGTAAAGCTGGTTTTGTATTTTTATCTCCCTCAGCCAGGCTGACACAAAGAACTGTCTGGTATGGATATTCACAGGTGAAAGGCATCTACCCATTTAGGTCACCTATTCTGCTTGCCTTGAGTGCATTAGTTTTGGTAAAATGCTATTTAGTGTATCAGAGTGCCAAGGAGGCCTTGTTATTATGCTGGGTAACACAGAGCAAATCCAACCTGACCACGGCGTCTCTGGGGCTCAGTTTAAGCCAAAGGAGGACAAAACACATCCTGGGTGTGCTCACCTTGGCAGCCAGCAGCCACAAGACATCCACCCAGGCCAGAGAGGAATGTCACACACAGACCCTGAACGTGTGACTCAAGTGGCTCCGTGGCTTCAGGAGGCCTCTTTGGACTCAGAGGATTCCCCAGAGGTCTCAGTGCTTTCTGAAGGCAGGTGTGGCTGTCTGCAAACGTTGGAGCGGGAGGCACAGAGCACACAGCACGCTTACAGCCTTCTTCACAGCCGTAAGGAAACAGCTATATGCATAAAGCCAGCAACCCGGTTACCTGGTAACCTCCTTACGGCATCTTTGGAAATTATTTTCTACAAAGCTATGAAGGTGAAAAACAGAAAATCTGTTGCTGAAATAAACACTGCCCATGAACAGTCACGTTTAAGGTAGCGACGACAGACTCGATGGAACTTGTTTTGGAATGAGTGCAAGAGTTGGCATGGGCAACAAAACCAAACTCATGCTATCAACCTAGATGAAAGGATTACAAATCTGGATGAAATAATGCAAAAGGAGTGCAGTCAGCCAAAGACTACTTTATCTTCTCCAGCCTTGCTGAGCAAGCCAGGGAGTCACTGGGATTCCGCGGCAGAAGAGAGAGCACGACAGAGGGTGCTCTGCAGTACGGGGCAAAACTATGTTCTAGCTCACGTGTCAAAGTGGGCTCCATGAACATTTCCTGCAGTTCCATAAATAGCACCCATTGTCCACAAAACATGAAATATTTACAACCATCCTTGCAGGCCCTGTTGGTGCAGGTTCTGGAGTTGTTTACGTCTTGATTACATACAGCTGAGGATGTGAATTCCAGCTTTTATTTCTCTGTCAGCTGGATTTCTTCTGCAACTAATTAGGAGCTAGAGAACTCTGCCTATGGGAAAGCCGGCAGCTATTGCAGCCTGCCTTCCCTAGAATCTGTCTTTTTAACATATAACAAGGTCATTTTCAAAAGATGCAAATAAATTGGGGGAGAGGGGGAAGGAGGAGAGCCCCATGTGCAGTGAGACGTGCCAGGCTATTAACCACCATGAGATGACAGAAAGGAGGTGGTGCTATTCAAACCCACACCTTTGCTCATTAGTCATCGCTGTGACACAGAACCAAACCACCTTCCTGGCAGCTGTTCTTTATTTGGCAAAGAGTGATGCATGCTAGGAGCAATTCACAGGCTATATAAATCGAGGATTTTTATGCTTGTGTTTGTATTACATGTGCAGGTCTACAAGAACACAGGGGTGTTTTTTCCTGTTTCCCCCTTTCAGAACAGATGAGCAATGTGCACAGCGTTTCCTTCCACTACAAATAAGTGCCCACTGCTTTTACTTGACACTGCCTTTCCATTTTCCCATCGATGGCCGCTCAGGGAGCTGACTTCTGAGCCTCCTCTCCGAATGCCAGGTGGAATACTCTGCCACAAATGTTTCCTTCCATAAAATAAACACAAACAAAGAGCTAGCATACAAGTCAATACTTGCTGAAAGAACTTCCCCCCTCCCTTTCATTTCCACTGTGCTTGAAATGAAGGCGAAGCCGAGTAGTTTACAGGGATGTGCTGCAGGAGTAATGGTCCAAGGGAGGAAGCAAGTCAGGGAACAGCTGCACCACTGTCAGGGTTTCACCAATGCCATCGCTTCCCTGGTCATGCAAAAGTGCAACAAGACGCATTTGTTTATAAACATAAGGATCTGTTGGCCATTATTCTTTGAATAGGATTCTTTAGGACTGACCCAATAAGAACACAGCTTGACCTGCTGCAGAATCAGATTTATTCTTTTTATCTGTACAACACTAATAAACATGGGAGATAATCAAGGGAGGAGCCTCGTCTTTGTTTCATTCCATTATGAAACTGAGATTTGGTTGATGCTGAGTTTACCTGGGAGGTACTGACCATGTTTAAGTAACAAAGTTTTTATTTCCATCCACTGAAAAGTGTCTGTCACTTGAAAACCAACCCAACAAAGAAGATCAAGAGAAGTAAGACTGTGTTGTATGCAACCATACTATAAACTAAATTAATTACACGCCCTGTCCCAAACACCAGCCCTGAATATCAAACCCTGCCAGCGCTGGGTCTGCTCTGCTGAAAATCACTGAGACAACATCCGAAGCAGCCATGAAGAGTTTCTCCTACCACCTTCCACAATGGCATGGATTTACATGTACAGACGTGCAAGAAGAACAGCCCGGGCTTACAGCAAGCTCTGTTTGTTCCTAGGAGAAGCTATTTTATTTACATGGATTTTATTTCTTCACTCTTGTGCCCTAACTGCTGTCTCCTTTCAAACTCAGATCCAACTTAATCCCACAGACAGCAACGAAAAAACAATCTTGAGCCTAAGCCGTGAGAAAATCGTTAGAAGACTAAAAAGCAACTAACAAATCATGAAAAAACTCAGGTTTTTGTTATCCTTTATGTGCAGCTGTGAGAGAAATTGTGCACTGATAAAGGCAGCGATCCCTCCTCCTGCCTCCCCCCATAGCAGCTCTCGGGTCATTGAAATCTCTTCCCGTCTTCCCAGTATGAGAAACTGCTTACCTCCCTCGAAAATATTTCATCCCTTTCATAAAGCTTTTTGAACACAGAACTTTCAAAGGGTTAAAACATCTCTGATGATGAAGAATTAAAGGCGCGTGAATAGGAGCTTGAATTGGAATGATTGAGGCAAAGTTATCACGCTCAAAATAAGTCAGGTACCACATTGCTAACAGATTCAAATCAAAACAGAGCAGGAACGTTTAAATTGTAGTCTAAATTGGATCTGTAAAAATCTTCACAGAAACAGGCAAGTCAAGCAGCAGAGTTATCTGTGGAAAAAATCTATTAGCAGTAATGGAATGATAATCCTCTCAGATTCATTGATGCTGACAGATTAAATACTTTAAATTCATCTTTTATTTTGTTAGCTCATTTGACACAAAATAAGTCCTACAATTTTAATATCGTAGTGGGAGGAGAGGGAGGTCTGCTGTTACTGTGGCAAATTCAGTATTAACAGAACCCCTTTGGGCGTGCAGTAAAACCACAAACTGTGGCACCCAGCGACACCTGGAGAAGACTGACTGGTTTCCTCTTCAAACACACCACCACTGCTCATTAGAAACTGAATTAATACGACTGCACTTACTTCTGTTTAGGAAAAAAATAAGCAGTAGGACTGAAAGCAACAAACACGAGCATCCCTTCCCCATGGCACAGGGTTAAACAGCACAGGGCCACCCGCACTGCCAGGCTGGCACATCCCCAGCCCTGGAGCAGCCCGAGAGCTCCCAGCCAAGCCCTCCCTCCTCCTCAAGGATCCACCTCCCCCGGCCGCAGAGCTCTTCCCAGCAATGTTCCTCAGCCCCAGAAGCAACTGCCTGACAGACTCACCAACACCCAAACTCAGACACCATCCCTTGTGCTCCCAATGAAAATCCTGGCTACAAGACAGCTGCTGGTTCCCGTGGCAGGGTGTGTGATGCACAAAACCTCGTTTCAGGCTGGTTTCAGGGGGAGACCTGGACACTTCCCACTACACAAAGTTATTCACTGCACAGCTCTTTGCAACAAACGTTGAGACTTTTGCTTTGTCTCAGAAATAAATATGTCAGGCCTTACAGCACAGGTTATTTCCAGCTGGTTATTGTTCCACAAAATCCAACCTAACAAAAATGGGAATGGACAGAGCAGGCAGAACTACAGGACAAACCTCCAGCACCTCACGTGCCTCCACCTCAGCTCCAGTTCCCCACGTTGTTCCATTTTGGATCTACAGATCTGACGCACTGATTCCAACGAGACCCTGTAGGGTGTAATGATAAATGGGGGGGGGGGGGG
>WBMW01002623.1:338747-553816 GCA_013396635.1 Penelope pileata
GGCGCAGCCGGAGCCCCCGGGCCGTGCAGGGAGGGATGGAGAGAGCCCCGCTCTCTACAGAAGTACATTAACAGGTGCGTGGGGATGCGCCCCAGCAGCCGCACTTCGTGTCGTCTTTATGAACAGCGCGCGGTGCCGGGAGCAAAAATGCTTTTTCTTGCCACGGGGGTCACTGTTGCACGCTCCCTTCCCCCGTCTCGCTGCTATCAACAGTTGTGGGGCGGAGGTGAGATGCTGCGAGGTGTGACACTGCGGGCAGAGCCGTGCTCCTGGACAGAGCCGTGCTCCTGGACAGCTCCATCCCCGCGCGGCCCGTGCACAGCGCTGCGCAGAACGGGCTGCGATGCAACCGGAGCAGCACGGGGCTCCTGCAGAGCTGCAGGGAAGGATCAAGGGAGGGAGTCCGTGCCGCGGTGATCTCAGCTCCTCTTTGCTGAAGTCACGCGTGGTGTAGTCCTGCTCAACGCAGCGCAATGGTGCATCAGTGCACAGGAGCACCAGATCTAAAGTAACGTGTTTGTTCTCTGCTTTCCCATTCTTTTGGGAATAAGCCCCATTTGAATCAGGTGGTGAGACCGCACCCTTCCCCATGACTCCCTTCCCCATGCTTAAGTCACCCATTAAGCTCTAACCCCCTCCACCTGCCTCACCTTCAGGGGCTCAGTTACCCCTAACAAAGTGTTGCAAAATCCCCGAGTGCTGAGTTCTGGGAAAATACAAGAGGATTAGCTGCATGGACTTGAAACCAAGGGCTGCCAATTGGTCCTGCAGGCTAGCTTTGTACTGGTTGCAGCTGGAACCAAATAATTAAAGCAAAAGGAATTTGTAAACAGAATTTTAAGAGAAAAAAAATCAATATCTCAGAACATCACATCAGAAGATCTCTTATTCCTTTTCTGTTATGTGTTTGCCAGAGCACAAGGAAGAGCAGAGTGGCAAAGGCTGAGAACAAGCGCATGAAAAATACATTTTCTTCAACAGCCGAAGGTCATCTCTATGGCCAATGAGTTCCAACAACAATAACAACAAACAACCAGAGAGAAAACCCACAAAGGAACAGAACTGGGAAGGTACACGGGGAAGATTTTGCACATTAGAGCATCTACCAAGCTTCCTCTAGAGCCTCAGCATGCCAACATCACAGCCCTGCTCTCGGGGACATCCATGCGGCCACTTCTGCTGCAAGCTCGGCTCATCAGCTCTCTGCCTATGGCACTGAGTCAGTGCTTGGTGCTGTAGATAAAAATACCAAGTTCTCGGTTTATAGAAAAATTAGGATGGGGAAGAAGAGAGCACAAGCAGAAAAGGGCAACAGCTGGTAACTTGCATCAGTGCAGCTGGATATACAAATAGCAAAGTGTTCTACAACAACATCTCAGGGTGAGAGGATGCAGCAGCCTCTGAGCTGGTGAAACTGAGCTGCAGATGAACTCATCTGTTCTTTAAGCACTGATGCACACTGAAAGCACAGCACCTTACTGAAACAGAGCTCTAAATACGCTATGACAGTCCAGTGAGCCTCTGCTGTTAGAAATATAGTGGCAATCTACACAGTGGTTTACAAGAGGGAAGTTACAGGGGAAGCCAGAATCCACCTGTTGACATCAGGGAGCGAGCAAGGAGAGGTGAGCCCAGAACCACCAGAGGGGCAGAACAGCATGGCTGGAGGGAAATGGAGAGCAGCAACTGGAGAAGCTGAAGGGGCCAGAAGGAAGATGGTTCTTCATCCCTTGCATTTCAAGGGTTCTCCTTGGCAGCAAGCCATACCTGCTTTCTGACCAAGTCCATATTTCACATCTGGGTTTCTACATTTTTGAGAATCTGAAAATCTGAAGTTCAGTGCACCCGCTGACAAAGAGAAACTAAACAGCAATAAGGAGGAACACAGCAAGGCACAGCAACTCTCCTGAACACCTCAGTCCCAGCAGCCACACACACAGCACCAAAGCACCCATCAGAAGGACAGGCACAGTCTGCAGCCAGAAGTTCTGCCATCACCTCCCTCTTCTGAGCATGTTTTTTCCACTTCTCTACATCTGAGGTTACACCTCACACTGCCACTGAGATAGCTGCTAACCAGTCTATGGATTTCTAGCCATCAACTGCATTAACTTATCAAACAGCACTTTACAACTGTCAAGGAAGTTTTTCCACCTAGTATATGTCAATATCCCAATAATTTTCAATAAACCATACAGCTACAGCATGAAGGAAAAATAAAAAATTACCTTCTCCACACTGGCAGCTCAGCAAAACATTCCAGCTGAGTTTGCAGAGGTGCTTTCAGTCCCTCTCTCCTCTTATGTAGAGCACAGGAGCTTGCAGCCAGGTGATTGTGTTTTGTTTCTCATTTGGCAGCCTTGGAGGAGCCCACAGGTGATGGCAATAAATCACAATTCCCATCACCTGCAGGTCAGACAGCAGGCTGGGGGAGGGCACTGCTGACCAGCTCTCAGGAACAGGTGAAAAGAAAGTGGCCTCATTTTGCTGCTCTTGCAACTAAACACATATCTGAGGTGGCATCTGAATGTGAAATAAGTGTACCACTGTACTCAGAATGGGGGTAGTGATAAAAGGAGAATGAAGGCACCTACCCCCCTGATGTCCATCACAGAACATTACAGGTGTACCCACTGGCTCCAATGCAGATCTCCACATCTGTACAGCAAGTAAATACTTCATGAGCAGGCAGAAGGCCTGCTCTCACTGCACACATCTTGCAGGGAAACGGCTGGGATATATCCTGGGCAGAGACGGCAGCTCCAGGATGAGGGTCTGGCATTCCCACGATTTGTAATATAGGAATTAAAATATCTGCTCAAAGTTTCATCGTTTTCTTTTCCTCTCACGCAATATCTCTCACTCTCTGCATAAGGTCAGGTTTTCCAAATTGCATTTCCATTAGCAGTGGGTCTGGATGAATATTAAAAAAAAAAAAATCTTATAAAACAAATAGGATCTAATGCCTGAGGTACAACAAAAGTATTCAGCAGCAAGATGCAGTACTGGCTCCAGCCACACGGTCCTTGGAAACATTCCCTAGCAGCCCGGGCTGGCACAGCACCTGCTGTCACCACAAAAGCACGACGTGCCCGCGTGATGGCAGCCCGCACGCAGACCTGCTGCCAGCAGTCTCCATCTCAGTCGTGTTTTAGAGCCTCTTCAGCTGTATTCTAGGGACTGTGAACCCAGAGGCTGTGCTGGGTATCTGCCGACTTTGAGTCCCAGGTTTGTGATTTTTGTACAGCATTGCTCATGTTGGATCTGCAGCTCTGCTGTGCATTAGGACATCTAGTGGCTGAATAATTCACTGTACACATACACAAACCTCAATACATGATCTTTATTCACCACCTGGAAGCCTGCATCTACTTTTCCAAAGCTTACTAAGACTGAGAGAATCTCAGGATTTCTGCATTATTGTGCCCTGTGATATGACCTCAACTCATTGCTCTTTGTGCAAGCACAAAGAAAGGGGCAGGTGCATACCCCGATCCTGCTCGATCTTCCATCAAGACACCAGAGCAGCACCTTTACCTCTGGCTCATAACACAGCCTTACTCTTTGCAGTGTACCTAACTCTTAGCTTGAGTTTCAAAAGATTTTTTTCTTATTCTGCATTTTTAGTAACTTAAAATGATAGTGTTACTCTTACATTTTGTTATTTTGTTTCCACATTAATAAAAACAATAGAAACCCTTTTATTCCAAAAGATAAACTTCAGCATCCTCACTGATAGAGGACAATACATCTTGAAAAGGCCCTGGTGCTTCTTTAAACAATTCCACTCCACTTGCTTTATAGTGGAGTCACCATCTGAGCTGTCACAGGCCATTACTGCTGATGAGTTAAAAATCTATACGTTTAAATTGATTAATCTAAGATGTAATACAACATTTCTGCATTTTCCTGCACTTATGCAAAAAAAAGAAAAAAATAATGACAAACATCATAGAGCAAAGACAGTCTGATAAAGAAGGAAGATGCTGAAGTGGCCTCAGACTATGAAAGCGTGGATTGGCATGCCAAGGGGGGGGATGAGCATTCAAACTTCAATAATTGATTTCACAATCGTAAGACATAGGTATTAAGATTATGACATTTTCTAAATGCCTAACTCACTCCTTGCTTCGTAATTTGGAGAAATCAGTTGCACTTTAGGTTTTACCTGCAGCATTTCCTCCAAGTGGGCAAAGAATTCCTACTTCAGCATTAATTGCTGTTATTTTATTTCCATGCCCTTTTAGATTTCTCCACCCAAATTAATAAATCAAATCCCTCCTACATTCCCTTGTCACACATCCAGGCACTTCTGTTGTGACTGCTGCTGGAGTACAGGCAGACAGCTCCTCAGCGTTCTCCAACCTCTGGAGAAAGAGCTCAGACTGCAAACAGAAAGCGTCCATCACCAGCACTGCCCATCCTTCAGTCACTCACTGAGTATCTATTCCAGATTTAGCATCCTGGCTCAGATCTCCTGTCTGAACTTTTACTTGGCTTGGGATGACAAGAAATGGGTGATGCAAGGGTGAGACGTGCACGGATTAGAAGGCGTGCTTTGAGAGCAAACAAAGAAAATCAAAAGCAGCAGGACAGTAGACAGCGATTCAGCAGCTTCACTATTTGTAATTTGTGGTTAAGAAAAAAGAAAGGTTACACATTCAAGCACTAAAGGACTTCTATAAGAGCTTTGGAACGTTGGAGACACCGCAGTACAGAGCACGGTGCAGAGCTGGTGAGGATGCTGCTGTCTGTGAGCAGGAGCACAGTTAGAGGGCAGGGGACAGAAAGCATCGAGCAAGCCTGCTTCTGTTCTGCCTTTGCAGGAAACAAGTGAGTGACATGTCTAGCTATTTCAGTCTCAGTCAGAGGTGCTGTTGTTCTCAAAAGGCTATTACTGAACAAGTTCAGAACCTTCTCATCAAGTGGGAAGTTATTAACACTTTTTTTTTTCATCCCAAGTTCTGCAGCGCTGAAAAGCTGAAGTCACTGAGACCTCCCGTGGCAATTAGCAGTGAAGGCTGATGGGCACGCGGTGACTGTGCATGGCTGCAGCTCAGTAATGAAATACAGATGGATAGAATCACAGGTCATAAGACAACGGAGGCCTATGAAGGAACTTGATAAATTGGAGAATAGTAAGAAAGGGAAAAAAGAAAAGTTCAGAAAATATTTATATGGAAACTGGCAAAGAAACAACATCTGCTAACTAGCAAGATGAGAGGCTAATGCTCTGCATTGGGGTTAATGAGACAGTCCGGGGCTTAGCCTGGATATTGCCACGTGCTTCCTGTGCCCTGGAAAAGATGCTGAAGCAGGCACCAGGCATCTGAATTGCAAACACGTTTGGCTTGATTAGGGACACTTCACCCTGCTCTGATTTGCTGAATGTGTTGGGCTAATCGTAGGCAGTTCCTTTCTCTCCGTTTTGCTAACTGGTGCACCGAGGCCTCCCAGTGAGTCATGAGAAATGAGAGATTATTTTTGCCCTAATTAAGTACAATTTTGACAGGACTAGAAATACGCAGGTGTCATGTTATTAAGTTACCTAATTATGCCTTTGAAATGGTCACATAATGACTTCAGTAGCAAGAGGAAAAGGGGGAAGTGAACTCTTTCCTTTATTATTTTCATTTTAATCTCCAGCACAAAAGCAGAGGACACCACCTAGTAACTACAGCTCTGAATTATGAGTAATTACCGACACATCATGAAACTCAACTGCTCAATGATCTCCGGTGCAAATGAAAAACAACAAGTAGCTGAGCAGTTCCTCACCTATTAAAACATCACTTCAGCAGCAAGGCGAAGGAACAATAGAAGCTCACTTTGGTGCAAGTTATATCATTTTCTGAAAAGTGCCAGTTGACATTCATCAATCAAATGCCAAACAACGAGCTAAGCTGTTCTCCCCACTTACTATGATTAAACAGCAAGGAGCCCAATTATTGGCAGCTGAACCACTCTCTTGGCACAGGCTTGCTAACCTCTTGCCACTCCCTGAAAACCTCACAACCAGGAGATGGCTGCACTCCTTCCTGCAGCCAAGTGCGTGACCCCAGGTGACGTTTCTCAGGCTGCAGAAAGGCAGAGCAACCTCTCGTGCTCTGCTCTGGGGACTGCAGCAGGAGAGCATGAAGCCTGATAAATCAGGCAGAGGTCACTGCAGCAGAGAGAAGTGATCCCCCTGGGGCATGTCCTGCTGCCATGCTCACCAGGATCTGCTGTGATACGTAGGTCTTGCCAGGAAGATTTTGCCCTGTTCCAGCTCAGTCACATACACAGAGATGGAGAAGCAGCTAGTGTGAATGCAATATGAGAAGGATGGCAGATATCAGCCATCCACTCACTTCTACAATCGTTTGAGTATTTTGAAGAAAAGAGAAACTTAAGAAGCTCAGAGGCATTGATTAAAAAAAAAGAGAGAGAGAACTAAGTATCTCAGACAACTGTAATTTAAAGAGCACATCAAAGGAGCTGTACAACTCCACCAAGAGATGAACAAGCGCTCTGTGGCAGTGATGAGGCAGTGTTGCAAAAGACAAGAGACTTTAAGGACCTTACTACAACCGAGCCAGTGAGGTGATTGTGCAGGGAGAGATGACAGCTACACAAACGTTGCAGCCAGTTCCTGAATTGAGAGAAAACTCCTGCGAGAAAGGTTGCTCAGATATTAGCTTTCCCCATTTTGAATGGGAGCGTGCCCTCTGACAGAATAAGAAACTCTCATAGGAAAGAATTACTTTCAGTCCTTTAGACTAAGGGTGAAGTTTGATACTGACCAGTGGCTGTGAACATCAGCTCTTTTGTCCCCTCTGCCCCAGCCTTGCAGTCCCAGGGCTATGCCAGCAGCACTGCTGGAACAGCCTCAATGGGCAGGAGGTGGTACCAGCTCCGCTGGGCACAAACATCTTCTTCCCCACAAGCTGCAACACACCCAGCACACCATTTGATGAGAAATCTCTCAGAAATTAAGCTAACATACTCAGGCAGTTTATGAAAAAAAAGCAAACAAAAAAACTGCTTATATACACACAGAAAAAACAAAGCGACATCAACTGGTTTAATGGGCTGTCCTGATTGTGTTCACATTTCCAACTGAACCCAGCCTGACCCCTTGAGCACAATGCTACCAGTGCTGTTAAGAATAACAGCACCCTGATGCTCAAGCCAGCAAACCTGTCCCCTGACTTCAGCCCAATTGGTCTTGGGTTCACTTTACTAGATTTGGGCAATTTAGCTGAAGTGAAGATGGATCCCACTGTACATCCCCTACCAGCCAGCAGTGTTTAGGGGCTGCTTGCTGGAATGAATCCTTTCCGTTGTTTTCAGCAGGCGTAGACAAGAGAAACCACTGCTCTGCACTTGCATTTGATAATAACCAGCACACGTTCAGCATACAGCCTGCAGCACCAGGAAACCAGCCTGCAGGAAGGCATGGGGAACAGAGCCTGTTCAGCATTTCAATAATCCCTTTCCTATTAAGAAAAACACAGCTTCTTTCTCAGATGAATTAACCTATTCCATCTGTCAAGAAGCAGCCCTAGAAATGCTTTACTAAGGTTTGACATACACATTACAGTGAACATGGATAAAAGGCGTTGGCTGCACAGAATTAAGAACCTCTCCTGAAACCAGCATCAAGCACCAGGTGCTTTTTCACCATCTCCAAAAGGTTCCTTAAGTCAGTGTTGCTGCAGCATCACCTAGCAGACCGAAGCACACATGGGACCCCCGGTGTGATAAGATCAGCCCCTGAACACAGTACACGTACCAATTCTCCTGAGTGACAGCAGGGCCAGCAGCGCCTGCTCCGTGGGCGCAGACCTGACGGGCTGCTCAGAGGCTCAGCTCCAACAGAGCATGGCTGAGAGCACCGAGTGATGTGAAACGCTGCATCACCCACAGCAGGAGCAGCTGTGAAAACAGGACCTTCCCTGGGGGGCTGCCAGCTGAAGTGGGATCAAAACACCAGATGACCACAACAAAGCACTAAGACACAACCAAAGCAGTTCTAACTGTGGTGCAGTACTGATGGGAGCCACAGTCAGTCCGTGTCTCACTGGGGCTCGTTTACTGCTTGGCCAGATCTCCTCACCCCGTACACAGGTACACCTGCACACCCCCCTGCACCAGCTGCCACTGAGGGCTGCATTGATCTGCAGGGTCCTGGAAGATGGCCGAGCAGTTCCAGTTCCATGCAGTAGAGGGAGGCAGCAAGCACTGTAACAGACTTGCCACTGACTGTCATGTACTAAAGACTTAATTATGTTCTCAAACAAAATACAATGAACTCTGTCATAAGTAATCACACAAGAGACCATGAAGTCAGCAGCTTCGTGGAAGTGGCCTTCTATAAAAGATAAAGTAGAATTTCCTCTGGCTACAAAGAAAAGTTACTGAGCTCTGAAAATAAATAAGAGGAATGCAGGTTTTATTGTTTGTTTGTTGTGTTGTTTCTTTTGGTTTGTTTTTGGGGCTGTTTTATTTGTTTTTTTTTTCCATCATATCTTGATGTTTTACCAGGAAAACTTACTCAAAACTGTTTCCTCTGATCTTCAAGGTATCTTAAGAATTTAATTGCAACTGCTTTAATAAAATACAACTGTTGGCAGACAGCACAGGAGGAAATATTTTGCTTACAACATATTTGAAGTACTTCACACACATCCCATGTTCTATTCAAACACCAGTTTGGGCTGCAGGAAACCACTGAGCTGGGTGAGAACTTCAGGACAGGTCAATTCACTCCTCCAGCTTCTGGCCCCCCTCATTTGTGATGCTGTTCTGTGTTCAAAGCGCAGCGCATCTGGGTCAGGCACCACCTCTCACTTCGCATAATTCCTACAAAGTAAGGCCCCAGGTTTTGCTTGGAGAGTCCAAGTGAGACTGTACTGTAAGCCCAGAGAATGGTGTAACTGGATCACATCAATTCACATGACTTTACATTGGAGAAAACAAACAAACAAACAAACTGAGAGTACATTCAAAAGCAGACGTCTTTGAAAAGTACAACACCTACCATGAAGCTTTTCCTTCAGCCTCCATGCTTCCCATTTTCTCTGTGCTGCCACACAAACAGCTGAAGTACACAATTCCTCGATCAGGCTGTAAAGAAAATTTATGAGGAAGTGAGGCAGAATATGACAGAGCACATAATGATGGAGTTATTAAAAGCACATCACGTGATAAAAACTTTAATGGCTTTGAAATACAGATTTTGTCTTTCCTCAATGCTTAAGATAAAACAATATTAAGTGCTGTTCCAAAATAGAACTAAAGGTTAAAGGATAGTAATTGCCCATTATTTAAAGGGTAGTCGTAATGAACTACAATAAAAAGATGTCACCCTCCCAGTTAACAATACAGTATCTGGCTTAAAACCGTGACACTGGACTAATGCTACCAGGAGACCGCACTTCGATTAGGAGCAACGCTGTGCCTCGCTGTAAAGTTCCTACAGTCACAGGAAGCCTCGGGTGCTTCACTTCACAGCACTGTTTGTGCCCTCTGGATCAGAATACGGATATTTTTCTAACAACAAGCTTGTATTTCACACGCAGTTAAGCACACGCCTTTTAGTAAGCCCAGGAATTTCAGAGTAAGACATAAATCCATTTCTTCCAGCATTGTGTAAATGAAAAGTGCAGTACAAGTGACCACAACATGAAAAATTAAAAGAACAAACTGTGTTTTGCATCAGATCCCCAAAGCCAAGTGTCATATCAGGCACTTAGAACATGACACTCAGCAAGGAAATAAAAATTACAAATTCAGGAAAAAAATTGCTATGTATGATTTTCTTTTCCTCTGGTTTCAAAGCCAGCAATGGCAGGATATAAAACACTTTCATTCAGCTTTTAAAAGTTACAAAATACATATGAAGAAACAAAGCAAGAAAACTACGAAGATTAATAAGAAAAATTCTCTCTTAGAAGGTTTTTATCAGGGAATTCAAAACTGAAGAATACCAACCTCAGCCTTGCTGAGTAAGAGTAATTATTTCCCCTTCAGTCAGCTGATTTCTTTTTCCTTTTCATCCACTGTCATCTCTTGTTATTTAGGACATCACGTAACTAGCCTTGATTGTGTTAGGGTGTTAAGAGAATGAAATTCCAATTTAGAAGATGCTTAGTGCTTGAAAACTTCCAGTGTGTTCACTTGCTTGGAGGTAGATGCCTGCTTTGATGTGTTGCTGTGTCACAGCTGCACCTTCAAAGAGAGAAAACTTCCAGAAGTTAAAGTTAGCAATGTGCACCTAGCCAGCAACTTGAAAAGGAGCCTTAACTTCAAGCCCTTGTAAGTACACCATCTCCTCGAACTTCTGTTGTCCCCTAGGAAGCTGGAGTCGTGCTAAATCAACCTGTTCTTAGGGGGAACTTTTTATTGAGAAGTTTCCTCCCCTTCCACCAGCTGTTGACATTATCAGCATCTCCGTATGTCCTACAACCACCAGCACAACAGTGACCTTGGATGGAGAGGGAGAACTGGCTCTGGTCAATACAAAACTGCACTGGTGAGCAGGAACAGGGACTGCAGAGAGTTCCTAAGATGGCAGATGGGAAGAAGAAGCAAGGTTCTGCAAACAGCAGATTTTTTTTTGATAGGCAGCTTTTGCTGCAGGTAAGGCAGGACTCACCATCGCTGCCCTGATTTCCCTATCAGGGAGTATTAAGCAGCACAAAGATAAGGAACCTTTGCCTTGCTGGGGGCTACTATTGATTTGTGAATTCTTATATGGGAACTTTGAAGTTGGAGCTTTGACTCTGCATGGGGCATAGAAGAGTGTGTTCAGAGCTGCCAGCAGCTTCTCATCTATGTAAGCTCTCAGTGCCAGCCCAAATCTGATGTAAGATACTGAAGAGCTAGCTTTGAGTTATACATTTCTTTGGGTAGCACGCACTTTACAGCAAATAGGACATGCTTCCCCACAACAACAGCTGTTTCTCAGAGCCGTGCAACTTTAGTTTTTCCATGAACTCTGAATTTCAAAGCTGTTGAACTGCAAGTAGGGGATGTTGGTATTTTCTAAACCATCTGTTACCCGGAACAACACTCAGCTCTCCTGTAATAGCACGCACAGGCCTGAACCAAGCCCAAAGTCATGCAGCCCAAACAGAGCAGCTATTGTATCCCTACTCCACAGCCACCATAGATTTGCAGGGAACTCTGATCACCTTGTATTCCACACCACAAAACCTGAGGTTCCAATGCAGGGAATCCCAAGGCTGATGGCTGGAAAGCAGGGCATGGTCCCTGCTATGCCAGCTTTAGTCCATTTGGGGATCTACCAGCAGAGTCTGAAGGTAACCGCACGTCTTTGCAGACAGCTTACCTTACAGCTCCCAAACACAGTTACTCCAGCCAGCAGATGATTAATATGTCAGCAAAATAGTTCTCTACCTTCTCTCTCACAGCAGATGAAAGACATTTATTACCTTGTCCCTTTCCAGTCTGATGTTACAGAGATGCCAGACTAGGGAATCTAACCTCTGCTGTTCCATATTGTCATTTTAATTAAAGCCATATCCTGTAAAATGCTATATGCTGCTGAAACCCCGATAAGATCCTATTATCAGAAAGGAGCAAATTTGTGATGCTATCTGGGCCAGCCCATGATTATCTGCCAGAACAAAAGGAACGTTATTAAACAAACTCTGTTAGATCACTGCGGGAGGATAGAACAAAAATCCTGCTCCACGGAAATCCCTTATCTCTCTGGGGTCACACCTGCGGCACGCAGTTGCAGCTCTGCGCTGAAAGAGGGAGCAGAGAAAAAGAGAAGGAGTTGCTAATTCCTGTTGGAAGTTTTGTTCCTTTCCTGCGATTTATTACCAGGAGAGATACCAACTTTAATATGAACTAACTCCCGGGAGATGATAGTTTCTTAAATACGTTTTCAGAAATCTCATTACAAAGCAAAGTGCCTATATTTGCTTTTCTAAACACAACCATTATTTTTTAGGACACAAGGAAGAAAGAGTTACAGCATCTCTCTTACCTTGAAGGTTTAATGATCTCCTGTGAAGCAAAAGCAGGAGGAGAGAATTGCCACACAGCAGTTTCTTTCCCGTGACTTCAGATAACGTCAGCCCCCTGGAGCTGGCTCCTGCCTTTGTGCAGCCAGAACAAACATTCAGCAGTTCTAGACTAGGCAGAGAGCTGCGTCACATCTCCAGAGTCTGTCAGCCTTCTTGGTGCCACAGGCACCAAAAGCAACCTTTCATTTTTCAGGTAATTCCACTGCTTGCATCTGCCATATTTCTGTCGTTCCAAGCAAGCACCGAGCTAATGCAAGAGAGCAAGCTAGGATGCCTGCCCCATCCCCAAAAGCCACTGAGCTTCTCTCACTTCATCGTGACTGATAAGCCGGCTCTGACTCAGAGAAGACCAAAGTATAGCCTATAGACTATCTTCCTGATTTTTAATTACTCTGTCTGTTGCTACACCAGTACAAAGAACAGCCCCCCCACGCTATGCAGCTACTCAGCTATCCTCCTCTGCTGGGGAACCCAAAGAGCTTAAACTCCCCTTTGGGAACGGTGTTACTCAGGGGTCTGCACAGACCACCACCAACAGCTGAACTGCTCCGGCTTCCTTAGCTCCTGCTCACCACTCACTGCATTAACTCCCATGTCCGTGCTCTCGCCTGCTATGAGAGCGTGCTGTTCTAACGCTGCCAGGTGGCTCGCTGCAGACAGCTGGCTGTGCTTAACTGCTGCAACGGGTGGAAAGCACCTGTGGGCCCTCAGCACGGCTCAGCTGGAAAACAGGAGCTCCCTGTGCTCGTGGAGTTGCATCAAATCCTATCTGTGCCTATCCTAACAGAAAAGATTGGACCCCCTTCCTGGGAACGCAGCCCCTCCTACCTAATTTACAGGAACTATGAGCACTCGTAACAGCAGCCCAATCAGCAATAAAGGCCAGCAAGGTGGAGGCCTTCAGATCCCAAATAAGGTTTGAACAGACGTTGTAAGGCAGAATAAAGTTTTCTGGCCGGATGCTAGACTTGAGGCATCACTAATGTCTCTAAATGCGTTGCTTTATCTCCAAGAGATGATGAAAGAAAAGTCACTAAAAGAGCTGGCGGCTGATAAAAAGAATATTCAAAGTAAACTAAAGAACAGGAGCAGGTGTATTATATAAATTCCTCAGAACATAACGAACTGGTCTTTAGAAGAACAGTTTTATCTTCTTCATCCATATGTATTATGACAGGATAACAAATGCAGATACAATTTAAAAGGGGTCCTGGTTCTATTGATGTGTTTCAGACTTCATTCTGCTGCAGAACTCTGCTGCTCTGAGGCCCTGCTCCGTTCCCGTCCCATGGATCTGCGCTGTAGCAGCTCCACCTATCGCTGGAGGGAAGGGAGATGTGCACAGCAGCCTTCAGCCACAGGACCAAGCGCACTTTGCACCTGAAAGCAAGATCTCAGAAGTCGAACAGAAAGGAGCTTCTTTACACTGAGCTGTGCACCCCAGCTTGGCTTTGGCAGTGTCTGAGCGTGAGGGAAGGAGCTCTGCTCCCTGCCTTCTTTGCCTCCTGGCTCAGTGTTGGACTTCTAGCTAAGGGCATGATGCTTTCCTGACGTTTTTTGATGTTTGAGGAAATAGGAAACAGCTTCAAATTAGCAAACTGTGAAAGTGTCCCTGCTGCCTTGCAGCTGGCACTGCTGATCCTCATAGCTGAGGCAGCAAGAGGTCCTTTCTGAGCCGATACAGTTTGGATTGCACCAAGTATTCCAAAGGAATTCTAATGTGAGCTAGATGCAAAGACATTAGTGCTTCCCTCCTGGAAGTTCAGTGATGAATTGGAAAAATGACTTCTGAATTTCATCCAGGAATATTTGTACACGTTAGTTGTTGATAGCATTTGTTCTCTGTGCTATAAATGAGAAGCAGAGATCTATTACAGTGATACAATTCTGTTTGCAGAGATGTGGTAATTACTAAAATCTGCTTGTGAAGGGCTGCAGAAGCCTTGCAGATCTATTTTAGTTAAATCATTTGCCATCCTTCCTCAAATCGATTTTGATCTAAATAGATTTTTTGTTCACAGACTCTCAGCTTGTATCTTGCCATTCACTGATATATGATGCTATTTGACCAATTTAACCTTTACTTCTGCAATGCATGCTTTCCAATAGCTGTCTTCCAGACACGAATGCTTCTTCTACTACGTTGGGCTTCAAGCCCCACGTACACAGCTCCAGGTTACTCACCTGAGTATCCCAGCTCCCGTCAGCAGCAGATAGCAGGGAGGGAAGACGGGAAAGGTCTTCAGACGAACCGGCAACGTCAGTACTTTGCAGACCTTGTTTGTTTCCAAATCATCCTGCAATATATGAAATACCATTTGCAGGATCAGGCAGCTCACAGACAGCTGGAAATGCAGCACACACCTGGGAAGCCATCTCTTGGTGGCGAGCTGCCTGACTCTGGCCAGCAGCAGCTGCACCGGAGAGAGGTTCCAGACTCCATCTCAACTCCACACATTAATTCTTGCTTCCAGTAATTTCCTACAGTAATAGTGTTTCTTTTGCACTCACTTCTAAATTTATGTAGTAGAGAAAACCACTAAAAAAGCAAAATTGAGTCTATTCTCCAATCTTATTTTTGGATGCCCCTAAATAGCATTCAATTTTACTTAATACAAACATTGAAACTGAATTTCCAATTAAGAAACACTCTACATTTCAACTAGCTTTTGTCACTTTTTTTTTTTTTCAAAAACCTTCAACAAAATATTATTATCTCCCCAAGCATCATTTCTGCATCTCTAACTTCAGCTGCTATGGAAAGAATTCTGCTTGCACTCTGCTCTAAAAACACAACAAATCACCTTCAATTTGGCATTAAAAAATTAAAAATACATAGCTTACTCAAACAAAAGAAGGGGAAAACACAGACAGAAAAAATGTGATTGCATGCAGTATAATTAGCCAGAATATTCAGAACAATATCCCCTCTTTCAAAACATACCAGGGGACCTTAGCAACTTCGACCATCTGCTTTTGCTGTTGCATTTGGCATCTGTGCACCTGGCTTAGAGAGCTAAATAAGATGCGAATTAACATGTATATCAGTAATAAGATCTATGGAGAATCGTATTTTTAAAAGATGGAAATAAAGAGTTAACAGAGAAGAAAAGGCAGGATGGTTTTCCTTCCCTCTAACTCTTTAGCTAACCAGCTCCAGGAGAGAGGTTTGCATGCAGGCAGTTGCTCCTTTCCGCCACCACCTCACCCTGTTGAGAGAACTCTGGCTGGATGGCTCAGCCATGGAGCTGACACTTCCTAACTGCGGGACACTGTGTCACCAGCACAAGACGGCACTAAAACAAGAAGCTCAGGAACAATGACAATCTGCCAGCTCTACTCGGAAAACAACAAGACTTTGTCTCTTCCCCCTCCTGCCAAAGCTAGCAAAGCTGTTCTTAGCTCATACGATGGATTTCCCCAGGTGGAATGCAGATGGACAGAGAACTGTACAAATCATAGCAAGCCTAACACATAATTGCCTACTGCAAGGACCAGAGGCAGCCCAGATAATTCAAAGCTACTTACCAATTCCACTACCAAAAATAAATAAATAAAGCATAAGCTGCTCCAATTCATTACAGTTTATTCATCCTTTGAGTGTACTACACACAGCTGTTAAATGGCTAATAAATTCCTCCCACTGCAGGGAGCAGTCCTCAGATTTAGAAGGACTGCCTTGGCAACTTTTTTGGCAACACCCAATGTCAAGCCATTTCTGCACACAGGAGCAGAGGAACCACTGCTTTGGACTGAGCTCGGGATACAACGTGTCCTATTCCCCTTTTCCAGGAGAGGAGCATACCTGGCCTTTCTGGGCATACTGGGGAGCTGCTGTGGAATAGCTACAAAATGAGGAAAACCTGCTATTGCCTTGAGAGTTGCTCATGCCAAGAAATGTGAAAGCCCAACGGTGTATTGAAAAGAAAGGGATATATATGAATACAGCTCTACTGCACACACTGTGAAAGAGTCCCTCTGATAAACACTTTTGAAGAAAGAAAAGAGGTTGTAAGAAAGAAAAGAATAGAGCATTCCTCTACTAGGAAAGAGCATAATAAATGTCCCATACACCAAGGGCTCTGGAAAAGGCCATGCTCTTTTTTAAAAGGCTTAATACCCTTCCAGCATCTTATTTCAAAGGCAGTTATAAATAAGTAGGGGAAAAAAAAGAATTCCAGAAAAAAAACCCAACAAAATAAAATAAAACAAAACAAAAAAGAGACTAAAACCAAATTTACAAGTCAAAATATTTCAAAAAGATAATGAATAAAATCCCAATCAGGAACACACGGCCATGACTACTGCATCCAAGGATGCTTAATTTCTACCTGATTACAGCAAGCGTTGTTCTTGAAAAGGAAAAATAAAGAACACCCTTTGCTGCTGATTTCCAACCACCTTCTGAGAGCTCAGGGGACTGAAGGTGCTGGCAGCAGTGTGTAGCTGCTGGGCCTGGGCACAGGAACCACTGCAGCAGACTTATTTACACTAATTTTTCTACTGAAAACACTTTCAGACCACAGCTGCTCCAGCACTGAAATCCCCAGCCCAGATAACCTGCTAACTCCTTTCTCTCTGTCTCCACCACTCCATCAGTTTTGTTCAGTGACAAATCAACAGGACCAGAACTGCTAGAGGCCTCCTTCGGCAGGGCTGTCAGCGCTGGCATCGCTGAGCTTCTGGACGTGGCAGTAGGGCATTCTGTGAACACTTTCATGTCTTGTCTGGCTGAGAAGCCAGCTATCAACACCCCAAGGAACTGTTTTCTTTCAAAATAAAATTTGCTTGCAGTAATAACAAGATAGTTCAGTTTGTGCACACATATATGCACATAAACAAATTTTCAAGGCAATATTTTTTAAAGCAGCATCAGTGTTACAACTCTGTGCACCCCCCTGGTGAATAACAAATTATTTTCAATTTGGGCACTGAAAGGTTAGTTGTCATCTAGCTGTATGCTTCAGACAGCTCCTTTCCACTTTATCTTTCAATCACCTTTTGTGGTCATCACAGATCCAGTGCAGAAGGATGCTGTGTTGAAGAAACAACGCTCAGACGTGAATTCAGCTGACACTGGTACCGGCTGCAGCAAGATGGATTGTGCTGCCAAGTTCCATTATTGCCTGTCCTCTCCTTATCTGCTATTAGTCATCATTACACGTCAACTTGAAAACTGCAGAACAAGAGAGAAAAACTCCCACATTTTGTTTAAAGCATAAGCAATTCAGCATCAAAAATTACCTTTTTAGTGTAACCCTTTTATTCTTTGAAAAATAAATTTCATCAGCCTGTGTCTGAGGAGGCTACCCAGGAAGCTAAGAACTTGTGTGAGAGGCAGAACACTGTCAGGATTTTAAAAAGCCACAGCACAGAAGACAAGGAGTAGGAATAAAAAGTCAATTTTCATCATGAGCAGAGAGTATGAATTAAATGCCATCAAGTGTACATTTTGTGTAGAACTGGAAATAGATGTGGGAAGTGAAGGGAAACAGGTAAATGCAGAATTACATACGTGAACCAAGATCACAGGAGATGGGCTCACATGTGCAGTGCCTATGGACAGCAGAGCACACTCACATAGGCTTAAAGTTTATGATGTTAATAACAGGCTCTGAGGTTACAAAGAAATGTTGTCAGAAAATTGACTATTGAAACATCTTAAGTGGTTTTATAGATTACAGATAAATCTGCAGAAAATCCGAATTCTCCAAGTGGTTCAGCAGACTTCTAAAAATGCAGAATGGTAAACTCCATTAAAAGCATTTTTTTTTCTGTTTTGGCAGTGACTCAGGAGAAATTCTGTACGTCAGTCATTGGAGGCTTCCAATAGGGTTCTTATCATACATCTTATTTAAATAGACACGGATATGGGTTGTCCCTTCTGCTTTTTACACTTGTTTTCCTTTCTGTTTGATTTAAAATTTTGATGAATATTAGAACCCCAACACAACACAAAGTCTTGAGCTTACCAAAAGCACTGAGAGAGACAAATATAAAATATTTGCAAAAACAAGGTCTAATTATGCCTACAAAAGCAAGCTTAGAAATGGAGAAGAAAGCAGTGAGACCGATTAACGCTGCTAAACAGTATTGGTAGCCAAGACTTAGAAAATATGGCACAGCAAAAAGTGGAGAGTTGCACTTGATATTATTGCCACCACAACCAAGAGCCGAGAAGCAGGAACAGATGTTCTGAAAAAGTATCAATTTTATCCACTAATTTAAGGGAAACTCTCTCTGGAGGGAGATTCACCGCTCGGGCTCTCCGCACCAGTTGGCTATTTAGTGAAGGAGATGACATCCAATTTTCACGACATCCATCTTGTGACTGCTAAGGCAGCTCTTAATATGAATAGCTGCAAAGGGCGTGACAGTTTTGAAGACAAAACAGAAACCCTTATCCTCGTTGCTAGAGTAAGGAACACCAAAACCCCGGATTGATGTCAGTGAGAGACCACATGAATTCTGTCTGGTACCTCATCCCAAAATAGCGCAGCGTTCTGGCACTCTCACAACGCCGGAGACGGCGTGCCCTGCTCATTCACACTCCCAGCAAGCACCATGTGTTTCATTTAAGAGTCTTAAATGGAACAGTAAGCCCTTCACAAAACGCAGTTATTCTTGTAAGTTAAGAGGGCACGAAAACTAAGCAGGGTTAAACAGAGCCATGTGGTGAGCACAGTGCTTGTGTCAGTGTGAATCAGAGGAGGCTCCGCTGATTTCTGGGGAACGAAGCGCTCGATTCTCATGGCAGAGGAGAGCTACGAAACAAGAGCACCAACAAATTCAGACAATGGAAAACTGCCATCAGTGTTAGGTTAATGCAAGCCAGGAGAAACTCCCCTGACATCCATCAATTCAACTTTCCAAAGCTTTGTGATTCAGGCAGAATTACTAGCAATTTTCTTTCCAACTGACAGTCAAAGATTCAAGGGATTGGGTGAACAGCATCTCAGTTATTTCAGCATAAAATCTGAGATTAAGTCAGATCACATTTTGAGTTCACTACAATTCATATTTTTCCTGGATAAATATCGCTGCACTTGCTGTAAGAATCAATACAGACAGTTTATCTTTTCAGAAGCAAATGCAAATATCTAAACCCCAGGGATCGTTCCAGCATAAATGGAACAAAAAATTCACCTGGAAATTCTCCTATTACTCGTATTTTGCATGGCGGGCAAGTGAATCATTTTTATTAATATTCTCTTAAGCCATACTTTTCTAATGACTCTCAAAGGAAAAAAGTACAAGATAGCCATTACTAACAGAGAAACTCTAAAGCTAACAGAGTCTGCTGCAGACTGAAACTGGGGATTTCCCTTTAAGTATCCATTAGCACAGTGAGTCCTTAATTACTCTGCATCTCATTGGAATAAAGCCCAATCACAAGGTTTTAATCATGAGAGTAGAATGGATGCTAATTCTTCACTTACCATCAAACTACATATTTTGATGTTGGAGAAAAAGACAAACTGCCCAAAACCAAGTATTGTCGAGGCCTGAAAAATCACAACTCCCTAACCAAGTGGAACTTCAGAATTCAAGAATCCATTTGGCTTGAGTTGAGGGATAAGACAAAGTGCAACAGTTGGATGACATTTTGGTGAGGAACGGGGAAGATTTTAATTTTCCGTTGAATGCAGATGTGATGCTACATGAACTGATAATGAGAGGCATAAAACTGAAGAGCAAAACCAGTTCGCTCCACACACGTCCTAATCCCCCTCTTTTCACTCCCTTCCTCCCAAAACAATTTGACTTCTCTCTGTTCCACGCCACTGAAATTCAAACAAAGCAGCACTGCTACTTGCTCTGGGTCCACAGCAGAGATAAATACAGCCTCTGCTTTCCAGAGACGCCGATTTGGAGGCAGTAACTACGCCTGTGCTGCAGACATGCTCCAGAACTAAATGAGATGATACATATTCCTCCATCGTGATGGAGCGTCAACATAATAAAGCTCCACGAGGCAGCTTTTGACAGCAGACAAACTTAGCCATCAATTTTTCAGTAGCTATCATCAGAATTAAAGACAGTGTAGAAAAATTTCAGAGAGGCATGATAGCTTGGGAGCTTGTTTCCTGGACAGTAGAAAGGAAAAATGCCACAGGAGATGCTTCTGACATCAGCGAGCGTTTTAATTACCATGAGCGTCAGCAGCACATTAAAAATACTATATGAGCATCAATGCTTAAGAGCCTGAAAAAAAAGACATTTTTCCCAGGGTTTTATAACTTTGGATTATAAATTATAACTGTCATAGGAGTTAACACGCAATAAGCTTATGAAGACATGTATATATCACAAGGAGCTAGTGATGGGCCAAGGATTTGTTTCTTATACATCACGAACAGTTACATTAAACAAAAGTGAAATTCTTCACAGAAAGCAGGCAGAGACCGATGTACAACTACTGGAAGTCACTGTGAGCAATAAAGCAGCAGTAATCTCATCACATCATTGATTTAGAAACTTCTGATTTTAATTTAACAGCACAGAAAAACTTGAAACTTTATAGTGAAAAACAGTTGAAAAGATCAAGTACTGAACAGCCCCTCGTGAACACAACCATTTACTAGGAGAAAACCCAACTATTCAGAGTACATAACCCAACAAAGAATGTGTCAGGTTGGACATTCTACCTATTACAGAACACAGAAATCTTATAGTTAAATTCCTTTTGGCTTGTACAGCTTTGCCTCTATAACTTTTAAACCCCTGAAAGAACATAAAGTTAAAATTTTAATGGCATTTCAGCAGAACCTCTTTGAATTTTGTATTAGATCTCAATTTAGCCTCCGGTAAAGCCTTTAGAAATAAAAAATTCTCATGCTTAAAAATGTAATAATCATACAGGAGCCTTCCAAAGTCAGCATCAAATAGAATAAAATATATTTTATTAATGATACAATTCACAAAATTACTAGTCCTGCCACTCTCTGCCCACAAGAGATGCTTCCCCTCCTGTATCCTATTGCATACGCATCAGGTACCGGTGTTTGTTCTGTGTGGTTTAACCTCCTGATTGCTTTGAATGTTTGATGAACTAGCATGCTTTCACTAATGATTAAAGAGACTTTAGCCATAATAAGGACATTTTGGGCAGGAGTCTCTATCACAGAGTCAGTGAGAGATCCCTCTTCATGAGGTCAGCTTTAGACTCATGTAGAGCCAAAACCCAAACCAGCACAGGTGAGGAGCTGCTGGTGTCGGCTGAACCCGCTGATGTGAGAGCAGCAGCACCTGGTGCTGAACTGCACACTGCTTGGGCCACGTCTCCTAAGCTTCAGCACAAACTTCTGCCTTTCAGTAGCAATGTGAGCTTTCAGAGAGCCACAGAAGAACATTACTGAATCAAAGGGAGCATTTTCAGAGAGCAAACGTTCTCCTCAGAGGTTTATAGCGACAACATTGTTCGTGTTTGTAAATTCATATAAACTCGATACAAGTAGCAAACAAAATCAATCTATCAAATGTCATTTCTCAAGTACAAAAATGTAAAAAAAAAAAGTAAACAATGTCTAGGTTAAATACTGGATCCACTGAAATCCACTTAGTTTTTGTATTGTAAGTGTTAAAGAAACCAGCATTAAACCCAAACACATCAGAACGGCTCCCTTCAGCCGTTGGAAAGGACCTGGCAGTTCTCACTGCCATTGGGACACATTCACCTGCTGAGGGATGGTGTCATCATGACCCAAGTGCAGGAAATAGGGATTCTAGTCCAGGTTTTGCTACTGATCTGTGTAGGTCCTGAGCCTCTCTGTGCCTCCCAACCCATAAAGCAGCATGGGATCTACCAACCTCCATTGTCAAGTGCTATGTGTGAGTCTATGGAACGGTGTCAGTAAATATTATTACATCGTTAATAAGGGCCGTATGTTCCTATGCCACTGCTTGGTATTTATTTTCAACCCTAGAAGCTGCACGATGATTGAAAAACAGCCACATAAAACAATACAAGATGGTATTCCATAGCAATACATTCACGTCTTTATCTGTTCCTTCTCTCTTTTGTTTTGAGCACTAAACAGACTGTTATCCTGCCTTCTCTTCTTAGCTTTCCTTTAAAGTTTTCCCTCTTTAGACTATTTATGTGATTCTGAGATGTGCAAAGCACAGCTGAAAGGCTAAAATGCACACAGGCTTCTTAGTAACACACATTTCTGTTAGAATATTCTATAAAGGCTGACTGATATGAAGTATCAGGAAAATCTGTAATGCAATAATCACATTGTAATACATCTTCAGTAATCGACATACTCTTAGCATGGTTTCTTCTTGCAAGTAGCAACAGCAATAAAGAGCTCTGCAAGGATAACTCACACCGATGATGAAATATTAAGCTCTTCGATGTGTTTCATAGAAAATTGCATATATGCAGAAAATGGCTGAAACTCTTCACTTGCCAGGCAGCTCCTGTGTTACTGAGCAGTGCTGTCTGCCTGCTGTCTGCCTTCTGACAGGAGCACACAGCCTCCTCCAGCTGCACAGTTTTCCGAGGGAAATGCCTCTTGTGTACCACTCTGCTTCAGCAGAACTGACGGACACTATATTGGATGCTGTCCACGCCAAGATTTATCATTTAATTATAAGTAGGTACATTGACTAAATCCCACTTGCTTGGGGGAAATTACTTAACGGAAACGCTGGATTCTCAATAAAACACTGGGAACTTATTGCTTAAACATCATCTCAAGAGCTCCCCCTCCTTCCTTAGCTTTCTGTTTTCCCACCAGAAGACAGGCACTGATTATGTGGAGCATAATACATTCCAGAGAAACATGCTGGGAACACAAAAGGGCAAATATTAGAAAGCCTTCTAACACCTTCAGATTATCGGAATTGGGCATTATTTGCCACATTTTCTGAGCTATTTTTGCTTTACTATACCAACAGTTCCTTCCATAATTTTTGATCATAGCAAGCTTTCCCCGAGTTAAATCAAAAATCAGAAAGACGCAGCGTTATCACAAGAGTGATTCTGAGCAGTTTCTGACTGTTGCATACTGTGCTGTCATGTGCATCCCAGCCTGCAAACAATCGCAGTGCATGATTAGGACAAACAAACCAAAACAATTAGAAAAGAAAAAGACAGATTTACAAACACACAGTGAAACTCAAACTTGAAAGAATAAGGAAGCCTTTTCTTTCCGCCATGAATACTTACAAAGCAGCAATTACGTGTAATTACAGTTTATAATATCTCTTCCATTGTCTAACTTCTCAGGCACCAGATCCTGTGAGTTTGCAAACAGCGCTACGGAAACACGCTGAAGGAGCTATAAATTATGAGAAAATAATTTATTGCAGATAATATGCCAAAAATACAATTAAGAGAATTTGTTAATTTAAAGCATGGCTACAAGCAGGTCAATACAAGAGACTGCAGTTAAATATTCATCATCCTGAACTTTTTGCATCTCACAGCTGCAGAGTCAAAGGGCCTGCTACAGCTTCAAAAACTTCACCTGACAGACTCAAATCATAGTCCGTATCCTCCAATAATTTACTTTGGGAGGCACTTCTGGAGGTCACCCTGTGCAATCCCCTGCTCAAAGCAGGACCAAAATGTGAAGCCTACAGGATGATCACCCAGCTGACAGCATGGTTTGACCTCAAAATATAATAGTTTGGAAAAGCTTTATGTCTCTTATTCTTGTAGATTCTAATAGCAAATAAGAAATCAGGGTCCATTGTTAAAAGGTTAAAACTACTCTTCCAAGAACTGCAGTCACTGAAACAGCCAAAATATTCCATTTCTCTGCTCCAGCAAATGGACAAGAACGTAACGCTAAGAAAAGGAACCTAAGACAGGTATATAGAGGGGATGAGGAAATCATTTTAGATCCTCCAAAGTGAGGTCGTTCTTCACAGTGCTAGAGGGAAGAGGACACAGAAGAGGAAGTCTCAAACTGGAAGGACCAAGCAGGCTTACTGCATGGACATTCCACATGCGCCCTCCACATGCTTCACACTTCATCAATAGTGTTTCTATGAAAGGCAAGGCCACACGTTGGTAAGCCTGAAAGTATCTTCTATTAGGGCTGCAGGAGCACTTCAAAGCAAGTGGGGTGTTTGATGACTAAGTAGGTTTGGCTGAAGAAATCATGTTCCTTTTAACTTTATTGTGATAATGTAATTTAGCTCAAGAAAGATTACTGTTGAAAGCCTTACAGTAAATAGGAGGCAATTCACAAACACAATTCATTTACCATCAAACACATGCCTCAGTAGGCAATCTGCTTGCTTGCTTGTTGGAAGTACTCCCTTCTGTAGTGATAGCTTTACTTGTTTTTCTAAGCCTTATATAAGGAAAAATAAAATGCATTTGCTCTTTGGAAAAGAGAGAAAAATCAGTGGGTGGAATAAATAGCCCAGTCTAACAGCCAGAGTTACAATTACCTTACTGCTTTAGTTGACCAAGGAGAGACTTTCAGAGAAGAAGAAATATGGACCAAATGAACTCGCACTCCATTTCCTGCTTTGTCTTACTGAAAAACAAATCAGAAATTCAAGTCATATTCAGGAAAAACTTCATTGACTCCAATTACAAATCTGAGATGTTAAAGCCTGCTTTCACAAGCTGCCTTGCATGTGGCAGACCCTAATCCTTCATTCAGAGAAGCTCTGCAAGGTCAAAGGCATAGATGAGATTACAAGGTCAGGTCTCTTGGAGAGCTGAGTCTGAAAGACAGTCAATTTGAAGCAGATGGTTCTGTGTACAGACCACGCAAGATAAAGGGCACTATTGGAATATAAATGCTTATTATTATTCAACTAAACAGATGGGGAGGTCTTTGCCGGATCAGGGCCACTTGTAAAACATTTTGGAATTTTATAGTTGTAAAACCTGAATTTTGCATGATAGAATGGAAAACTAAATATCGTTTAAAGTAATAAAAGTACAAGGAAATGTTCTTCTTCAAATAGGTTCTTAAATAACAAAGGTGATAGTAAGTAAGGTAAAAATAATACTTATTATACTGAAAAAATTACAAGTTCATTTCCATTTTGGTCCTTGAATTTGATAGACCATGAAGTTTGCCATCCAGCACAGCTTTTATGTGCAAACTGCCACGATCCTCATTCAGGCACTTGTCAGAAATTAGTTTGACAAGTTCCTTTCCATTCCAGAACGCTGTTCTGATGTTCACACTTAATTCATTGCTCACAGCATCTACTAGAGAAGATTTAACACACACAAGAGTCAAACTAAATGCGGCAACGTGAAGTATTGACTAATTATTAGCTGACATTATCCACCATTAATACAATGTCACTTCAATTGCATTCTCTTTTCCCTTAAAGGAGAGGAAAAGTGATCCCAATTTGAATGAACCGAAGCAATTCCATTCTGTAAGAGTAACTCTGCTCTGTGTGCAGCTGAGGAATTCTAAGTGGGAAAGAGACCACGTGTACACGAGCCCACCTCAGACACCTATGACGTGGGCCTACTATAATCTTTTAAAAGACAGAGAAGGCACTTTTACACATTTTACCTGCAGTGAAGTTTAAACGTAATGTAAAAATACTGCAGACTGACACTACCACCAAGATTCAATGAGTATCTGAAGACAATGAATCTTGGATCCAGACTTAAGCCAAAGTGATTCATTATAATAATATACGGTGGTGTGGCTCAGCACAAATATTTTCATCATCTCATCAGCTATTCTTCTACATTCTCTTTTTTTCCCCACATCTTTCATACTTTGAGAACCACTGCAGTAGTTCAAGTCAGAGCAGCAAAGAAAAGATGATGTAGCCATGCTGATAAGTAGGGGCAAACCTGAGTATGACACGAACCCCTATGTTAAAACCAAGCTTTTCACCCATTATTTTCATTTCTGAGCTACAAAATGAAGTCTCTGCTGCTGTTCAACTAATCCTTACACTGTCTTGGAGAAGAGAGATGTTTTTGTCACTTCCTTGTGCTGATAAGACTTGTATCAAAGTTGTGGGGAAATGAATTGCAATTTTTCAATTTAAGAGACTGCTAATATCAGCCAGAGTCTTGGTTAAACAAATCCCCTGCGAAACAAGAGATAAGGTGCAACCTATTTGTGTATTAAATAGAAGATTTGTTGCCTGTGCTATATGCCTCAAATAAATATATTAGCTTTACTGCCAGCGCTCATTGATAATAGCTTACTAAATAGAGCAATTAACGCGATATCCAGCCAATTAGACTGAAAAACACTGTTTGCTTTGGTCTGTGCTTAACGTTGATGATGAGTTGAAAGGATGTCTCAACACTATCTCCAGTGCATTTATTTGATCTCCGCATCATAATACGTTGCTGTCAATAGCTGTCAGGTTTGAGCCCTGTCCACATTAACAGAGATGCACAGAACCACCATCCAGTGTAACAGCCACAGCATCCACTCTATTTTAAAATGGAATTCACACTGCTGTCCATTTGCTGGATTGCAGTTGTCTTAAATCTATTTTTATACCAGCGTATTTATTTTTGTATGTTTTTCTACTCTGTTACAAATTAGTTTAAAAAAGGACAAATTAATTCTAATTAAGTGTAGCTGAAAACCCTTGGTATTACTGCTTTCCAAAAAGATTCACCAGGCTGGGTCTGTTTTCCCCTACCAAGATAAACAAGGCAATTGCCCTGCTACTGAGAACAGATTCCAGGGTTTTGTTCCCAGATGCTACTTCTTATTTATTAAAAAAAAAAAAAAACCACTACAAAAAGGGAATTAAGTTTAGAAAGTACAATGCTAAAAGACTCAGTAAAAGTACTTTCAAACAGCCAGCTCGAGTCATGCTGTTCCAGTCCCTGTCACATTCTGGTTACAAGCTGGCTGGCCCTCAGCTCTGAGGTTTGTCATATAGCCTTGTGCACTCATCTGGATAAAAGGACTTTGATCCTCATGGAGCAGAACTCACAGGCATTCAATTTCACACCTGTGATCCAAGCACAGAAGAGCAACAACAGCCAAGCTGCTACCTTCCTTTGGGAAATGTGATTAAGTGCTTCCTCCAGGGCTTTTCAGAGGAAAGATGAGCTATAGAAAAGGAGTTGCAATGATATTAATACTTCAGTTGATGAGTTTGTAAACCTGCTGAATGAATCTTAGGTAAGAGGGACAAAGGTTTCACTGTGCACTTCAAGAGTACTACCTAGAAAAACATCTGTTAAATAAGAACAAAATTCAGCTGCATGCAGAGGTCTACTGTAAGAACTTCACACCACTTCACATGCAGCTCAGTCTTCAAAATAAAGCCAGAAGAGGTCCATTGGCCACCGTGAGTCCAGACAAGGCACGGAAGAGTGAAGTGCAATCTGTCATTTCCAGCAAGTCCTCAACACACCATCAGCTAAACCACAGAACAAGAGTCACACTGCCTGCAGGCCTCCTCTCAGTTGTGTATGCATGAAGGTGATACTCAGGACTCCAGGACCATGCCTATGGGCTTTTTTAGGTACTTATCCAGCATGGCCATACAAAATTATACTGGTTTGTCTCCTGACAACCTAAATTTAGAAAACCCATGCAGTTCCCTTTAAAGAATTCGAACATGCTTACTCAAGAGAAAGTTTGAGCATGTGATGAAGTCAAGGCATATGCTTGCTTACTTACTTAGAAGACATATGTCTGACAAGTAGCTTTTTGGCATGCAAGCGCTCACCCATATCTGTCCCTGGGCACAAATGCATATGCTCATGCACCAGTGTCTTTAGAATGGGGTGAAAAAACCAAGTTCTTATGGATCATTCTCTCTCTTTCCAGGCTTACCATCAGATACAGTCTACAGAGACAGCAGCTCAGCAACCTCAGACTCCAATATTACAGAGCAAACTAAGCTGGGATGGAACTGCGGCCAGGCAGTGTCAGACTAAAGTTTTCAGTGGAGGATACCAATGGACATAGTTTTCTGCAGAAAGGAAGGATGGAAACGCTGGGCTTTTCCTCTTTTCCACACTTGCTGGACTGTTCAGGGTACCACCATCCACAATTCAGACGGTGAGTTACTACGGATCCAAACACCTTCACACTTTGCAGGTCTTCAGATTCAGAACTTTGTTACTTGAACCATCTCCAGAGTTGAACGTAATTGAAGTTACGTAGTAATTAAATTCCTCAGCATTGCATGCAAGTGTAATGTGTTAATAAAAAAGTAATTGCACCTTCATTGTTTCAGCAGGTTTGGTTTAATTACATGGCAGTTATATTTCTCTCTGTACTTATTCACTCTCAGCGAGGGCTCTCCTTACCATCTGCTGATATTTAATTAATATATGCTAAATGTCCTACTATATTATTAAATCTCATTTAGAAGTGTCCTCAGTATCTCAGCACAGGTCTGCCTATACTGCAGGAGAACGAGCAGGGACATCGCCTTGTATTTAAATAATTTAGATAAAAGAAGGCTCATTAATGAAAGAGAGGTGTTATCTTTCCCTCTAGAAATGAGCAAAAGGGGAGGATGGAAATGTAATGAAAACCTGGAGATTTCCCAGAGGTAAAATTTATCTAAAAATCCTTACATGCTACCAGATCTGCCAATCCTCCTGGCTGACACAAGGCCATTTCTAATCGTAATATTTGTGCTCGACACCACAGGACAGCACAACAGACTCAATCTGGGGTTTGTGTATAAAGCCAGAGAAAAGTCTTCTCCTCACGTAACAAAAGGTTTGCACTTGGACATCATATGAAGTAAGGCAGCCAGGATGAAGCTTGTATTTCTCAAAATCCCTTCCCTGACAGCTGTATTTTTTCCCCTCCACAAAATATCACCAAGGAGATTTTACATATATTATTGCATAACTCAGCATCTCAGTTTAAAATATCACTACCTACGAAAAATGGATAAAAAAATAGTGAGGCATAAATGTGACAGAATCTTGATAAAATCTTACGCCTCAGAAATAAACACAATGGCCAAGGTTTTCAAAACTGTCAACGGGTGAGAAGAAGAAAAGGAAGGGGACTGAGCTGCTAGCCATACCTGAGGAGAAATGGGAATCCGAAGTGAACTAATTTCACTGCTTTCACTGCGTCCTCACATACTCACGTTTCTGAGGTCCAGCTGTCTCCAACAGAACCATGATTTCATATATCTAAAACCTGTGCAATAATGGCTCGGTTTTTTAATCACCCAAGCAAGGAGGTTAATTACCAGCTCAGACCATGGCACAGTTCTACCCAGCACTGTGACTCCTCACCTGGCACGCAGCGCTGGATGGAAATCAAATGGAGGACGTGGGAACTGGCCAATCACGTACACTTTCTCAGAAAATAACACAAATGAACTTTTGCAAAATTAGAATTTAGATCACAAAGAGTTTCTAAGTCAAAACCAACTCCAATAACCTACCTGCTTTGCAGTTTCCCTTTGGGACAATGTTTTACAAACACTGCAAGAGTTATGAATACAAACACATTAACTTACAATATTATCTGTATCCCAAAATTCATTTTGCAACTTCAAAAATACTGACTACAGCCTTTTTGTAATAATTGCAGGATTGCCCCATATTCTTTTGCCAAAGCTGTTGTGCAGCGTATTTCATGCTGAACAGAGAGGCAAGTACTCATAACCATTAGATATCATCTTGTACATGAAAACAATTAAGAGGGGTTGAAGCTGCCTTACTTGCATCTCACAGCACTGATGCAAAAGTAGTTGAGATGAATAGAAAAATTTCCACTGACTTCAGAAGGCTGTAGCTCTCCGTATAAATAAATATAATTCCCAATGCTTCATTTCCCATTGAATGATTACAATTTTAATAAGTCATACATTTAAAAAGGAAGGATGTAGAATTTTAATAAGTAACTTTGCTCACCGCACCTTATGAAGAATGTAATTAGATAAATCTATTAATAGCTGAACTACAAAGTAGTGACAAACTAAATGTCCATTCAGACCATGGTAGTTCCCTAGTTCTGAAGACCACAGAAAGTTCGTGGTCTTCAGATGACCACAACAGAAGAGAATCCAATTTTGTTTGCATTTTAGCCAAACTGCAGTGGCTCTAATAGCTCAACCATGCAAATGCTGCCCAACCTTACATGGATATTTACAGTCTTACCTCTGCAGAATTCTCTCTAAACAGGTTTTGAAGCAGCTTCCACACTCCTGAGGCAAATTACAAATGAAATCCATGAAGAATTGGCAAGCAGCTTCCTACAACTGAACAACTAATTGTATTACAATACCTTTCAGATGGCTTACACAAAATAATCTCTCTGATATTCAAGGAGTCGAGACTTGGTAGAATTTCCCTGAAGAGCTTCTCTTGATATGCTCTGGGAGTCTCCTACATTGCACATTAATGCCGGAAGCAGTTGTTGGTTTTTGTACTGCTTAATTTATTACTTTGTTTTACCTATGCACCTCCTACTCTCTGGTAGTACAGAACCGTTCCATTTACAGATTTAAACCCTGCATATTGGTGGCTGCTACAATCAATAAATGTGCATTAATGCTAGCATGAGAGTGACTTAGTGTACAGAAATATAGGCATAATTAAACTTAACTCCTGCTTATATCACACAGTTCTTTTCAGAAACAGTAGACATAAATAATTGAGAAGCAGTAGGCTGGCACTGTCTTTAAATCACTGGAAAAGGATTCAGACTTCAATTCTTGGTGTTGTTACAGATGAGTAAATAGCCTGGGACCACAGAGCTAAAAGGGAAGAAATTTAAAAGTAGCAAAATGGTGTAGAAGCCTTACTCCACTGCTAACAGTGACTCAGACACTTCAGGAATTGTTTCCTTGCTGTTTGTGGACTCAGCCCACAGAACAAGGTATCAGATTTAATACCTTGCGAAGTTACAGAATCTGATCCAACACAGCTTTGTGCATCTCATGCCAATTTCACCTGAAGTTTAAGGATGTGCAAAGTCCCAAAAGACAATTTGCATTTCTCAGCACTGTGCGGTGTGTGTACCTGCCCACAGGTCTCTGGTCTTCACTTCTGGTGTATCTCAGCTGAGATCACAGCAAATACCACAAACAGGCTTTGGTGCCTGTAGAAGCCATCAGGCAGATTAATCACACAGCAAAGATGATTGTGTTGGTATTAACTGCAGTAACAAAACCTGAGGGGAAAAAAGTGGAACGTAAAAACAATTGTATCTAACAAGGATTTTCAGATATGTCTGTGGGGTTTCAATGCATATTTAATACTGGTTGCATAATTTGTTCATTGCTATTTTCGACAAGCATCTTCATTTATCAAAAATCTACTTGAATGCTGTTGGGGTGATCTAATCCTACTAGCAAAGCTATTTGATTCATCGTTTTCCTTTATGAATATAAATACGAACATAGAGCTAACATGAGAAAGGGTGAAAACAGACTATCAGAAAACTGCCATTTTCCTTTCCTTTAGGATACAGCCAACACTACTCTTCAGCTAAGATCCCAAAATAAAAAAAAGATCCTGCTTATGACATTTCACGGACTCTCTTACCCATTTTCATAAGGATCACTGATTTTGAGTAAAAACTAAAAAAAAATAAATCTTGATTTAATTATCCAATGTGAAAGAGGAGACGAAGATTAGCAGCTGATTAAAATGCTTACAGAAAACAGTTATGATTAAGTGAAGTAATCCTTCAAGAAACCAAAGGCTGCATCAGATGAATTTTGCTATGGAGACTGCATCCAAGCTTTCAGCAAAGCTTCTTCCACCATTTTGTCAAGAGCCCAGATTTATTTAGGAATCCAGTGGGATCTGACCTGCACTCAAGCAAAATGATAGTCCAATGAACAAAATAAGATCTATTCCCCAGTTCTTTCCTCTGCTATTTAATAACATAGCAGAGACATTCAAGAGTGTGTGCAGCTGTATTTGAGATGCAGAATTTTCCATGAGATATTTTACTAATTAATCTTATTTACTGACTGAGCAACTGCCCTCCAGCCTGCCCTGTTCAGCTTTAGCAGCAGCCTCACGGTCATACAAATTACACATTTTCTACTGCCCTTTCCCTGTATTTTCTTCATTAGTCTGAGCAGGCAGAGAGACACTGCAGCGTGCTCCACGATGGGAATATCTCCCTGCAGCACAGACACTTTCCTAATTGGAACATTAGTTCAGAAAACTACAAAAGGCTGTATGTTCGATGTTAGAAAGGCACCTCCATCCCTGCTTGGACCCTGGTTACAGACTGACCAGCAGATTTTACTGTCTGGCACCTCTTCAGAATTCAGCGACATCATTCTGGTTCCCAGGTTTCAGAGATGTTTAGTTTGAAAACACTGCGGATGGGTTAAGGTACTGCTTGCTCTTATCTTCATATCTGAACTGACAGAACAAAATGCATAAGCCCTCTTCACGCACTTCAGGGCCATACAAATGAACTTAAAATGCTGATGAAAGTGGTTTTATCTCGTTTGGATGATTTTGTGTACTAGCAGCTCTGTGGGCACTGTTCTGCTGGCAGAAGCCCCCAGCTGCCAGCCAGCACCGAGCCACTGGGCACAGAAATACCTGTGACTGCTCTGGGTAGCTCTGGAAAAGAATCCATCCATTCACTCAGGAAACAGCTACTATAAAATCTCTTACTCACACATAACTACATTTATTTTGAGGCCCCAAATAAGGCCAAATGCCATGATGCCAAACACTGAGTGCTATGGACACCTGACACGGTGCGGTATCTGGCTTCAAGGGGCTCTGCTGCACACTGAGTATGAAAATAGGATAAAATATTGTCATTCTCATTTGGTAAGGGTTTCTAAAGGAAGGGCTTGAGAGTGAGGAATATTTACAAGTACTTTGCACTGAAACAGACAAAAACAGAGGATACAGGACAATGAACAGGCAGATTCTTGCTTCAGATATCACATTGCTGCTGTAACCTGCAGAGAGAGAGAGAAATGGAAAATTCAAACCAGCCCTCATCATAGAAGTTCTATGTAATTTGGTGGGATTTAAGCTGACGTGATGATGAAAACTAGTCACAGAAAAAATTGCTTTATTCCAAACTTAACGTAATTATATTGCAATAAGGAAAGAAGTGTTTCTCTATGAAAAACCTCTTCCATTTCACTGTAGTATTTTAGCCTCCAATCTTCCATGGCCTGAACTAAGCTAATTTGTTTTGTCTCAACAAACTGATTTTATTTACAGGAAGGAGGAAATTCAGCTGTATTTCTGCCATCTTTCGAAGCTTCTTCCAGTCACTGCACTTCCTCTCCTCCCTCTTTCTGCTGCCTCGCTCCCTACAAAAATACCATTCTCATAAAATTTCATAATGAGGCTTCCATTTTAAGAAACCTGAGACTTTTGTAGATTTCACCCTTCTGAAGATTCTTTTAAAAAGTATTATAAATTCTGTTAGAAGAATTTATTCTTACTAAGTAACTCTCTAGCTCTTTGTATTTCCTTACAGAATATTCGTTCTCGGTTAAGCTTTATGTGACTCCTGCACAGGAAAGGGTTTAGTTCTAACTCGGCATCCACAGCACCAGCCTCACTGCATCAGATGCCAGTTCAAATCCATCGTCTTTTATTAAGCCTAGCCAAAGCCCTAAAGAGCTTGTAAGTGCACCAATGGGTCCCTCGAGAAATGGGACGGTGTTATTTGAATATAATTCAGAGAGTCAGACAATCAGCCTCTCTGTCACTGGGCAAACCGTTTAGCTGTGAGTGATGCTCATGAACAGCAATAATTTAATTGCGTGCTGGAATTCACACTTGCAATGTTCCAGCCCTGATGTGAACTACTATGAAGCGGGGCTGCAGCCAAAGCAAGAGCTATTCTGGACTTCTTTGTACAGCTGAATGTCAGAATGGCTGAGAGCAAAGAAGGCGCCGTGGGCAATGCTCAGGGTAGAAAGTTTGGTCTAAACAAAGAATTAGTTTCTGTAGGAACGTCTTGCAGTTCTTGCAGGAAGTGGTCAACTGAATTCAGGGGTCTGGTAATATTCCCCGCGATCACATGGGTGCTGACCCTAAACATCAAGCTCCAGAAAAACAAAACTGTTGAGAGCATTACAAAAAGTGACACGAGATCTACTGTCACCATTAAAAACTGAATTTGAAGAACAGATGTCAGGCACTCTAAGACTTCAGACTCCAAGTGACACTGCAATTGTCGTCATCTGTATGACATGGTTTTTCACTTTTGACAACCTAATAGCTGCCACAGTAACAGGTGTCCAGGCAAGGAAATCAAAGTTCTATAGGAAAGAGACAAAATACGTCAAAACAAGAAAATCCTCAAAAAAGGAGAAGCGTGATAAAATGGAAGAGGAAGGTCTTCATCAGAAAAATCTGCTTTAGGAATACAAAAAAGAATGAGAAGAACATGAGTCATCAAAATCTACAGACTATGGTATCCCTTCGAGTACTGCAAGCCCCTTAGCACAGGACTATGCAGGAGCAGGAAAAAAAAATATGAGCAAGCATCTAAGGGTTTTTTTGAAAAATATGTTCAGTGAATACTGGGTAGTAAATAGAATGTATTTATCATAAGTAAAGAGTTTGAGAAGAAAAAAGAATTGTTCCTGCTTGATCTAGAAAAGCTGTAAAGTGAATAGAACCACAAATTGGCCGTGGAAGGCACATCACCCTGAGAAGACAGTGCTCAGATCATCCCTCCATCGAGCACTATATCCTGACATGCAGTTTGAAAACCACTTGTTTCCTGTCCACCTTTTATCATCTCTGCATGTCCAGATGAACAGCTGGGGTTTCTGACTCCAGTTTGGAGACAGCAAGTGTCCTTACAGAACTTATCTGGAGCGCAATGATATCAACGGAACCTTTTGCAATTGATTTTAATGCACTTTGGAGGATGCTTTTAACATTAAACTTATTGAACTGTGCTTAATATCTTCACTCAGTTGCATTACAAGGCAGCAGTGTACCCATCTGTGCTGAATCCCAGGATCGAAGCCCCACTTTATAAGCCACCTCCAGTCCTTGCTACCCCATGTAGAACCAATAGCATTCACAAAGCTGGCATGGCACTTATCCCTTTTTATGTTGCAAATTAAATAGACATGCTTCAGTGCTGTAGCTCAGCAAACTGAAGCGAAAATTCACCCTTGAATGTATAAATCAATTTTGGTTTATACTTTACTCCTAGATACTGGACTATAACACTGAAAAAAACCAGTGTTGCCTGATAAGCATCTTATAGAAATGGGGAAGGATAAAATATGGTGGAGTGCATAGAGGGGAAAAGTAGATGCAATTCCTCTGTGTTTTCATTTACAAGCTGTTTACTAAAACATCTAACATCTCCAGCATGCTCTGGTGATTGGCATTATCTGCAATATGCTCACAGCAGCTGGGAAGAGACGGAGGCCTCCCTTCAACCCCTCCCCATTTCTATTTTCTCTTAGATGGCAAGAAAACGTCTTCCTTTTCAAAGAGTATTAAAAATCAGTAATGTAGGGGAGCAGAAAGACTAGCAGGCTGGCCTATGAATCATCCTACAATTTCTTAGTTTGACAATTGTGTCTCATATATTTTAACATCAGTTTTGAAAGAAGAAAGCAAGTCAATTCATTCCTTAACAGCTCCCTGTAATTTCAGCTCGCTCTTTGCGTATGTATGAAACTGACTTGGGTGGAAAAGGTTAGAGAGAGATGAATTTCAAGTTTCAGAGCTCAGAAAGGCCGATAAAGTGTGCAATAATCTTAATGTCTGGGCTTCACTGAGCTGCAAACACCTTTTATATTAACTGATAAAACACCACTAATGTTGCAACAGATGCCTTGAGTTTTAGATTTCCTGAACTCCTTGCAAACTTGGAGTTATGCAGCATTAATTACTTTCTGAGATCTTTCTGTGAGTTAGTTGGAGACATATTTTGGACCAGCTCTCCTGCTGACATCAGTCAGCATAACTGAGCTAAACTTGATGCAGTTACATCTATTTATTCCTGAAGAATACCTGGGGCTATATTTCCCAGGCGTTGAGCTAGCAATATGTGCCTTTGCCCAGTTAATGACATAGTTTTCCCTGATTATCATTTCTGAATTTTATTTAAGTCATAATGAATTTGGCACAGTATTTCGTTATTTTTCTCTCCAAAAGCTCAAACAAAAGCTTCCAGCCACTGTGTGGCTGAGCAGACAGTTGTGAGGAGTAAAGAGCGAGGTTTTGCTGATTTCACTGCTCTCCATAGCAGACTAATGGTATCGGGGTTAAATGAGCCAGAAGCTTTGTTTCTCCTACTTGCCTGCACTTGTGCCATCATCCTGTGTTTTCCATCTTCCTGCACCATTCGGGCTATCCTGATTTCATTGTACCATCTTAAGCACTATTCATCATCTGCAAGGCTGTTCCTCGTTTTGAATTTTCATGCACATGCACAGATAAAAATATCTAATGCAGGGTTCAGATACACTGCTCCTTTCCTCTCCTTCCCACCCGTCACCTCCCACTGTTACTTTCCGCGCCGCATACAGCAGCAATGGGTCTGAAGAACAGCACGGCCAATCCCAGCACCATGAGGCTTTTCAATGGATCATAAAGAATGCCATAAAAACAAGAAAAATAGCTTCCAGGAAGGGAGAAGGGAGAGTTATTGAGTTGGTGGAGATGTAGAGATTCTCTCTCTTGTAAGCTGCCAACCACACTGCCCTGCCCATAAAGCAGGACACAACAAAAATATCAAACATTCCTGAAAGATTGGACGGTCTATTTTGAATCCCTACTTAAATAATCAATTCGAAAATTAGAAAACATACATGAGTTGTTCCTCACACCGCAGGATTTCTGCAAACATATCAGAAGAGGAAAATTAGCAATATTAAATGCTACCTCTTCAGTAGCCTGGGGCCATTGATTGCCAAGCTACTAGCAATTCGGTTCAGTGCCTGCAAGAGAGCTATCAATCACAAAAACACTTGCTTTTGTATCTGTGCTAAAATCCATATACTTCCACTCTATTTTCTGTTTTATTATATCTGAAGCCATGCTTCCATAGATCATCTGGATGTCTTTAATGCAGCCATCATCATTTCATGAGATGAAATTACATACATAAAAGCTCTACTCAGGCTGCATGTCTACTATGGTTATCTTACACACAGATTTACCTGGGAGGACAAAGCCAAGGAGTCCCACCAGGCTACAGCTCTCTTCTTCCCCTTTTCCTTCTTTTTCTCCCCACTGCACCAGCTTGGCCTACGTGCCTGCTGTCACGTTGTGACTCTGAAAGCAGCACAGCACATTAGCTCATTACCCCTTCCCACTTCCAACCTGAGACGCAGCCATTCATACCAACTGTTGTTGGGTTGCATCTGGCAAAATCTGATGGAGAGATTTTGTGCCCTCCATTCTTGGACAGAATGTGCATCCGAGGTTTTCTTCAGTGAGGAATGTCTTTCTAATTCTTGTGACTACAGATAAGTATTTGAAAACACCACCTGAGCACTAACAAACAGTCTAAATCTAGAAAGCAAGCAAGAACTTAGCACTTGAAACAAACACATGAAGTTTACAAACCATGACTTTGAAATTGCAGAGCTTGGTTAATACTGCAAGCTTTATTACTTCAAATTTAGGGCTACTATTCAAATGCAATTTGATTCACATCAGCCAATTTACGAAATAACAATAGATCATTGTCACAATCACTCCTTCTCCTGTGATTTTTAAGCTGAGTTTGTATGGGAAAGTTCCATATGGTGTTTCTTTTGGTCTTCTTGGGGCATACTCATGACAGGGAAGGTGCTGAGAAGGATATGTGGTGCCTGAAGAGATTGCTAATACCTTTATTTTAGGGAACCGAGACCTTCAAACAATACATCAATTTGGAACTGTCCATAGACAGCCACAACTTTAATCCATCATTTACTTTCTCAGGAAGAAAGAGTTTTCAGCAAAGACAATTATGGATGAGCACAAGTAGTTGGTAATTGGGGTTAAAGATTGTGCAGGTAATTCATTGCCTACAGATCTCTCTCCATAGCTGATTACAATTGGAGGGATGTGAAATACTCTTGTCGCCTGAATTTATTGGATCTTTATTTTGGATTCAGGAGAGGTCTCATTTTGGATGTAGATATATACATGGAAGTGTAATTGGATTCTACCTAAAACAACTCCACATTTTGAAAACTGTACCTTGTCAAACTACAATTAACAACAAAGTACTGAAAAAAACACCAATTCTAAAACAATTTCAAAATAAGTTTGTTCCATCTCTGATACAGAAATTGCAAGGAGCAACAGCATGTCTGTAACCGAACTTGTCTTGATTACTTAGTAACGAAGCATCACTGTCATTGTTGCCAGTTATGGGGAAACCAAGCTGAGGCAGAGGTACTTCCTGGGATTGTACAGCACTTTGGGATAGACAGAACTTGTGACTCAATATGGGAATTCCAGCAACAAGGCACAGTGTCCCCTTACATCTCATCTGCTGAGCAAGGCTAGAGTGAGTTGCCCCTTTAATTTTATTATCTTTCCTGTGCTACGTTTTGCATGAATGTGCATTTTATGGGTTTAATGCATTTTGGCAAAGCTCATTTCTCCCAGTGATGACAACACTGAGCATCAGGAATGAGCACCACTGATAAAATCCTCTTTCTGCTCCTGCATAATGTTGGGATGCTGCACCTGTCCTGTGTAAATGGCATTCATTATAGCTGGTACACCAAGATAATGATATGCTGCAGCCAATTATGTCATTCACCTGCTCTCCTGCCAATTAGCTCTCCCTGCCCCTGTCTAGCTGGGTCCAGGAAGGACTGTTGCCAAGACTGAGCAGAAAAATTCTTTAGCCTTTGAGGATATGCATAATGCAGTTTTAGTCGATTTTTGGCTTCCTCCAGGAATCTAAGGGTATAGACAGACGACCACAGGCAACAAGTTCAAACTTTTTTTTTTGGAAAACACTCGCTGAAGTGCATTTCATTTAAAATTATTGGTGCTTTTAAGAGTAATTTGATGCCATACAGTAAAGCGTCACATTTTTATTTGCATTAAGGCTCCTTTATTTTTTCATGCCTATGTCCTAAGAATGGACACATTTCTTTTACTGATAAAGTGCGTTCTGTACACAAATCCTTGCTACTATGATAATGATATCTCCTACAAGGGCAGTTGGTAAGTGTGTGCGTTTACTGAGCTCCCATTGTCATTGAAAGCCTTACAGCCCAGAAGCAAATCTCAGTTAGGCATCATTCACAGCACTGTCTCCTCTGCTATTGTATGAAAGTAGCAATAACAACACACGTACAGAGAGAGAGAGATGAGTAATTGTGTTGGATGGAAAATTACAGACAGATTAGCAAGATCACAGCAAGAGCAATCATTTCTGTCACGAACACAGAGAATTTTTTCAGGCAAAAGGATTAACAGGAGTTGCTAGCTCTCCCATCAATGTTATCTTCAGCAGGATACTGCTACCTGTCTTAAAAAATGCACCCAAAAAAATTCACCAGCAGTTCAAAGTTATGTGCAATACATCTTTTTAAACTAATCAAAACTTCACCGCTCTAGCAATACATTAAACCACTTAAAGTCTGCCTAAAGTCAATAGTAATTACAGAAATTTATCATGGTTGCCAATCACGCAGCTCCAACCCAGGGTGCCCGTTATTGCTAAACCACAGTTTGCCAGCCTTGATTTACTCCTACAGGACACCAACCCCTTGACAGCTGGAAGTGACACTGCTTACAGGATGGGACAAGAGGTGTTCCATGTGCCAGGAAATGTTTCAGACAGGCGACTTGATTGAGCTTTCTGAACAGGCACTGGGACCATTTTCAGACTGTGATTTCCTGCAACACAGGGGAGGATGCCAACAGGTCCCCTGAACCAAATACGATGCACGGAATAACCTTCAGTACATCTTCACTGCACAGCAGATGTTACATGAATGCCGCAAGTTACAGGAATTTCATTAAACGTGAGAATCGCACCTCTCTCTTATCAATACAAGCTGTGCCAAAAAGAAGACAAGTCTCCCCAAGGGAAAACTCAGCCCCTCCTTGGCCAGGGCTGTATTCCACTCTTGACTTTCCCCCCTAGTCTTCAGACCACAAACAGCAAGAACAGAGCCTGTGAAAGAAATCTCTGAGCACCCACAAGGAAGGAAGGATGGAAATAAGAGATGAAGATGTGGGCAAAGGCACTTCAAATAAATCAGAGCACCTCCCTAGAAACTTTTCTTTCGCATTTCCAAAGGCAGTGCCCTTGAGCTTCTGCAGCACCTTCATTCTCACACAGGGCTCGGTAACCTTAACTTTGTCTGCTGATTTCTATGCCACAGGGCTGATTCTGAGCCTGTGCCAGCTTTACACTTCTGCAGGCTGACACGTGGTGTGAACGCCCTGTGCTCAGCGCTGACAGCAAAAACACGGGGGCACGGGCACTGCACGGCCACAGCAGAGGGAGCTGAAGGGTACTGGGCCTGTTGAAACTCCAGCTAATAGTAGGTGAAAAACAGGATGACTTTCTCTTTCAACTTCTATGTCAACAGTTGGAAAACAAACTAAATGCTTCCAAATTGATCTGTATGAATATTTCAATTGAAATTGCGTAAACACGAAAACATTTTTCAGCAGATGATCATTACGCTGCTTAAGCATACTTCATTGGGATATTTTTGATGTACAAATAGCTTCTCAACCAAGCAACAGCTTGTGAAAAATTCTATTTAATTTTTCATAATTTTAAGTATCAATATGAAGAAATGGAAGAAAATTATGAAATTGTTCAGCCTTTGAACAAGTGGGAATCAAAGTTCCCTGGGCTGCTGAAAATACCCTTTCATGATGTTAAGATTAATGGACTCAAACTCTGAAGTTGAAAGGCAGCAGCATGATGATCTGGATGGACACGTGGAAGAAAAGGTCACAACATCTGCATTCATTAATTGTTGTTTCTAGCTCTAAAGCGCACTGTGAGCTAAACTATTGCTTAGAAAGATATGAAGTCTCCATTTAAAAACTAAAAATACTGGGTAATTGACCTTGGCCCTATGTAAAACTATACCTCTGGGGTCTGAACTCCCATTTTATTTCTTTTTCTTTTCTTTTAATAAATTAAAGGCACATTTTAAGAAGCTTCTGATCATGTACCCTTCTTTGTAATTAGATGCACAGACTGTAACACGGTGATTTCTGTAACAGCAAAGCACCCGAGGCAATCTTCCTCTCACCCCTCTGTATTTACAAGGGAAGTTTTATCTGACTTTGTTCCAGCTAAGGGCTCTGGACCTTCTAAGGTCCTGCTGCAATTAGCTGCAAATGGCCGTGAATGAGACACACTGAGCAACATGCATAATGACTAACCTTCCATCGGCCCATAAAATATTTAGCAACTCAGTACTGCTTCAGGTAGTTATATTAATCCAAGTATGTGCATCTGTGTGTGCACACAACAAAGAATAAATGGGGAAAAGAGCTAAGGGAAAAGCTTCCTACAATTTATGCAACTATTTCTTTCTAACTTTCAAAATGCATTTGAGAAGAGAGTGACGTAAGCTGCAGATTTCCACTGGCTTTTTAATCTCTCAGTTTCCTGAAGCCTACATGTGTTTTGCAACTAATGCAGATAAAGTAAGACCGGCTCTGAGACACCTTTAGAGAATGCAGTCATTTCCATGTAGCACTTCCATGCTTTAGGATATCCTCCTCGAGTGCACACTAACACCAGCTGTCCTACATCAAAGGAGTGTTCAATTCATATAAAATGCATCCAATGGTACAAATGGCAATAATCACACCCTTTTATACAAAAATCAGAACACGGGAAAAAAAAAAAACAATAACACTTGTCTAGAACTATCTTGTGCTGGCGTGAGAGTTGGTGGCTCAGTTTATGGTGCTGTCCTCCAGCATTGCTTTTCAATTATGAAGAGAAATTTAAATGAGTTGGTGGATCTATGATGAGCAGAGAATAAGAGTAACATCCAGGAAGGAACAGTTATGTTTTATGAAGAGAGACCAGTGTGAAAGAAGCTGAAAAAACAGTTACAGGAAAGATACAAAGGAAGAGGAAGCAGTAACATGGAAGGTCTGCAGGATTCCAGGTGTAAGCAGGGACGAGACTATTACAGTATCAGGATTTATGAGTTCATTGTATATGATTTGTTTAAATCAACATGGAGACTGAGCATGAAAAGGAGAGGGATGTTTATTTGTGAATATTATTGCATGAATTCAGGATACAGATTTAGTCCAGAGTCCTTTCCTGAGTGAAATTCTGCCTGAGAAGCATCTCTTCTGTTCTTGTTAGGTTGCTGCCTCTTCTATAGAACAGGCTGGCATGATTAATCCAAACAAGAGGGATTAATTGGACAACCTTCTGTGTCCTGCAAGCAGCTCAGGGAATTGGCAAACTATTATCTGCTCAGATCCTCTATTTCATCACATGAATCACCCTGCCTTGAGCATCACTCTATATAAAGCGAAAATGGAGAGGCTGCAAAGTGTCTCTCCTTTTTATTTATTGTGAGCACTTCTCAAAATATGTATCCACTTTATTATTTTTCCCCTTCCAGTCCAATTAGTCCAGGTTCTCACAGCTGATTTTTCTTTGTAATTCACTTATTTTTAATTGGTGTAGAGTTCTGAGCTGCACCAGTTTTACAGAAATGAAATATCTGAAGAGCAGTTGAACTGTGTCTCTTTACGCCTCTGTAATTTCTCTTAATTCAGAAAAAAAAAAGTCCTCACTGCCACCGATCAGTGGATGTGGAATGCCTTAAAATTGCTGGGACAAAATCAAATGCTATTTATTACCCATTTTCTTAAGTGAAGAGGTTAAATTCTGATGTACGTTATCTAAATTTGGAGCAATTCCAGTTCTAACATTTTGACTGTAATTTTTCCAAATTTTGCACGTGTGTGGGTGCGTATTTGTACACAGTCACTAAAGGTCAACAGCTTTCTCATGTTAAAACTATTTAATTTCTTGTTTATGATGCCTTGGCTAGGATTCAGTGGTCCAACTCTCACTAATGACTGTTGCTAGAAAGACCTTATAGAGTATTTTAGCTTTTCTCTGACACTATTGATACGTAAAGTTTACTCCCGTTTGAGTTTTTGAGCTCCAGTTCAGAAAGGCTTGCTCCTATGTCCAATGGAATTAGCTGGAACCATTCTGATTACTTTACTGGGCATTGTATCAGGCAGTTAATCACATTCCCGTCACCAGAAATCCCATTTACCCTTCTGGATTCCTTTTCCTCAGTGCGTGAAGATATAGGCAACAGCATTATCTGCAAAGTGCATATTGCGTACATTAATCCAACTGCCAATGCTGCAAAAGGGTCAACTGCTTCGGAGAGAGCAAGAATAAAGCAGTACACCATGGGCACAATTCTTTGGATTGCCAGCTCTGTGCAATAGATCACAGGGGATTTTCTGTAACTACCTTGAAAAAGATACTGAACGGGAGGCAAGAGTCCATTACTGACAGAAGAAAAGGCCTGTCAGAAAACCCCAGGCAGCAAGGATGTAGCTAAGATCAGTACAAGAGAAAGTTTCTGCAATCCATCAAGAGAACTGCGTGCAGGTGACCCCCGAATCACCTCACACCATTGTACTTTGCAGCAGGCAGTCCTTGTTGGAATTGCCCCTCTGGGCGATGAAAGCACTCTATGTGACACCTGCGAATTTGCCCTTTACTGCTGCAAACCCAAGCTGTTAAATATCACGCTCTTTTGGCTGTGATTTACTCTATTTATGGCCCTCCCTCCACTCAACCTTTCCTCATCACAAGGGATCAATTCTGGACATACAACAAAAGGCAACAATGGTTTTAATAAAAAACAGAGGGACAGGAAAGATTGATTTAGCCGATGAAGACATGCTGTAGCAATGGAGAAAAAGAAAGTGGGCAGACAAAGAATAATAACGATAAAAAAGCACATTGGTGGCTGTACCAACCCACAGGCACATTTACAGTAGGTGAAACCAACTGCTTTCTTAATATCCCTTGTTTGTGCTGTCTTCAACAACTATTCTAATTTAAAGGTGAGTATCTAAAAATGTTCCTGTGGTTCTTCTATTTGACAAGAAGCTACTTCAAGGAAGAAGTATAGTCCTGTAAGACCTATAAGTCTTGATGCAGAAAAGCTAATTCCTCTTGTGACCTTGTGAAAGTCTTTTTTGACTTTCGTGTTATTCTGCTTTAGATAAAATGAGGAGAGTAAACAATTCCAGGCTTCTCAATGTACTGTCAAAATAAGGTCCACTCAGAACTCCTTTGAGGGTATTTTGAAAATAAAGCCATTGAAATCTTCTTGAACAAGGAGAAAAATGTGCTATATCTGAACAGACAGCTATTAGCAATGCACATTACCTTAAATATTTACAAACCCTTTTCTCTTGGAACCTTTACAATTCAGTTTCCGTAATGGTTCAGTAAACATAAACTGTATATACGTACACATCTCTACAAGAAACTCCCCATCAGGATTCCACTAGCAGAACTAATATTACAGCCCAAACACGGTCAGTAGGAGAGGGCAATAAAACAGATTACCATATATAACTGTCTCTCAGAAACCAATTTGACTTTTATTATGCTCCTGAATGAAATTATTACATGATCTATAGAATATCGAGCCCTGTGATGATTCAGGACACAAAGGCATTACGCTGTATCATTTATTTATATATTTATCTAGCTACTGTCTCCTTACTGAGTATTACTCTTTGAATGCTAGGAGTACAGAAGACTGCAATGCTCAGCTACACTACTGTGATTAAGTAATTTGCTTACAGGGCCACAGACACCGTTGCAGTAGACATGGTCCAAAGCATTTGCTTATTCTCAAGGTGTGAACTGTGAACAGAGAGAGCACACACACCTCTATTACATTGAACTGAGTGCTGCAGATAATGCACACTGGAAATGACTTTGATTACAGGAGACTCCTAGCACCTGCAGACAACCATGCAGCCAGAGGTCTCTGTTCACATCTGCCCCGAGGCATAAGGTCCACCACATCTGTACAGTGATGGATCGCCTATGGTGAAGCTCAGATCCAGCACTGTCTCTTCACCCTCACCCAATGACTGAAGCACCCAGAAACTCTAACAGCCAGCTCCAGACTGCCTTCAGCCTTGATAAATGCTACAAGTAATTTATCTTCTTGGTTAAGCTCACACGTTCAAGCACTCATGTAGGCATGGAACTGATGTATCCTGAAGTAGATAGTTCAACCTATAACATAACTTCAGGGTGATCAGACAAACCTTACGTTGAACTTCATTTCATAAAGGGGAACATCACAAGACTTAAATTACTGTAAATAAACTGAAGAGAATTACCTGTGAGATGCAATCTTATTTCAGGCACTGCTTGCTCAGAAGGCCTGCAATAACACACAAGCGAAAATCAAGGTTGTTTTTATTTTGTCATGTCTATCAGGTAGCTCATCAGGATCACGCTGCACTATCTCTTGTGCCAGGATTCAGCCTCCTTGCCATTTGTAATCATCTGCAAAACCAAAACATGTTCTCAAGCCAAACAAGTCTTTAATAGCTGGAGTCAGTGATGTTGTCTCAGTGTGCACATAACTATGTCACTCTCCCAAAAACCAGTGTTAGAGAACTGTCGAGAAGTGCATAAGTCAGTCTTGGAATTTGCCACCGTTCATGTGAAACAAATGTGTTGCTCTGCACCCTTAACAGCAACGTACTTTTCAAAATAGCCCATGGCAAAATTTTCAAGAAAAATTAAACCAACTACCACACAAAGCTGCCTTTGGCAGGAGGCTTTTGATTTCATGTCTTTGAAAAAACATTATATTCCATGGAAGAGAAAGAAGAAATACCTTCCAAAGGAAAATATCCTTGTTCCTTCCTCAGAAGGCCCATGCATGTGCACAAACTCGTCAAAGTATCTTAGCACACAATCTAGTAAGACATCTTAGTAACACAATTTCATCAGCTCTTAAGAGGATGCTTTTAGTAAGTATTATTTTTACCACTAAAATCTACGTTAATTCCAGTGGAAACAATAAAATACTCCAGATTCGTATCACTGAGCTTAAAAGGGAATGTGGCACCTTCTCACTTAAGTATAGACCCATCTAGTTTTGAATTTTTTTTAATAAAATAAAATACACTGTAAAGTCATATACTGTACAATATAGAACCCCAGAATGAGAAAGCAATTTTTAAAAGTGAAATTTAGAATTAATGTTATAATTGGGGAACATAAATGAAGTGTGATTTAGTCACTAGGGAATTTTTATTTTGGTAGATATTGTATAACTATCTAGATCTCTCTATTACCCAGCTACAAAGTACAAACTCTGAAGGACTCAAAGCCTTCTTAGAAATCCAATTTGTGTAAGGCAAGGTAGAAAAGCTTAAAAAAAAAAAAATCCTTGCTATTCAAAGCATGAATGCCCCTTCAACCTAGTATTTCTATTGAATTTATAGACTCTTCTTATGAATACATGTCGGGCACTCTGGCATGCTGCTAGGTTAAGGGTTCTCCCATCTATTGATCTCAGTACAATAAGAAGTAATCAGAGCCACTGAAATTTGATTTTTATGTGATGGAAATGTGCTGAATCATAGCTTATTGTTACAGCTGTGTGTTTCAGAAACATTTACAAAACAGGTAGGAGGAGGGCTAAATCAAATCATATTCAATGCATGTAGGATAAATGTCTTTAGAAGGCACTGAAGGGTCATCAGAAACAAACCCTGTATGGAGAAAGAAGTCCCTTAAAACAAAAACTAGAAACAGTGTAAGTACTAGAAAGGCACAGAAAAAATTATGGAAAATGTGATGAATTGGTAAGATATACAACATATTTAATGACATTGCTAGAGAAAACAGCAAGCAACCACCCTGCTGTATTGGTAAGTATTTAGGAGTACAGACACAGACATATTTGTATATAGAAGATATACACCTACATAACAGAGGGCTATAAGATGTTGTCTATATATAAATCTAACTGCACTTATAAATCCAGTACAAATTATTTCAAATCAACAAAACCAGATCACTGTGGAAAATAAAATGCAGCATCTCCCCCACACTGAGTCTCAGTTCTATACGGTAACTAAGCTTTACTTTTCATTTAAAAATCCACACCAGTTTTAAAATAACAGTATCTGTTTTTAAAATGGAAAAGCACAAATAGTAACTGATTCTCCATTACTTACCCATTAGTTCTGTTTCTTTCTCTGAGCTGAGTTAGGGTGTATAAATACTTCATGAGAACGTTATTTATAGAGTCTCAAATAAAGTGAAGCTTTGAAACCAAAAATATTAACTCTGGGATCCCCTGGTATAATTGGTTGCCTGTAAGAATCAGAGTAAGTAGGAAAGTACATAAATATATCATAAAACATGACTTAGGATAAAATGAAAGATTTGGATTTTAAAAATCGAAGGCCGTCATTTTTTAAAGCAAACAAAAAATGAGCTCTAAGAATAATAAAAATACCACTGGTTGCCTTTGTGCCAGATTGACAAACACGATCCACGATAGTATGATTAGAAAAACATTATGGGTGACAAAGACAAATATTATTTTTAATATTATTGTTGTGATTATGTATTAATGGGGGTATCGTGATGACACTGTAAATTAAGTACAATTCATTAGCTGCTATATTCCACCCCAGAGATGGCATCGTTTCAGGAATTCCTAACAAGAAAACTAATTAATGTCAGCTTAGCTTAGATGATAGTTTCTGTGGTCTGGATATCTGCCCAACGGGGGCTAGGTTTGGATCCTCCATGTCATTTCACACAACTCAAGGATCCCCTCAGTTCTCAACATTCAAAGGGCATGGGAAAAGGCACCAAGGCCTGTTTGTCACACAGCTCTCCACTGATACTCACCATCTACTCAGAATCAACCCCAAATCTGTAGCACAATTAAAAGGATGTGAGCACGAAACAAATCACTGCATTCCCTCTTTTGTCCCCAAACAGAAAACAGCCGCCATGTTGTGCTCTGGAGCTTGGAACCCGCTGCTCCCTGAGGCACCTCTCCCCCAGCGGCACTGGAAGCCTGGAGCGCCTGGCTAACTCCTAGGTGAAAAATGACATAAAAGAGGAATTTCCACCCAGTGGAGCACCCTGGGGCATCCACTCATTTCAGGGAGGTAAGCGCAGCTCAGGATGCAGCTCCAGCCAGGCCCAGGAAGGGGACAGAGAACATGGCGGAAGGCTCCAGAAGTGTGCGGCGTGAGGACACCTCAGGCCATGGCCACCTTGGCGAGGCTGGCCCCGCCCATCCTGAAGGCAGGCTGTGCTCTGCTGCTATTGGCTGGGACAGGGCAGGAGTCCACGCCATTGGCTGGGGCAGGGCAGGAGTCCACACCATTGGCTGGGGCAGAGCCTCCTGAGGGGCTCAGGGCAGCTCCATTTGCCCCTCACAGCAGCAGTGTTGTGCATAATGCATACTGCAGTCCTCCAAACCGCCTCGTGTTTCATGTTCTCCTCCTTTTGAAGGGCCACTGTTAGCTTTTAAAAACGGGCTGGCGTTGTTATAATTGCTGCTGTATTTTCCAGCTGCACTCCGTGCCAGACATTAATGCGTTGCCCGGCAGCAGCGATGGCACCGCGCGCGGTGCGCTCACTCCCGTACTTTGTTTTCCTGAGATCAGATAATTGATTGTGCTCTTCCTGGGAGCGAGTCGGAGCCCATCAAGACAATTGCTGGGGCTTCAAAGGGCTTTGTAGCAAGAAATCCCGCGTATTGATCCGCGCAGTGAAGCAGGCTCTCAGCACTGGGGGCTGCAGCTTTCCAGAACGATTTTCGGGCAGTAGGAGAGCAGGCCGGCTCTGCAGGCAGGCGTGGGGCTGCTCTCCCAGCTGTGCGCTGCCAGTCAGCTTTGCAAAATTTCATTTTCAGTTTATTCTTTTGGGGGAGGCAAGAAACTCTCCTATGTATTTTTGTTTTGGAAGTAGCAGCCATGAAATGGTTTATAAATGTATTCATAAAAGTAAAAGCTGTGTCTTTATTTTGTTGCCTTCTAGAACAAAAAACCAAAAGAGGCCAGAACACAACTCCTCTTGCACTTCTTTCCAATGATGCCGTCTTTATTCCTTGGACCCACCCCTTGCACAGTGCTGAATTTCACCTGGAGCTGCTCGGGTGGGTTACAGGCGTCCTTATGTTTTGTTTTCAGACAATTTTCTGTGTATTCTCTTTCTTGAGAGCATTCAAAGCGATCTCCGCATTACACTGCATGCACCAGGGCAGAACATGGGTGTTCTGTGCTCGTTAGAAACCACCAGGAACAATTTAATTGTCTTTTGTACAATTGTTTTCCCTTAAAAACTAAGTTGGCTATATGAAGTAAGTAGATGTAAGTTATTTATTTCCTATTTTATCATCTGTTTTCTTAAATTCGTAGTGTTCCCTTCCTAACACCTCCCTGAAAATTTAAAAAAAAAGGAACGAAACAACAAGAAAAACCAAGTTGGTATCAGGACTGTTAATAATTGATGAAGCATTTGTAAACCCTTAGCAAATGAGCAGTCAAGTGACACATGAATAAAACATGTGAAAAAGAGCCTCTGTCTGACAGCTAACAGTGCTCTGAAGCTCAGCATAAAATACACAGGTATGATTTTAGGGCAGCGTGTGTGGTGCAGGAAAAGTAAGGCTGGGGAAAGCGTGGAGCTCTGCATTGTTTGCAGGTGTTGGGGAGGGCAGGTTGTGTGCAGAGGGACTTCAGGGGTCACCTGTGCAAAATCCATCCCCCAGGTTTCAGAACGGTTGGGTCTCATCCCTTCTGTAGCAGCCCCTTTGCACAGTTCCTGCTCTGCTCTGCTTCTTAATCGTTGCTGTGAGATTAACACACTCCCTGACGTTGATGTTGTACTGATACAAAGGCTCATTTATTGGCGTTACTTACTTCTCACCATTTATTGAAGTAATATTAAAATGTTAGTGCTATTTCATTATTATTTCACCATAAAGCTTTGGTGAAATAGCTTTGGCACGCATAAATCTGTGTCTGCTGTTCTTGCCTTGCCACAGCAAGTGTAAAGAGAAAGTAAAGTATGCATGAAATACAGAGTGAAGTGGCTAATAAAGAAGTCTGAAATCGACGTGAAGGAGTGGTGGTAGCCCCCAGAGCACCCACCTTGCTCCTTGCAGAGAGCACCCTCCTCCTCCCTTCCATCAGCCAAACAGGACATTTCACTGCAACGGTTCCTAAGCAAAGAGACAAGAGGGTGCATCAGCTCTCAAAAAATGGCATTAAGATTTCATCACGCTGTCAATGAAAGAAGATTTAATTAATTTGCTTTACCAGCCTCAGCTTGCCCTAGACAAACAGAAGAGGGCTTTTAGTGAGGAACGTTAAATGCATTCCTGCATAATGTCAAGCGTGTCAGTTGCTGTGGATGGGAGTGGATCAAAAATGTAACTTCTGAACTCCTCCATTCTTGAGTTGAGAGAAATGATGGATATTGATGGATATTGACACGCGTGTTTAAGGCAGAAAACCAGTGACTTTATACTGGGAAAACGCATCACACAGGATTTCTCATGCTACATTACTAAGTATGAAGGCATCTTTTGATTGAGATTTCTAAATGGACAGTCATGATATTTAGGTGTAGCCTGCAGAGTGTGAACAAGTGTTCTGAGAGCCACACTCACCCGTTTCTGTTGAGAAGCTTTGCAGCCGTACCGCACATAATTATCATTGCTGTTTCCTCTCAAAGGTCATCAGAAGCTCACAGGTGGTGCTTCCATTACACTCCTTTCTTTCTGTGTTTCCATTTCCAAGTTATAGATTTCCTATACATTTCAATTACAGTCTTCCCCCACCTCCGTTAAACACGTTGCTGGGGTAGCAAAGGTTTAACAGAGCGACTGCAGAAATAATTACTTATTTGATAACCAGTGTCTTTCGGCGAGGGCATTGGATTTGGCTTCTATAGGGCAGGCGTTGGCAAGGGGAAGGGAGGTGTAGGCAGAGCTGCCTGAGCTCTCGTGCAGTTTTGATCACAAGTCAGGAACCATGTTTAGCTGTCAAACGTACTGTTAGGGAAAGTTACCACAAAGGAATAAAGGGATGGAAGAAGAAAAGAATCTCCCTTGCTCGGGAATGTTTGTACATTTTAAATGGCAGTTTGAAACGCAGAAAACGCTTGACTGAACCTTGCATTATTATCTTTTTACTTCAGTTCTAATGCAAAAAGGCTGTGAGGAGAATGTCCTGATGATCCTGTCATTAGAGTCACTGGATGTCAGAACCAAAGACTTGTAATTCTAATAAAAAGCAGCCAGAGAGAGAATAATAAGTATAAAACACCAAGCTCTGCTTTTTAAGGCACTTAAATAAAATTCTCTTGTAGAATTTATTAAGGGAGAGGTTTATGTGCCATTAAACAAGCAGAGCCTCACAGGTTTTGTAACCAGGTGGACAGAAACCAGCTTCCAGTGGTGATCAATTAACTGGCTTAAGCAGACGCTTCCCTGTAAACCAGAGAACTTTTTGATGTATGGGATGCCTGTTAGAGAGACATATAATTTCTATCTGAAGAATGCAGGTACCAATTAACCACACCATCTCTACATACATTATTCAAGTCACTCATTATCCTCCCTGTTAACAAAGAAGACAATTGATCCCCCAGATCACTGTTTTTGTAGGGGTGGTCCCCCTCCCCCTGCAGCTCGGCCCTGCCTGCAGAGGTTGCTGCCGTTTCCAGTTGGGTGGACGTGGCACGGTCTCTCCGATGGCCCTGCAGCTCCTTTGCATTTACCCTCCATGTCAGTGAGCAAACTGCAGCCCCAGACCTGCCCTTGTCTCCAGCACCGGTGTTATTCACTCTCCAGGCAGTTTCTCAATGAACATTTACTAATAAACAATTTGACAATTAGCAGTTGTTCCGTTGCATATTCAGGAAGGCTAGTAAGCAGGCATAAATCTTTGGTTTCATCTCCATCAATACGTCTGTCCCTGTCTGTCTCTTTAATTGCTATTGACTACAGAAGGTATTTTTTCGTTGAGGCATGAGGTAAATTGATATTGATTACAGTAAATGAACTTTTCTGTAGTCAGAGTCAATTGGGAAGGTACAGAGAAGAAACTGCAAGCATGTTTACCCTGCATGAGTAAAATTCCTTTTTAGAAACTCTCTGACCTACTTCCCAGTGCTGGGCTAAAGGGCTGTTCGAGGGAAACGTGCTTTTCTACTATTTAATGCAAAAAAAAAATAAATCAAACGCTGTGACTTTGGACAGAATGAAAATCAGCTGCACTTACCTGATGTATTGAAGTAGATGAGAAGGAAATTAGAAGCAAAACAGCTTTAACTTTTAATCCTTCACATAAGGAGCTTTTGCTGTGTTTTGTTTTGTTTTTATTTCTATCACAACTGCGTATTTCATTCTGGAGAAATAACCGCAAGGAAACAAAGAAATGGCTATCAGCAACACACTCGATTTTCTCTATCTCTTGGTACCAAGTGCCACGTTCAGCTTTGTTTGTGCTGAAAAAAGCACGTGGATGTGGGCACCTGCAGCAGCTCCTCGGTGCATTTGAGATGCTCGGGATGCAGAGAACGCTGCGCCCCATTTCCCTGCACTTGAGGTGCACGAACGAATCACATTTATTCATTTAAGCTTTACACAAACTAAAAAATAGCATTCCTGGGATCAAAAGCAGCATGAAATACTGATGTACTTATTTAAGAGCACCATCTCAACATCTAAGCCCTCGAGCTGAGGGCTTTGTAGTGATGCATGCTGCACTGACATAGAGCAAAAGCTGACACCTAGACAGGCAGAACAGGTGGCTGATAGCAGAAAGAAAAGTGTCTTCTTTTTTCACATTAGCTAAAGTACGTGGGATAAATGACATAATTCTGCATGGACACTTCAATTGTGCACTTTGTTTGGCTGTGTGCCTAAATCTGTGCGTGCAGCTGGCCGTGCCCTCAGGGGAATTCTGTGGCTGTGCCCGAGGTCCCTGGGGACGCGTGGTCCCTCCTCCCTCCCAAGGTGTGACAGGGGAAAGGCATTGCAGTTCACTCTTTAACCATTTAATTAAGTCTCATCTTTCTAGAGCTGTGCCAATACACTCAATAAACACTCCTCACCGTTTTGCCTTAATGCCTGTGAAGCCATTTGCTACAACAGTGACTTAATTCATGTTTTCCTGTTTTTTTTTTCAGGGAGCGTTTTTAATAGCACCTGTTTGCTTACTGCTTAATCATTGCCTTTCACTGCAGAATCTATAGTATAGGTGTAGGAATAGGAAAAATACATCTTCATGACAAAACCTGCTTGCCGTACTAATTTACTGTAAAACAATAATTCAGGCAATGAGATTACTCCATATAATTAATCACATTCAGGCATTCCTATTGCCCTGCCAGACTGTGCTGACATACATCAAGCCTGCAGCAGCGGAGGCATGGTGTGTTTCACTCACACTCGTTCTTCAGGCAGCATCCTCCCTGTGCCTCTCCCACAGGGCACACATAGGTACACATCCAACAATAACCAAAGGAAGCAGCTGCCCGTCAGGACCTGAATAGCCCTTTGCAGGTAAATTAAGCACCAGCCAGAACAGCTGCCCTTTAATTTTTCCTGAATCCTTTCTAAAATATAATGCACAAAGTTCTGGACAAAGGACTCATTGGAATCACTTCTGAGTTTTCTGAAAAATCCTTAAAGAGCGTATGAATACAGTACTAGGAGAGCAGCTATTTTTGTTAGCGCTGTCACACCATACAGATTTCAGTGACACGGAGCAGAACTAATTTGGAGCTGCTGCTCCCCATCCACCGCAGGCACAGTGCTCCAGGGCCGGCACTGCCGACTGATGGTGGCTCCTCCTGTGCCAGGATGGAAACAGAGAGATCAAGGGAAGAAACAAGAACTCACCCTTGCTTCTCACTCTTGAGGACCATTAGAAATTGTTCATCTGCCCCAGCAAGTGATGCCTGCATTTATTTATTTAAAAAAAAACCTTAAACACTTCTTTCACACTCTAAATGTTTCCTTGTTTTCTTTCTTTCAAGCAGCGATCTGCTAAAATAATTCATTTTATTAGATCCATGTGACTTCCTTTGCTATTTTGCTCATATTATGTTTATTGTTCTCGCAGTTTTATTTCCTTCAACAATATTCTTTCTATTGCATCATTTATGCTGTACTTTCAAGATTTGATTATATTCTAATTCTGTTTTCTGATATTTGGCTTATTTAACTTAACTGTTTCCCAGCATTGACCTACTTATGGCAATTTTACCACGTATATTTTTGCTTCCTTCCTCTTATTTCTCCTCTTTATTACTTTACCCATACTTACGCGTGTGTTTCTCTGTACTACCATTTTATTTGGATTTTTTTGTCTTTTTTCACATGGTGAAGTAAATTTTCCTCTTTTCCTGTGACCAAGGGATCGTCGCTCACCCCCACCTAACTCTGGCCCCGGCACTGCTGAATCACTGCAGCTAAACGTGAGTGCTCCTGGTTGTCTTCCCACCATTTGTCTTTCTCTTCAGTTCAATTTTCACTTACACAGGCAGAACCACGGGCTCTAAGAAGCCATTTAGTTCTATCTACCTGGTAATAGTAAGAAAGGAAAGCTAAGAGCACACGTGCATTCTAGTTCTCACAAAGTGCACGCGGCTCATGTACTTCTAAAGAATAATCCGCAATTCTTAAGTCTTCTCCCTCCATGTGTCATTCTGTTGACACTGGATTGGAACATGCTGGATTTTGTTTTTCCCCATCATGTGCAGCAGAACACTTCAAACCTCTTATTTCATAAAACCCTCATTGCATAAAATTTGCAGGGAGCAAAATCACGCAGAAAAAAGGGGTAACCCTCCCTTGTTTTAGAAGTGATAACAGTGGGTGGGAATTGGTCTCCTGAGCTTCGCATTTAAATCAGCAGAAGCAAAAGCACTTCCTTTCCCTAATACATCACGTTCTCCTTGGCCAGGCTCCTGTTCTTACATGCCATAACGTATTCTCCTTCCAGAGGCTCTGCAGAGACTTTTTTTTACAGAGACATCAATAGTTTCTACCTCTCTCTGGACTCATTTGGTTTGTTTACAAAGCACTATCAAATGTCGGTGTCTGATCTGCGATTCATTTCCTGACATTTAATTATTGTTCCGTAAATCGCTTACCCAAAGAAAAGAAAAAGTGTAACAAGATTTTTAAAATATTGGTTATGTTATAATTATTTTCCACTTAATCTTACAAAACCCCTCGGTGCTGTTAAAGAAAACTTGAATGGAAAATGCTACAAATACGTCTCTTAAATGTTAGCTACAGCTAGAGGAAAGGGAGATTTATCACCAGCCTTAGAAGTGTATTTATACGGAGTGCAGTAATCATAACATTATATTTTATAATGTCTTTCATCCAAATGGATCTTTACACACTCTTTGCTTATGTATTTTTTATCCAGTTGCAGAATGAACAGCATTTGTTTGACAAGACACTTTCAGATGCGTGGAAGCCTTTAAAAAATGGGCAAAGCCTGCTTTCTCTATTGCTTTCCTCAGCTGGAAAATGGAGAATTCTATTTTGGTTTTCACTGTGTTCTTGTTTCGCATGGGGAAGATTGAATCATCAGTTTGGGCATAAATGATGGCCTCGTAATTCCGAGCTGTAATAACGGAGTGCAGTGCAGTTTCCTTGCTGGTTGTACAATCTCTTGTGAGGGAGCAGAATGACACCGGGGTTTGAAAATCGGTGAAATGAAGGGATTTCTAGGAAGGAGCAACTGTTCCTATTGCCTCTTCCGAGTCGCTTGAGAATGGTGTTGAACTTTTCACTGATGGAAAAATAAGTTAGTTTGAAATTCCTTTTTTCCATAGTGCCTCAGAAATTTACACGGGGTTTAATTATTAATAAAACTTAACAAATAGTGCTTACAGACTCATTTCAAAGTGTTTGGCTATTTTTCCCCGTTTTGTATATGCACATCTACGTGCTTTTGGCTTTCTTGTAAACACATAGATTAGAAAAACTCTGCAAGGATGAAAGGGACATGTGCATTCAGCAGAAACTATTTTGGTCCTGAGAGATCGGAAGGATAAGGAAATTGCTCTCCTGTTTAACCCGTCTTGATAGCCTAGAGGACATCCAAAGGGGCAAAGCTTACCTACAGCCCCAGAATATCACCTTATTGGAAAAAAAAACATAATTGTAAGGGCTATGGCTACATAAAGGCTACTTGCCTCTTTGGAAGTCAAAGCTCAGGATAAAGCATTGGATATTTTCCTCCCCTCTGTCCTTTCTACATTCATCAAGGGCTGAAGACTGAGCAGAAAGAACTGGCCTTTAGGGCATAATTATACAGAGAAAATCAAACACTAGGAAAAATAGTGTGCAGGGTTGGGTTTTTTCTATTATTTATTATTTGACTACCCTTAAGTGAAGTGAGAGTGAAAGATGTAAATAACCTGACTAATTTATAATCACTATGAAATTTAGTGCTGGAAGGAAAATTCCTTTGAGACTATGTGTTTGGATTATGTCAAATTATATCTTGAGTCCAATATTGGGCTTCTCAATTATTCCTAGAAGGGCAGAGAGACAGGACGGCTCCTGGCATGCAAAGCACAGCAGCACATCAACACCTCTGCAGGGAGCACGGGCAGCCTCACCCAGCAGAGGCTGAATTCTCCAGGCACAAGTAAATTTCAATCACTCCTCAAAGCTTTTTCTTCAAAATATTTCACTTACAATGATATTTGCTCGTCTGTGATACCTTTCATCTAAAATCCTAAAGTGCTTTGCAGGCATTAATTAATTAAGCCTCAAACTGCACCTGGGAGCGGGGAAAGCCTTAACAACCGTTCCATGGCGCAGCCCCGTGCGTTGCTCACGGTCACACCGAACCGTTCCTCCATGGCTCCGTGTCAGTAACTCTGAATGCAGCTCTGTCAGATTAACCCGACGGTGCTGCTCGTTGGACCCCAGCACACAGCACGGAGCTGGTGCCAGCTCTGTACTTGTGAGGGCAGCTTTATGCCAGGTGTGAGATGGCCGACTACGCTGGACCCAGCATCAAACACTTTGGGAGCAGAGGGGCAGCGCACGCTGGTGTAGTGTGAGGCTTCCTCAGCCCACAACCAGTGTGCAGTGCACACAAAATGAATCATTTCTTTTTCCTGTGCTGAGCTTTACAAGGCCAGGAGACAGAAAGCTGTGCTGCAATGGCTGCCCACATCCACAGTCCCTAAGGCCCAAACGAACACAAATGTTAACTCGGGTTGTAAAAGATGTGATGCACAGACATCCTGGATTCACACAGGAGCACCTCACAGGGCTCGTTACAAGGCGGGTTTCTGGAGCTCCGTCCCTGTTCTTTTATTGCACAGCCTAGGGACGTGGAGGAACACAGAGAAGTACCCAAATACTCAAACAGAAACCAGATCTTCCCCCGAAAGTCAGGAAGTCTTTCCTCCAAACTCTGCAATGTGACTCCAAATAGACTGAAAATTTCCAAGTCAGCTGCTGGAATTAGCGCAACATGTTGTACAGGCAAATCTGGCTTTCAAAGGTTTACTTTCGCTTTAATCACCAGCACTAAAAGGACCCAGTGTTTCCCTTTCATCTGGCAGCAAATTAATTATAAAAGCTATATAGTAATATTAATATTGTCTTACTGTAGATCAATGGTTTTGCTACCTTTGATTCTGGTATTATGCATTTGACGACAAAAACAAGATATATAAATCCAAAAATTGCACAGTGATAATTCAGGTAAAGATCTAAATAGGAATGTTTTATCTTTTAATCTGTTGACTCAGTTTAAAGTTCAATACCATTGTCTCCTTCAGCTCACCATTACGAAAATGATTTAAAATTATCCTAAATAGGTGGTGGTGGTGGTTTTCTCACCTTCAGCAGAGGGTAAGAACCTCACACCTTGCCCCTAATACGCACTCATTTCAGAGAACATCTGTTTCTCTTTGTGCTTAATTCTATTTTTTTGGGGGGAGAGGTGGGGTTGGACCAGAAGAGGAATAATGAAATCTTTCATTGTTACCTGCCTGTAATGCAACTTTAATGAGGGTTTTTGCACAACGGTGCAGGAGCACAGCCAGGCTGGGGTCTGTGCTGCTCCTGAAGTCACTGTGGGAGCTTTTCCCTTTGATGTGACTGCTGGAAATGCCTCGAGTTGGCAGTGACGGCTTGAACACCACGGCTCTGTGGTGCTCTGTTTGTGTAGGGCTGATGAAAGTCAGCCAGCTCGCAGCGACAAAGGCAAACCACTACACTTAGGGCACTCTAATTACTCATCTGCATGCAGGATGTGGCCTTGTAAGTAAGCCCCCCTCCCCTTCTTCTTTTAATTATGATTTTGTTCTCAACAAGATGGAGATTAAATTGAATGCTCCAGATCAAGGCAGAGAAAATGACTGTTTTAGTGTACCTTGAGCCGTGGCTTTAGTACAACATGATTATGGAGCGTTTTATCTCCTGCACTGAGGGAAATCAGCTGAGGAGTAAATGATTTTGTTTTGCCTATGGACGTGTACGTCCATTTTGTGGCCCTCAGCTCGTTCCCTGACCATCACCCCTCTGTGAGCAGCCAGAAAGGACAGAACAGGAAAGAATAACACAAAGTGCCTCCTCTCCTTTCAGACTGCTGTTGCAAACCAGTACCCCGAACCCCTCCTGCCTGAACTCACATTTCCCCAACGTGTTGCCACCTTTCTGCTCCGTGCAGATCCCCCCCCGATAACCACGGCCTCGTGTGAGTACTTCAGGCACTGCATAACGTCGGGTGAAAAACTCATCCTTGAGCTGAAGAGCTGGCAGCCTAAAAATAGGATGAAAGACCCTGGCTGGATGCTGCACGTAATTGAGGGTAACAAAAGATCAGAATCAGAGAGCTGTGTTTATAAGCAATAGTCCTAACGCACAGGTAATCTAAATTGCAATGGAAGTATTCTGAAGGCATTATAAGAGGGGATTTTTATGCAGGATGAGAAGGTGAGAATGTGATCTGAAAGTGTATTGGCTTTGCAGACTTCTATAGAGAGCTCTCTTCATACAGAAGAGGTATGGGGGGAAGAAAGGATGGCATTCCACAGAAAACGCATTCATATTGCTGCACCAATTCAGATAATAATGGATATATATTCTAAGTTTGTGCTAATGGCCCAGAAACTGCTGTGTGCCTGGACACCATGGAGCTGAATGTAACAGAAATGAGGGATGATTGCTGCTACGTCCCCTCGGCTGTTCAGCATGCCATTCTTTCCCAGCATCTGCACCCCAGAACAAACAGTTCTGGATATCACAAGGACTGTATGCTTCTGCTATTACACACAACACGAGCTTTGACAGTGTCTTCTTCACAATTTTACCCTATATTTAAAACTTATTGAAAAGGTGCCAGAAAAGCTTTAGAAACCAACTCAAAAGAATTCTTAAGAGTCGGAGTTATGTTTACATGGCATGTGTCTGTTTGGGCTAATGTGCTCTAAAAAATAAAGCTGAAGGGCTTTCATTTCTTTTTTAGCCAATCTGAGTGAATAGCTTTTTCTTTTGCAAGAGACGACGGTGTTCATGCTTAGAAGAAGGCAGAAGACTTTGTGTTTGGTTTAGATGGAAGTGCAGTCACCAGCTGTTGTTGGAGAGCTGCAGATCGCCCACGGACTCAACCTGCAGTTCAAAGGCTTCAGTAATTTACTTAAATAATCATCTTTCCTGGGACGTGTGGATTAAATTCGGTTATAAACTGACTTTGACAACTTTGTAAAACCCCCATTCACTTGCAATGGTCTGTCCTGTAGATTTCTGCTTGCTGCCAGGTGAATGCTATGCAGTGCAGAGCTTCTCGCTGCCATCCCCAGGGGTCTCCGATGCCAACCTTTGCTTTCCACTTGCTGTCCCAGTTGTTCTGTACCTCCCATGGTTTTTGTATAGCCTAGAAATGGCCACACCCTTGATTTTAGGAAGGAGAAAAGGGGAGAGGCAGGCAGACACGGCAGTGAGTGCAGCACTGAGGGACGCAAACGTGGGCTCGTTCCCACCCCGCTGCCCTTCCTGCCGAACGCAGCTCTGTGAGAAATCTCTTCATCTGTATACAATTTATTTTAAAAACTGCTGCAAAATGTGGCTGTGCCCAAACCTTCTGGGCCATGTGGCAAACATTAATTTTAGTTTGTTTCCCCCCCAGGGGTATAAGGAACTGCCTGTGCTCTGCTGGCACAATTCCTTAGCATGAAATGAGACAGATGTTAGCGGTACATTAGGAGTGCTTGATATACAATAGCAGGGTTGTTTGGAATCTGCATGAGGATGCTGATTGAAAATTTGAGGAGAGAGTGCTGCTAATGCAGCAGCCCTTCACTCAGAGCCTTTAAAAACATTTCCTTGCTGCAGCCTGAGGGTGGGAGAGGAGCAGCCCCGCTCCCATGCTCAGCACTCGCTGGGTGCAGCCCATGGGTGCCCCTCTGGGCAGCGCAGCCCAGCCCTGCAAGCAGCCAACCTGGGGATGTATGCAACCTCAGAGCCTCATCAGTTTCTCCCCCACCTGCCTCGTACAGACTGCGCCTGCCATGCAGGAGATGTTGTTATCAGGTGAGATTTCTTCTGGGAGTTTGGAGAAATCCGTGCATCATTTTTTTTTTTTTTGGTGGTTGTGTTTGGCTGTTGTTGTTTTTACCTAAGCCTGCTGCTTGTAATTGCTATTTCTGCAGATCCTGCAGGTTGCTATATTAATCCTAATGAAAATAATCAGAGGAAATCACCTCTGCCTTTCTCTTCTGGGAAATACCGCATGTTTTTTCCATCCCTTTATTTGTGTGTGTGCTGAAGGCATGAAAGAGACACAAAGACGAGGTTTGACGATATCAGTCCAACCACCCCGTGTCATTTCCAAATCAAATATACCCGAGCTGAAGCAGGGGACACCAAATCCTACAGTTTGCTCTTTCATTCTAATCAGACCCTCTGTTCCTCGGGCTGGAAATCTCCCGGACTTACTGGTGCTGTCTCACCCGTTCTGCAGAAGCAGGCAGGCAGCCGGGCCCTGCACGCCTTCCCCTTCTGACCAGAGGATTTCCATATGAGCCCAGAGGGATTTGTTGGAACATCCTTTGGTTCTTGGTGAGATCACTTATGTAGGAAAACATTCTGAAAGATGCAGTGAACAGCTCAGGGTGTGCGAGGCTGAGGTAAGCCGGGCAGTGCTCGTGCATCCAGGGAGCCCGGGGAAAGCAGGGGAGAGCAGGGAGAGCCAGCAGAGACGGGCTAACAGCGGGGCTGTTCAAATAACCACACTTGGCAGCAACACATTTTAACTGATACATCAGAAGAGCTTTCCTTTCCCTCAGCTTCCTGCGTCCTTTTCTTTCCCAGCTTTTATTTTCGCATGGGCTCTCTAAATTGGTTCCCTGTGATGCCATCTCTCTGAGTTCTGCTGCCTGAAAATCCCGGTGCTAAGCAATATACTGTTGCTAAACTGTCTCGAGGAGAGACAGGGATACAATTATCTTTTCTTCTTTTCTTGCGATGTGGTTCTATAACAACAATAATATTCATTCCTTCGCAGCATAATTAAAATAAAGTGCTGTGCTGTGGCATTTAGTCAATTGCAGCAGTCATTTGCCTCTTATGCAAGAAATTCTTAGCAATTACAACTTAAAGCACATAGCATTTTTTTGCTTTATTCTCTCCCTTAGAAGGAAAATATAAAGGTGTGACAGCAACGGGTCCATACCCAGCAGCACCCACAGAGAGAAACTGCACACACCAGACGTGCGTTAAAAATGCTGGCTTCCGTGGAATGCAATTAATTGGGTAGAGTTACATGTGCTTAAAATTTATAGAAAGGAAGAAAGATGATGTTTTTGATCTCAAAGTACCAGGGCAATTTGCTGGTAGCACACACCCTTTGTGTGCCAGGCTCTGGGGTGAACCCTTCCATTTGCACGAGAGCAGCGTGGCTGCGTTCAAGGAAACGGCTGATGTGTAACAGCAGGTGAAAAATCCTCACCAGCCACAACAACATTCCTCTTCCTGATAAATGTATTATTAGAAAGCAGCCAGACTGTCTAAATTAGAAGTTTAAATGGGATACGCTGCCGCTAGCAGGGCGGTAATGAGGCATTGTTAGGTTTCTTGATCTTCACCTTTTCATCAGCGCTTTATGTGAAAATCTTGGCTCATTTGGGCCGTGTGACAGCCCCTAAGAACTGCCCAGGTGGGCAGCAGGTTGCCCGTGAGCCAGCAGCGTGCCCTGGTGGCCAAGGAGGCCCATGGACTTCCAAGGGGCATTAAGAAGAGCGTGGCCAGCAGGGCCAGGGAGGTGATCCCGCCCCTATACCTGCCCTGGGGGGGCCTCACCTGGAGAACTGTGTCCAGCTCTGGGCTCCCTGGTGCAAACAAGACAGGGATCTCCTGGAAAGAGTCCAGCAAAGGGCAACAAAGATGATCGAGGGCCTGGGGCATCTCCTGTACAAGGGAACCTGGGAGACCTGGGGCTGCTCAGCCTGGAGAAGACTGAGGGGGAATCTGATCAATGTGCGTAAATACCTGAAGCACAGGAGGCAAAGGGATGGGCCAGGCTCTTCTCACTGGAGTGCAGAGATAGGACAAGGGGCAATGGCCACAAATGGGAGCGTAGGAAGTTCTGCACAAGGAACATAGGAAGTTCTGCACAAACGTGTGTGAGAGCTTCCTGGTGGTGCTGGTGACGGAGCGCTGGAGCAGGCTGCCCATGCAGACACCTCTGCACAAAGGATGTGAAAAACTGGTCATTGCCAGCAGAAAAAAAAGGAAAGGGACAATAAATTTGTAAATTTATAGCGTAATTTTGTCCTAGTTACAACAGCATACAAGTATGACAAGCAAGGCTGCTTTCCACAAACAAATTTATCACCGCCGGTTGTTCTTCTATTGCTTTCAATAAGAAATGCCAAAATGAGTGTGATTTAAAAATGCTATCAGCTGACTGGAATACTCGATAGATTTGGGGCATTACAATAAAATTGGTCTATAAGTGTTGTACCAAAATAAATAAATAAATAAAAAGGAATGAATACGGACCCAAATCTGCCACTTAAGGCTGCACAGTTATGCCTCAATATTTACTGTAAACCAGTACAAGATTGTCCCTGGATCCTAATTTGCATATTCATAAGGTTGTCATACAGCTTGAAAGTATTTCTTTTCTGCTTTGTTATAGCACTTTAAATATTAGGGTTTTTTTAGTGCACAGTTTATGCAAATCCCACTCGGAGCAATATGGCCTTCACTGAAGCTGCCTTTAGAATTCTGCTGCAGCCTGGCCTGTTGATTTAGGGGAAGTCAATGCCTTGAGAAAAATCACCCTGCTGGAAAACTCAGCAGCAGGCACAAACATCTAAAGCTGCATGTAAATAAGGTGTGTGAGGGAGAAGAGCTTGGTCCATGCACAAGCTGCAGGTTCCTTCACCTGGCATCTGCCTCCCAAAGTGACTGGAACACGGCGATGCTTCTTTGAGCCTTCTCCCCTCCCATCTGCAGACTGTGGTGTTTGTCCCTGGCATGATCCTGGGGAAAGATTTGTGTCCTCTGAACCTCAGATTCTGCAAGAGACAACGCTTCCTGCAGGAAGAGCAAAGCTGGCTGGAGGGGGAGAACGCAAGTTAGCTGAGTAACAACGTGCTTTGGGTTCCGTGATTGCAGAAACATCAACCTGAAAACAGACGTGACAGAGGCATTCTGCTACCAGCTACAGCAGCCTTCCAGCCAAACACAGACACGTGTCCCTTTTTTCCTCTGTCACTACAGCTGAAAGGAAAGCTCTCTGAAGCACATGGTGCTCTTTACCATTTGCCTGCACAGTGCATAGCATAACCACAAGAATCCATCGCATCAAAGACGACGATTCCCTCTTGCTAAAAGGAAAACGTGAGCTCCTGAAGGATGGAGCAGCTGGAGAGCAGTGAGCAGAGGGGGCTGAGGGTAACGCAGGATCCCGCAGGGCTGCCTGCACCGTTCGGCTGGGGATGCTCTGTGCAGTGCCAGGGGCTTCTGCTTCCTAAGCTAAAGAGTTATCCCACGTCACAGCAGTACGTGCTTGTTCTGTTTATTTCATGACTAACACATCTGTGCTTAGTGTAATATCCCAAGCTGTGCCTTAATCAACTTTTTTCTTACAAATCTCACATACAGTACTGAAGAAACACTCCCAGTTTGCACAAACAGGAATTCTTGCTGGTCTGCGCTTCCTGATGAGCAGAGCCTGTCCCCAAGAGGGGACACCAGATACATGCAGGGATAACAGTGGCATTTCTTGTAGAAATAGGACAGAAGCAACACCTGAATTTTAGTTCCTGTAAACAGTTTGGACAAACATGCTCTCCTGCAGCTGCCATGTTACTCTCTGATGAGATGCTGCTGCACTCCAGCTGTCTCTGCTTCCTCCTTCCATGGGAGCAGAGGTAACCCAACATCTGGATCATCTGCCCATCACATCTCCATTTCCAGACCAGACTCAAGAGCATGCAGCAGACAATAGCTTTCCTCCAGAGCAACGAGAAACCAGATGGCTTCAAAAGATCCACTCTGCCTCCAAGGTGGCATATGGAATATTAATTAATAATAGATTAATAGACCTTTCCCCATTTAAAAATTTAATCTGTTTGTTGGCAGATCTGCTTGTGCCAGGGAAGTGCTACAAAACAGCGGTTGCATTCCAGCACCACGTTGGCCCTTATGGGGAGTCCTGAGGAGGCCACACCAGCAGCTGCCCGGGGACGGGGGATGCTCAGGGGCTGTTTTGTGGCCGGAGCAGCAGCACGTTGGCAGCTTCAGAGATGCAGAGCGCAGAGAGGAGGGGTGGATGTCACCATGCAGGGGAAGCTGCTAGCCTTCAACTTAACCTCCAGCAGCAAGGTGCAACAAGGAGAATTGTCTGAGTGCAGACATTGCAGGGCTGTGTGTGATGGCGCAAAGCTCTGCCCCCCTGCGAGGTGCATAACGAGCGGTGCCTAACGAAGTCACTGCCGCCGATCACAGCCCCACCTCCTTGCCTTGGAACTTGGGGCAGCGAGGGGGAACAAATGCGTGAAGCTGAATCATTTGAAGTGGATTTTTCAAATCTCATTAAATGGTATTTTTTCCTCCGCCAGGACTCCTAATCCTCCGGTTTTGCCAATTGATGCGCGACTGGGCGTGCGTTCCCATCGCCCTCTCTCCCCTCCCTGGGATCTCCCCTCCTTGTTATGAACCTGCATAAGCAGCTTTAATTCAGTGTCAGCCTCATCAACTGAATTAAACTGGGCTCAGAAAAATCCCATTACTGTTGTGAGAGAAGGTGAATAAACGCGTATCTTGGCTGGCCGTGTGTTAATCCCGGCATCCACTCGCGGCCTGGAAGGAGACGTCGGCTCAGTTGCCTAGCAATGGCACCGAGCAGGAGCCTCAGCCTTGGAAAAAAGGGTCAAGTGCTCAGTGAGCCCCCAGAACATCGTCTGCATGCTTTCTTCCCCTAGCTTTGTATTTTCTAAATATGATACAAATAACCGGCGTCTGTGAGATGATGGGGAAGAGAATGGTGAGAGCACATCCAGCACGCGCTGCAGCCACCGGCTGCGGAGCTCGCACCGCCGAGATGGATTTCACACCAAGGGAAGACAAGAAGAGAAGGAGCAAAGGTTGCAATGCGTGCAGTAAAGAATAACGTGTTATTTCATCTCGTGGCAGTGGTGGTGGCTGAGTCACAGCCATTTGCTACAGCAGAGCTGTGCCTGTCTGCACCCAAAGGGAGCTGGCCTGGGGGAAATGGGCGCCAGGGCCCCGTTCCTGGCTCTCTGCTGAGCGATCGTGGAGGCTTTGTGCAAATCGCTTGAAGGCAGTGAGGCCTCTCCACAAAAAATCCTCCTTCCTGAAAGAATTGCAGGTAAAGAAATAACGATTGCAAGTTTTTTCTGAGATGTATTTCTAATCATGTGAAATTGTTTGCACAGAGAACGTCCCCAGGAGAGGATTTGGCCGTGGCCTGCAGAGCACATCTGGCAGGAGAGCTCCAACGAACGGGGCCCTGTGGGCAGCTGCTGGAAGAAGCAATAATTCCACTTTCTATTGAGAATCAAGTGCATTCTGCTAAATGTCAAGTGTTTTCGTTAGCAGCTGGAGAGCTGAATCCACGGAAAGTCTTGTTTATAACCCTGCGGCCTCTTCCCCTGCACTGGGATGTAATTTGGTTCGGCCATGTGGCTCAGCATATTAATCACATTTTTGATTGGTTCCGGCCATTTTACTGTACCCTTATTGTGTGGCAAATACAGGAGAGGAAGCCCTGGAGATCTATCCTTTAATGGTTCTCCCCTTGATTCACGCCACTCTTCCCCAAGAGCTTCAAAGGAGTTCATCCAAAATATGAGGAATATCGGAACGCGCTGAGGAGCCTCTTCCATAGGAATAATTTAACGCTGGGAGAGCTGGGGCCTTCATCGCCAGGTATCTCACTGCTGAGATCTGGTGCCTTCCTAAACCATCACCTGAACCCAGAAATAACGAGATGAAATCCTCCGCCATCCAGAACAGCTCGTACCTTGTTCACAAGGAGCTGTCATAAAAAGGAAGAATTAAAAAGTACAAACTCAGAATCGATGAACCCTCTCAGGCTCCCACACTTCTGAAAGGTGCAGCTGCCTTGCTGTTGTGTCAGCAGAATTCCACAAAAACCTCAACTTTATTCCATTAAAATTACAAATTAGTCAAAGAGATGCTATGGATTTTTATCAAGGTTTGCCAGTTTTCAGAGAAGCAAATACCCTCCCAGCCCTGCCAATATTTCTGACACTTAAAGTAATTGCAATACTTTGTGGATCTTGATTTCTAATCTGCTTTTTATTGCAGTAAAGATTGCATCTGATTATGCCTTTGTATATGCTACGCTCTGGTATTTTAAACATCTTTTTCTTGATAAACCTTTTTTTTTTCTTTTTTCCCAAATTAATATTGAATTTGAGTCATGTCTTACCCAAAAGAGAGACCTCTGTTATGCCAGGTGTATCCCTACATATACACAGGGTAGGATAAACTCCTCAAAGATTTTACAGCCAAAACAGACAAAGAAAGCAGATTCATCTTTATGCCTTTGGCAGGAAGCAGCACAGTTCCCTGATTCCTCTGCATGGGTCTCTCGACACTTCTGCTGCCAGCAACAGCTCTGGTGAGGTGCAGTGCAGGCTCCATCGCACACCCTGCCCAGCCCCAGTGGTCCCAGCAGCACGGAGCAGCACCATGCCCTCTGCCTCCTTGCACACAAACGTTTCTTATTTACACGTGCACAAAAAGCAGCTTAACATAAGATATTTGTGAATGGATTGGACACAGATTCTGGACCCTAGCCAACGCGTTGCTGCTTGATCCGGGCTGGGAATGTTTTATTACTTAAATAAAAACAAACAAAATGTTAAATCCCGACACTAAGATTACTTTTCTTTCTTTTATGACCTGAGACAGCCAGGCAAAAGGCAGGGGGAGTATATCCTATCTATCCTATCTATCTTATCCACAAACTTCATCACTGACATCTTTATTTTTTTCTTTTTTCCGTGATCAGAAATTCACAAGAAGAACAATGACCAAGGTTTCAATAGGTTTCAGTATTTCCATAGGCTGTGAAAGCGTGGTACAATCCTCCATCTTTATAGCACAGAGAATAAACAGACCTTAATCCCTGCAAATGCAGTCATGTTCTCATGCCCTCTTTTGGGGGGAGGGAGCTATTTTCTATTTGGCCTTCAAACTGCAAGTGACAACTCTCAGTGTTGAAATATTACAATTTGCTAATGTGAAGCCTCATTGGAGAAGACGAGCTAAGCCTCAATTTCTTCTCCACCCACACCTTCTCCCCCTTAGATACAGTGTGCAGCTTCCAAGGGGTTGTAGTGAAAGACTGTCACCTTTATTCCCAGTGGAAGAATTGCTGCTGCTGCTCACAGCCATCATTAGCCCTGCTCGCATCGCGACGATACCAAAGGCAGACGTAAGGCAGGGAGCAGCCTTTGCACCACCACAGCACACAGCAACTTGGGCTAAGATGAGCAGATGTCCCCTCCTGAAGCAGAACGCTGCAGGTGTGCTGTGCATCAGCAGTTCAACAGAAAAGGTTTGCAAAACAGTGGGAAAAAGAAGTATGGTCTGCATTTTATGGCAGTGGAATTGATGCACATAACTCTTCCTTTTTGCAGCCCTTCAGGGCTCGCGTGATTGCTCCCTGCAGCCAGATTCCTCCCAGGGCTTGGTGCACTCAGAGAAAATCCATCCACGTTCACATTGCTTTCACAAGCACTGCAGCCCTCAGGGAGATGTGAGGGATGTCAAATAGCAACGTGCTGCTGGTGGCCCCGGGGTGCAATTCACCCCTGAAGGACGTGCTGCCACCTACAGACTCCATGGGATCTGTTGGTGGAATTTTCTGAATGACTTCCTGGCCATCAGCACTCTTAGCAGCTTCTAAAATCTAACAAAGATGATAAATGGAAGTCTGCAGCTCTTGGAAATGCGGTTAATAGATGTGGTGCTTCAAGAACGTCTCGCTAATGCGTTATGATTTCCCTAAATATGATATGAAAGGTGCATATGTAGCAGAATTCATAGTGCAATTTGCATCTATCATGCCATATTAGCAGGTTTTTACAAGTAGAAGTTGGAGCCACCCAAATGCAACTCTTCTTCTTAATTAGAAAGCGTGACTGAGCTGCGTGCGGACGATGGGAACGCTACGTCATCACAAACAGCACAAAACAGCTGCAACAGGGGCTGCGCCTTCCCCACCAAGCTGGGTTCCAGGGAGGGGAGGCCCCTTGCATGGGAACACAGCGTCTCTCCCCAGGCCGTGCAGCCTTCAGAGCACAGAGGATCACAGGCTTGTATCAGTATGTGCATGTATGCATTCATCTCCTGACATACAGAGGGAAAAGCAGGGATGTTGCCTTTACACTGGAGGCAGTATAAAGTACTGAACCCAACGCTGTGTCAGAGCTCTCCTGAACGTGCAGCTCTGTCTGGGTGAAGAACGAACAGACTCAGCGAGCATTCCATAGGTCACAGAAGGACCAGTTGCTTTCCTCTTCCAGCACCTCGATGGCCTAACCAATAAGGACGATGGTGTTGGCCTACCATCCATCTTCACCTCATTCAGGTCTATGGAGAAGGTCCCACACTTAAATAAGCTTTTTGCCAATGCCAAGCTCTGCGAAGTTGCAGTGTTGACGTGGTGCAGGCAATAGCCTGCCTCCAAACGTTGCACCGAGCTGCAGCACTGGTAGGACTTAATGCAGTCTTTTCCCTTCCAATATGTTATTGTCTTTAATGTACAAACCTTACAGAAAAAAAAAACCTAAAATATACTGAGAAACTTACTTGTACTTCTTTTCCTTTGGTTGCTATTGCTCGGAGTTACCTGGGCAGGAAACATCTGCTTTTGTCCCATTAAAGAATAGAGATTACCAGGTTTTAGTTAAACCAGGCATTCTGTTGTTATTTACTGGGACTTCAGGAGGGAAAAAATTAAAAAAAAAAAAAAAGAAGTTGGAACCTAATTACATAGCAGATGCTGAGAGTGGTATTTATTCACCAAAACCACACAGGTCATTCATTAAAATCTCAGTTTTAATTAGCAAACACCTGTTTTGTGTTTGATTTTACACTGATACGGACTGTCTGCAATTTGCTTTCTTCAGTACAAGCAATTAGATAGCCCTGACAGTAACAGTTAATCTAATTAGAAGGGGGGTACCCTGGGAGCCCGGCTCTGACTTCAAGGAATCGCACACGAGCCCAGCTCCCTTCTGCCGTGGCTGCGGCTGCTGTTGTTGCAGGGATGCTGTTTGCCCCCTTCTGAGTGTCACAAAGATATTTCAGTTGTTTCTGGTGTTTTCTGCTTTAAAGAAAATATTCTTCATAGGAAGGATCTGGGCTGCAGAAGGACACGTGCTGCTGCTGCTGTGAACCCAGCGCCGGCCAGGAGCTCGCCTTAGGAGCGAGCATTGCAATGGGCTCGTGCAGCACGGCCCGTCCACCCCCAGCACTTCTCATTGCCCTGCATCGCTCTTCATTGGCTTCCTGCAACCCTTTCAAGTCCTTAATGCAGGATTGAAAGGCAGTTCGTCTTTCTCTGTGGTCTTTGCCAGCGACGAGCCAAGTCTGAAAGGTGTGAGGGAATTATTTCCAAAGGGAAATTTCCGCTGTGCACGAGCAAAAAGCACCCGCAGCCACCCTGCCCCGCTCTGTGCAGCGGTCCCCAGCCAGCCTTGGGCCAGAAACTGCATCCCTGGAATTCACATCCACTTTAGAACCAGCATGACTGTATTTACAATTTTATTTACAATGTACTGACATACGTAACTAACGGATTTTGATGTTGCAATTTGTAGAGACGGTTATAGGCTCTGAGCGAGGTGTTTCATTGGATCGGGTCCCTTTCTGAGTTTCCAGGAAACCAACAGCTTTTCTCTGTAACTTGCAGGCTAATCATAAAGCAGGAAAACAGAGATAACCAGGAGAGCACAGGCAGTACAGGACCAGAGGGAAGAACTCCGGATGCCTTCTGGAACCCAACCAGCCCCTTGGTTCTGGGCTTCACTAACCCACTGCTTTAAAACTGCATTTAACAGAGCCCTGAGCAATGCAAACGCGCTGGTTGCAATGCTGAGCGGAGCCCCGTTTTTGTGCATGCAGGGATTATAGTGAGCGCTTTTTTGAAATGGGTGCATTTGAAGCTTGTGCTCTGCATCACAATCACACGTTGCACGTTTTCCTCAAAGCGCCTGATTTTCAAGATTTTAGCTCCCATATAATCGCTATGCCAATTTTTCTTCAAAGCTCCTTAATCAATATTTGCCTCATCCTTTAAATAAGGATAAAATAATTCTCTAATTCAAAGAAAAGCTGTGACAACAAACCAGGCAAGGACAGTAATAAAAGCATTGCTGTGACAGGGCCAGAGGAAGGCAAGTGATGCAAGCGATGCCTGTGATTATAAAATTATTACAATTCAGGATGTACTTTCTCCTGAAAGAATTCCATGCCCTACATCTGTGCCATAGCTTTCCTGTTCCTTTTTTCCCCTTTTCTTATGCTCAGCGCAGCAGGTTGGCCTCCCCATCTATCATAGAAATCAACTGCAAAAGGAAAAAAAAAATCTCCCTGGGGTGGGTGAAGTGATTTTGAAATAAAGGAATAAGCTAATTAAATTTAACTGTGTCATCCTGGGTAGGCTGAATACTATAATTAATTAATCCAGCCCTCTGCCTGTCCTGGAGGGGATGGTGTTCCTAAATGCACAGGGTGAAATCTGTTTAAGGAGACGTGGGGCAGACCCAGCCCTCTCTGATGAAGGGAGATGTGAGGCTCTCAGCAGGAGAGTGTGTAGGAACATTGAGAACTCATTAATAACTGAGAGCAGGGCATGTTGCAGGGAAGCCAGGGAGAGATGGGAGGGGTGGGGGGAGGCTACTCGGCAGAACATGCAAATATGTCAGCACAGAGTGTGACTTGTGAGATTGGAAAGCGTATTTCTGCACAGTGTGAGAGCACAAACCTGGGAAATAATGAAAAAGTTATGTTTCAGAGCAATTTCCTGCTGTAGTTTGTCCCAGTGAAGCATATCTGGCCTGTTAAATCGTTGTAAAGTTGCATCATGGAAAATAGGACATAATCTGATGATGGATGTGCTGTGCAAATCACTTTGCTGGAAACAGCTTAAGGGGCTCGTGTGGGTTTCCTCCTGCCTAATTTTAATATCGTTACAATAGAGCAGGGACCGTGCCAGCCTTTCTTGTGGCTGCTTGGCTCCATCCCGTGACCCAGAGACATCCTGGGGGGAAACCTCCACGTCTGGGGCTTTCATCCACGGGGATGCTTGACACCAGCCCTGGGGCTGCTCTGCAGCTGCAGCTCCCCACCAGCCCACGGCCTCACAGCGAGCGGTGCTGCACGGGGCTGCTCCACACCCAGCCTCACCCAATCCCTCGCCTTCACTTCTGCTCCCAAACTATTCGGCTTGCAGGACCACGCTTTCAGACCTAACACCCCCTCAATCTGGTATTTTCAGGCGCTGTATCAATGCAAACAAATGCTGGAGTTGCAGCTCAGAGCTCTGGTCGTATTTTAGGCTGAGTTCCTGCTGCTGTTTGCAGCTCGCGCCGAGGTGATGATGTCTGGCTGCTGAGGCCTCGGAGAAACAACGGCAGAAACCAACAGAAGCCACCACGGCAGCAGTGCTTTGGATGGAGATCACGCAGGGAGAAATGAACTCTGTAAGAGCTTAAGGAGCAGCTTTCCACCTGCAGCAAAACCGTCCTTGTACCTTAAAATCTTTCGCATCAGTCGATGAGCCAACTTCTAATTAGCGGGGACGGGATCTAACAAAGATTCTGCAAGATCCTGCAGTGAAGCACGCTGTCCAAGACTGCGAAGTTCCAGCACCCGAGGGATTCACTTTGTGGTCAGAAAGAAGAAATAGCTCTAGGTTACACGGAGTAATTGGAACGGAGCAGCCCAAAAGCATCTCTCCAGAGAGCAACGAGCTTTGGGCAGCTCTCAGTAAATCCTTCCAAGACCTTGTTCAGAAATCGTTGAGGTGGTGAAAACAAACACAAACAAAACACAAACCCCTTCCGGGCTTTTTGTTCTGGCATTCCTTTACCCTCCTGAGGAGGATGAAATAGAAGGAAGAGCTGCACAAAGCCCTTCCCAGGTAAGTTGCTTAAGCAATTCCCTCCCCTAGGTCAGACCCCAGTCGTTCTGTCAGCTCAAAGCACACCTTGGGTCACTGCAATTCTTCCCCCCGAAATAACTCCGATTCTTAAGGTGATGTGAGCTACTGAAAGAAGGGTCTTCTTCAAACCAGCTTCAATATCAGAGCATCAGCAGCAACCCTGTGCTCGGGCCACAGATGACAGGTTTATTATCCTTCCTTTTGAAAATGGCAAATTGGTTCAGACTTCGGGACGGCTTTTTATCTGCCGCCGAAGTAAGAGAAAGGGAGGAAAATAAAAAAGAAGGAAAGAAGAAAGGAAGTGGCTGCCTTGGGAGATACCTCATGCTGTGTAGGAAATTCAGGTGGACAGACAAGCCGTGTTGCTGTCATCTTGGCTCTTCCAAACTTGGGAAAATTTCAGAAGTTTTTTGAGCTCGACACCTTCCTGCTGCTTTGTGGATGTGTCCAGCAGGTTGCCCACCCTCGGGCAGGAGCAAACAGGGTATTTCGCTTGTTAGCTATAACATCACTGATTCACATCACACAGATTTATAGCAGATAGGTTTGTACACGTATAGTCATGATTTAGTGCCAAGCTAAGAAACCTGACTGCAAAGCCACGAGGCCAGGTGGGTTCTGAGCGTTACATCCCTCGGTCTCCCACAGGATGTAAGGAAGAAGAGGCCTGGGCTGCTGAAACCAGAAAGCAACAACACAACAAGCACAAGAAAAGCAGCAGCGGCCATGAACAGGAAAGGTGAAGCTCAAATGCTCACAACAAGAAAAGTCGCTGTTCTTATCTAACTGGCACAGTCCAAAGCCCACTGCAATAAATCCAGATACTCCTCCTCAGTGCTGAAGACGTGCATAAAACCCCACGGAGAATAAGCAGCAACATGCAAAGCCTTTGATAGCATAACTGTTAGGGCCAAATTCCTATCTGGGGTTGATTTGTACCAAGAGGCAGAGGCTCAGCAGCTGGTGCTGCTGCCCACCAGGCTGAGAGCAGCTCCTGCTCATCTGCTGAGCATCCCCGGCGCGATGCTGCCTTCAGACAGACGGGAAAATGAAAAGGGCAGTGGTGAAAAGATGTTTAAAAGCAGTGACAAATTGCTTTTCTGAAACAACTTTAAGCCTCACGTTAGTCCCACTAAAGGCAGTGGGATTATTCAAACGCTGATTTTCTCAGCTGATGAACTGTTTAATTGGATTGAAATCCATCGGATAAACATCTACATGGACATCCCCGAGAAAATACAAAGGAAAATAAATCAGTTATGGAAGCAGTTTCTTTTCAGCAGACTTCACCACGGATGTTTATGAATTATCCCTCCCTTGGTTTAAAAGATGGAACACGGCTCATCAAAGTAATAACAGTTAATGAGCTGGCACCGTGAGGGTGTCATGGAGGAACATCGATTGCATGGGAATGGCCCAACCTCACCCTGCAGAGACGAGCTGGGGCTGCTTAACAAAGCAATGCCACCGAGGGGAAGCAGGCTGCGTTTCCTGCCTTCTGTGGGCAGCACAAAACCATTGCTTTGCCCCCCCTCGCCCCCAGAAATTATCTTAGCCTAAGAATATTGGCTTGCATGGGGCGGCTGCCCGTGTGATGAATCTCTACAGAAGAATGGAGAGGAGGAGGTGGCATCTTCAGACAAATTTGCCCAGTTGGGCCCCATAACCATCTGCTGGTCTTTAATACAGTGAAATATTTAATACTGAGAAACCACAAACTGCCCCCTCTGTTCAGTCAACACATCTGAGCAGAGCAGGGAACGCAATGCTGCACCAACCTGACAGAGCTAAACACAGCTTATGGACATAACCCTAATTAATTTAGTGTATTTGGATTCCTGTCCTCCAGTCTCTGTTGTGTAAACTGCAGCAGCTGCAGCTGTGTTGCAATGAGGATCAAGTCATGCCAAACATTATCTGAATTTCAGTTTGCAAATATTTGAGGCTTCTGCGTGGGACAGTTGACACAGCATTGCAATCAATTAAACAAACAAGCTACAAGGGGACTGTTGATGGGAGCGCAGCGCTCCAACAAATCTGGCCACTGAAGGCATACAAAAATATGAAATTTTTTTTTAACCCTCTTGCCATCAAGGAATCCATCATCGTGCTCCACTTCAGCATATAAAGTCTTAGGGACTTGATTTATTCATGGCGAAATCCAACACACATGGCAAATGGTGAAGAAATTGAAGGGCACGCTGCGGTAGGAATTGCTCGGGCAGCGCTGCGTGCTGGTCGGGCCAACTGGAGGGAGCACGGCGAGGACGTGCCAAGGTCTCCGTGCGTCCCAGAATCAATATCTGTACGACCAAACGCCAAACAAGTTCCACTCCAATTATCCAGCCAGCACACAGGTTGTGCTGCGCTGTGCGCTGGACTGACTTCCATCTCTGCTCATTAATGTAAAAACAAGGCCTGTAACATTTCTTTTTTTAGTACAATCTATTGGTAGCAATCTACCTCCAGAACACCCCTGGTACCCAGCCATGGCCACAAAGAACAGTTTCGGGTGTAAAACAAACGTGCATTTACCCACAGCGAGCTGCAGCGTGGTTAGGATGAAAATGGAAGAATGGAGCCGGGGGCTCCTCCTGGCCCTTCGCTGGCACCGCTGCAGTCTGGTGCTGGGGCCACCACTGCCGTGTGACCTCGATGGGAGCCGTGGTGACATCCTGCAAACGCGGGGCTCTCCCAAAGCAGGGCTGGTGCTCTGAAACGAGATCAGGATCTTCCCCAGCCTGTCTTCTCTTAGCACACATCACACCTGACACACGGTGGCTTCGCTGCCACTTCTACAAAATTAATAACACTGGTAATTCCAGTGGCTCCTAATGAACACAAAAAATGTTATCAAATCCAATTATGGGAAATAATGTTTTAGAACGAGGAGTCTGAGCCTCATTACCCACACAGTCTCCCGTGCGTTTTAACCTGTTTTTTTTTTTTTTTTTATGCTCTTGCTGAAGTTTGCAACATGCCTTCAAGGTAACACAATTGAAAACTGGTTATAATATAAAACTCATCTTAAGAATCATTTTCTGATAAGTGGTGTGCACGAGCAATACCCTACAGGTATGTAGCATCATCAGTAAAACGCTCTCATCCTTTGTGATTTATCGTTCTTAGACAACTCAAAAAGACTTTCTTTAACCGTTCTTTTGTAGTGGTTTTATCAAGTTTTGTCGCATCAAATGGCTCCAGTGCTCCAAACCTGCTTCCCATCCTCTTTGGGAAAAAGGAAACAGAAGTGATTTCGCCCAGTTTAGGAAGCTGCAGGACTGCCTGTATGGACCCATGGATTGAGAGCAGAGATCGTCTCACACAGCCCAGCTGCCCGATCTCTGCTCGCTGTCTGCCCAAAATTCAGCAGATGCCCGAGCAGGGCACGAGGTCCCTGTGTCCTCCTCAACAGCTGCTCTAGGCAGAGCCCTCAGTGGAAGCTTTTTGGGTTTTCTTCATGAAAAGCTCCACCCCAGGGATAATATTTTCCAGTTTGATGGCATGAAACTGCATTTTAACAGTGGATTCTAGCATCTACCTGGAAAAGAAGCTATTTTCTGTGGTTAAAAACCCAGCTGAAGGTAAGAACTCCGGGCATTTGAAATTTGCTTCTATGCTTGATTGCTCATAGGAGAAACTTTCTACTTAGGTTGCACAACTTTTGCTCAGCACCAAGGTGATTTAAGAACAATTACTAAGTCAAGCAGGATATGAAAAATATTCATCACTTTCCATCTTTTTTGTCATTCCTTTTTGTGCTGTGAATCCACATTTATGTGATTTGTGCAGAAACGTGTGTTTGTATTTGTATTTACATGAATCTTATTAGAGGAATACCTGCCAGTTTGACATTGCATTTACCTTAGCAGCATTCTCAGAACTTTCCTATTCGTTTTTTTTTTTTCATTTTCTTTTCATCCTGGCTGAGAATGTGTCCTACTTTCTTGTTTAGAAGACGAGATGCTTGCATTATGCATTCTAAATACAGACTGATTTTTTCTAAAGCAGGTTGACATGGTCGTCAGAAGAAACGCATTCCGAGCCAGTTTCCTGCCCCAAGGGAGCTGCACTTAAAGAATCTGATTTCAGGGTAGGATTAAAACATGATGCAGTCGATGTGTAGAATGACCATGTGGTGTATGTTTAATTTTCCAGCTGAAGCTACAAGCCATGGCTTTGTCATCACTCAGATTGTCAGAGCCTTTTTTGGAGGGGAGGAGAGGGGTATTCACAGAACCTATCCATGGAGGAAGGCACTTCCAAAAAGCTCCCGTGGAACTCGGGCATGCAGCACGTCCTGAGCAGCCTGCTAAAATCTCCCTTCCAAGATGCCCATGTTCATCACAACAGCGTCTTTAGGTCAGAGTCACACAGACACAGCACGGCAGCATCCTGAAACATCGAGCCCAGCCTTGTGCCTGAAGGCAGGACCAGTGCTACCGATGTGACTGCTGGCGGAGCACTGCCCTGCTCTTCAGGATGCAGGGATGGAAATCCCACAGCCTCTGCAGCCAGTCCTGTCCAGTGCTTCTTCAGTCTTAACTACAGAAAGTGCTTCCTACCGCCCAGCCATGACACCTCCTGCTGCAATTTTAATGCAGTAACTTATTAATTTGACCACCAATACAGCTGAGAGGAAAAAGGAGGACATTGCTGGCCCTGGGTGCAAAGGCATTTTGTAGCACAGCTTGAAGGTGAATTTGAATACCCTGAGTTACAGTTCTGCCTTTGAAAGGAAATTATCTTTTGCTTTCAAAAGAGAGTTATACGACACAAATGCAAAAGATCGCAGTGTTCACCCCAGAAAGCTCCATGAAACGTAACCCATCCCCTTTAAAGGAGGAATCCTCCTTGGCCACCGCAGGAAGGAGCTGCTCGCTGCTCTGACGTCCCCAGGCAGCACGGCCCAGCTCAGCCCTGTGGCACACTTACAGGTCTGGCAAATGTCATCGAAGGTGCAAATGGGAGGCACAGCAGGGATGGTCGGTGGCAGAGATAGGAAGGGAGGCTGCACATCTTCCCCTGGAGTTCTGTGTCACAGCTAACGGGAATTAAACAATAAAGCAATGGAAAATTCCTATTTCAGATGAGAAGCCTGGCTGCTTTTCGTTCAAAGGATTTGCTCTCATAGTTGTTTCTGTTTAAAATTCTACAGCCAAATTTATCTGTAGCATAACACCATTGATTTCAATGGACTTACAGCAGGGATGAAGATGCTAACGTTCACTTATCATATCCCCCCCTGTAATTTTTCCTCCATCAGGTAAAGCTCTGCTGAGCAGACAGGATCCAGGGATTGTTGCAGCTGGTGTCCTTGTGACATTTCATTAAGCTGGTCTTTCAAAGCTTATCATTAGAGGTACTGAAGGCTTGTTGGAAGAACTTAATTGCAATCTATTTTCCCTGGCTGAAGATGCATTTGAGAAGTCAACTTGCATTTTTGATTTTTCTTCAGTTTTTCAAGGTCTTTGTGCTGCACAGAATTTTAAATGTGTTCCCTCTCCTCCCAGGCAGACACTGAAGGAAAAGCAGATCGCTGCCACGGGAGCTTCCCTGGAAGAGACCACGTCTGTGCCTTCACATGGGTGGAAAGATGATCCAAAACCCATAACAGCAACAGCATAGAAAACAGAGGATGCTCCTCTTTGCTGGAAGCAAAACCCACCATCCCTTCCTTCAGAGTACCCCAAGCAATGTACAAAGCTCCAAATGGTTCTTTCCAAACCATGCAGTGCTCCTTCCTCCACATTGCTCCAAGTAATGGTAAGATACAGAAAGATATAAATATTTCTGGCTACACAGAGATGTGTATACAAAGCGAACAGGAGGTCTGTGAATAATCATCCATCTGGAAACTGGATTTTAAAGCTACAAAGCAAGTTTTGTTTTGAGCTTCGCCACTCTGAGTATTAAAGGTGAAGTGAAATTCCTGATCTTAGAGTCACAAAAAAGTCACCAAATATAAATAATTTCCTTGCTCTATTTTTTTTAAGGATATATCATCTTTGCCTGCAGAATCTAGGTAACAAGGTTGCTAATGTGGGGTAATTAAACCAGCTTTCTCGGGAACAAACAATCCAGAGGGCTTTTTCTCACACGCTGAACTGGGGCAGCTCTGAAGAAGTCGATGGAGTTTCAGACAGGAGTTTGCAACAGGAGAGCCAGGCCCCCTGGTTGTGCTCACAGCCTCTGCCCTCTGGGATCCCATTCCCTAACTGCAGTGATCCCTAAGGGCAGGCTGCTGGCTGAGCTCTGCACCTCGCCACAAACCACCTCTGCTCATTCACAGGTCTGCGGAAATATCCTAGTGAACATTTGCTAGCACGTGTACAGGAAGCGTCTGTGCAATCCGTGCTGTAATGTGAAGTCAATATTTCAACACAAATCTTTTCTTCCAAGTGTATTATGGCTTCCTTTTAGCAAACAGCACTTGAGCTCTGTTTCCAAGCACAGATCATTAGCACGCTGCTATTTTTGGAGAGGATGACCCTTGGTGACAACTTAGCGTTTATGGAAAGGAGAAGTGGGTTTGGGGTGGTTTGGGTTTGCTGTTGTTATTCTGTTTTTAAGTTGTTTAGATTGACTGTGGTCTGAAAGCCAGACATGCTGGTGTCGTTGTGCTCAGTGATGTACGGAGAGACAAGGAGAGGAGATTCCAGTGAGCCCCCAGCAACCCCTGCCCATCCCTGACCCCAAACGCAGCCCAAACTCTGTGCCAGAGCCCCTCATGCACAGCAGCAGCTGGGGGGGCAGGCAGGGGATAGCTGCCCCGTATGCAGCACACACAGATAAGCTTCTAACCAGTCTGTCTACCAAAAAATCAATGACTTCATTTTGACTTGGACCATTGCAAGTTCTGCAAGTCCCCATAGAATTCTTGAAATCCATTCAGCAAATCTTGACTACCACTGGTGCCCGACGCATCTAAGCCAGCCTAGAGAGTATTGCATTAAAAAGGGTCACAATTTCGAGTGGCGAGACAGACCTATTTGTCTTACCCTGCAGCAGGGGCACCCATACAACTTTGCCAAAATATCTGTCTTGCCCTGGAGGAGCCCCTGCATCACTTTCTTTCATTGTGCTGTAATTTGAAAATCTATCTATGTATCTATATACTTCTAAAGGTTTCTATAAGCCATTCTTCCAGAAGGTGAACTGGTGCCTGAGGCTATTTTGGAATTAGAAAAGCAAAGGGCAAACCTAGTTATTTTGTGCAGAAAAGCTGCTAGCGCTCACACACAGCGCGCTGAGAACAACTTATCAGGATTATAAATCCTGGGCTCTCATGGCTGGATTCTGCACGTAGCACAAAAGATGGAGGCCAGACAAATCCCACAGAGGTCATTTGATTTGCACATGGTGAGAGCTGTAATCAGCCCCTTATTCATCTGGGTTTTTTTGACTGCATTAATGGCCCCCAATTAGCTCTAGTTTGTGCATATTCTTGAAAGAGCAGATTGCATTACAGCAGACTCAGATAAAAAAAGTAACTTGTCCAACGATGAAGTCACACAGATAACCTCAGAATATCAAAACCCAAGGGTTCTAAGCAGCTGTAGCCAGTGCTGGATTCTATTTGTGCCATACAAAAATTCTGCACGGAGTGCATGGAAGCACACACACTGCTGTACGGTGCCCCATGCCCACGGCTCAGGCCAGCTCAGCTCGAAAGCAGCTGGGTGCAACTGGAGGTTTGGGAGCGTGCTGCAGCTCCCTCTGCCATGCACCTGCAAGGAATCTAATTATCCCCACAGCACAGAGCCCGGCCACATCACCCCCTCTGCCCCAAGATCCGATTTAGAACACCAGTGACATTTAAAAGACACCTTGGAAGCTGAAGTGCTCGAGCTGCAAGACAAGCTCTGCGTGTGGGTGTGCAGAAGAGAAAAGATTCATCCTGAAAGGTGCAAATGAGCCAGGAAGAAAGAGAAGCTGACATTAGCTTAAGAGCACGTACGTGTGCCTGTGGTCTCTAGGACTGACAGGACTGAAGTGCAGAGCTTTGCTGAGTCAATTCAGAACTCAAAATCAAATTCTGTTTAAAAATAACAGAAATGTTCCTGTGCCTCAGTTCTGCTAGTTTGTATATTCAGTTTGAAGTGCTGTATGAAAACGGTCCCAGCCCTGAGCCATAGAAACCAGCACTCTAAGTGCTTCTCAGCACAGTTTCATGTAGCTTGATGTTTACCTTGGGCGCACTTTCAGCTTTATACAATTTTAATTAATCCTTTATGATCTGCGAGGAGAGATAAAGCAAAGAGCAGAATTCTGCTACCGTGCTTCCAGCCGTGGTGTGTGCAGAGAGCAATCTGCCTGCTCCAGCAGGAAACGGGCCTGGGTACGTAAATCCTAGCTAAGTAAATCCTAGCTAAGCAGCCACCACCTCCATCCTGCTAGGGGGTAACAGCCAACAGCAAGGGTGGTCAATGGAGTGACACGCTGTTTGTCACCTGAAGATCCCTAGGAGAATCTCAGCAAGTGACATCTTCTTCCTCATTACAGAAGGGAAGCATCGCTGCTTAAGGATCGCTGGGGATTTCTTGGCTCTAACTGAGCCACAGAGAAAACATTGGTGGGAGCTCGTAGTGAGGTTACTGCTAACACAGCCACAAAACAAATCTTTATTGGAAAGCAAATAGAAGGTGCAACCAGAGAGAAGTGTCAGTGTGTAAGACTGATAAGCAGACACGCTGTCCAGGAGAGCTGCTGGTACAATCTCACTTGAGGAGCTTTCTAAGGAAAATTACGAGATGAAAAGTAGAAGTGTGATGGGAGAACACAACATGGGGTAAGAAAGCTTGTGCTTCTGCCCTTGTTTCTCCCGTTGACAAAGTGCAACCTTGAGGGGACTGTTAGCCTTCGAGGTTCACTTGCTCTGTTCACAAAATGAATCTGTTAAAATTATTATAACTTATTTAGCCTACATTTCTTCCATAACTTGTACACAAAATGGCTGGAGCTAGCTGCTAGGACCTTCACAAGCTCAGAAGTTCTAGCTCCAGTAATTCAATGGGACAATCAACCGAGTTGCATTGGCCAGGGCAAACTCTGATACCAAACGAGAACCTGCTTTTTTCTTTTTTCCCTTTTTTTAATTTCATGGCACACCGTGCATCAGTAGTCAAGAAGAGGTGAATGCCAGTTCGCAGGCAGAAAGCTAAGAGGACTAATAGAGCAAAAAATAACAGCATTCATTATTATGTAAAGGTCAAGAAGAAATAAATTATGTTCACATGGGAGAGAAGACAAGTACTTTAAAATAATAAGGCAAATCCTTAAAATACAGCACAACGTTGATGCATGGCTAATTTTCAGAATAACGCAAGGTTCATAATTATTATGATATATTATGATCAAATTGTAAAATAACTCCATGTTTTTGTGTTCAATTAAGGTAGGGCGAGCTCTTGTTAGCACGGTCAGCTGGGATGTGCTGGGCTGTAGGTAAACAGAGCACGTTCCACAAGTGAGCTGGATTCAATGGGCATTTGTGTTTCATTTACACTTTTCCAGAAAGAAACTGGATTACCACAAGAAAATACACACCTCTAAAACAACCCAGTAGGCATTTAACATAAACTTTAGCTGGAAATTACCCAGATAAATTCAGCTGAAACAACAAGAGATGACCAGACATTCTTCTTGGCTCCAAGACAAACACATGCTTGCTCAAAGTCTTGGTTCTTGTTTGTTTTCTGGCACTATTCTGGATTTGATTTTCCCATATTTTCTTTGTTCAGACCGTAGGTTATTTCTGGGAGCTGATACAGTACCTGGATATTTTCAGACTTTTTCAGAATGAGAGGAAATCTGTTGGCACTTGCCATTGGAAATCAGCTATCGATTTCAGTTGAAGCAAATCCCTAGGTAAAGACAATTTCTGACCATCTTGGACATTTTTTCTATTTGTATTGAGCTCAAAGAACCAGATTTTTTTTTCTCCCTTTGCTTTGTAAGAAGTCCCATCAGGTATCTGAGAGTCAAGCACGGTGGATAAGGAGATGGTATGTCTTTCCTTTATGCAGGGAGCATACGGTGAGATTTGCCAACCCGAATCAGATGGCTGATCCATCAAGATCTCTAGCTGGCCTCTGGCAGCGGTCCATACCTGCTGGACATCTTCCAACCCGAATAATTTCACTCTTCTAATTAGAATATCTCTCCCCATCCACTGTTGACCAGATTATTGTTCTCTTATTGTTCGCTTCTTCACCCACAGTATTGAATATCACCTGCTTATCTACAAGTAAGAGATTCATGGACAGGAGAGCAATGTGCTTCTTACAAGTCCAGGTGATGCTTTAACAATTACAATCATAGTTTTTAAAATGCTATATTTTAGTTTCTCCTAAAACAACTATTTCACCTCTGGCTTTTCAGTGAGTTGCAACTTTTTTGCATGATTTGAGAGCTAAGTACCCCCTGCAAACCATAAGCAGATGCTACAGCTGATGATACAGAGAAAACAGAAGGGAATTCCTGATTAATTACAAATTGAGCTGCTGTGGTCAGCTACAAGCATCCAATGAAAATCACAGACTGCTTAAATAACCCTCAGCATGTCTTTCAAAACGCTGGGGCTGCAGGTTGGAAGGATGAGGAAATATAAGAAAAAATTAGTGAAGAAAATACTTTTTGCACAAACCTTGCAGCTCATTTCGGGAGCTCTGCTACAAGATATCACAGGAGCCACATCCCCAACACTCCCTCTGTAGTCTCCCAGACAGATCTGGCATTTCAACATTTATTTTTATAGCTCAGAACTAAGAGTTACAACAGGAAAAAATACCAATAAATCCAAGAAATGTGCTAACAGCTATATACCTTTTTTTTTGCACAACGCGAATGACTCATTACTTAGACATAGGAAACTTTCTCCTGGGATCACAGCGTTCTGTTGATCCTTATTAGAAAATTTCAGTAGGGAGATATTTGCACCTTTTGTCCAGAGTATCTAAAATAGGTGTGAGCTAGCTATTTCTGAGCAACACAAAACGGGATTGTTCCCAAAGAATAATACCCTCATTTTCTCCCCAAAAGCTGCATCTTGGGCTAAGGGCACTTGTGGAATACTCCCATGCAAAGAGAGGCCGACAACTGCTGAACACTGAGCCCAGGCCACCTGTTAGGGTCAGTGGGGAGAGGGAGGCTGTGAGCATCTTCTGTGACACGGCTCGGCGAGAGATCAGCGAGCGCTGCCAGCCATCTGCTGCTCTGAACCCCGGCTCACGAGAGAGCCGCCAGGCCAGCACGTGGAGCCCGTGCTTTACAGCCACAGCAGATGGATCAGAAAATGGCCCTGGGCTACCCAACTGCACCCACCCCCGGCGTTTGAAGATCTCGGAACATAGGAGAGAGGGGAAGGGAAGGGACACCAGCCAGCCCCCTATTTCTGAAGTTGCAGGGGTTTGTGAAAAGCCTTGCGATCCACGGTTCTGCTTCATAATCCCATCCTTTGAAAATGAACATAGGCAAGGAAGGGGAAGGGGAATCACTGACTCTGAGAAGCGATGGCTCAGCAGCAGCAGCCCCACACCCCCCCGACCTCTGAAGCACATGGCAGAGATGCTGTGAGGGGGCATTGCTCATAATTCCTCAAGCATTTTTTTTCTATGGTTTATAAAATGATTGTTTGGAAGTTTGGAGATGAAATCTTTTCCCAGAGCACGGCTGCACGCTGACAAAGGCACTGGAAGTTTTGCTGCTGCTCCCCATCAGAGGATGAGCCCTGCACTCGTCCCTGCGGCTCTGGGCCCCCGGGGGCTGTGTCCCCAGCGTGGGTGCACCCTGCATCACTTCCAAAGAACCACACAAAAGCCTTTGTACCGAGAACAGAAACAGCAAAGATTGAAATTCAATGTTTCTTTTTTGAACCACTGACATGAGTTAAAGTAAAGAAGGGATTACAATAGAGCAGAGTGATCAGATCTGTGAGTTCCTCTCTATTTTCATGCTCAAAGCTCCCCTATTCGCATTGTTTAGATTCTTTTCATGCACTCGTAATTACACGGTTCCCACTGCACGGACTGCATCAAGTAAACAAAGACACAAATCCCAGGTCTGCTCGGTTCATTCTCCTCAGCACAAAGAACAACAAAGTTCCTCTCTACTCTGACATCGCACAGCGCAACACAGACTGGAGGGCTCTTATTTTCCTTCTAATTCCATTAGAGCACTTCCTCGTGATGTACAGGCCATGCAGTCCTGCATAAACAAGAGGAGCACCTTCCCATATAAACAGAAACAGAGGAAAATTCAACACACTGGGGAGAACCACATCCCATCAATATTTCCTCCATAGAAAAGGAGTAAGAAATCGTGCTGCTCGTTCCAGCTGTTTGCTGACCTGAGAACCTTGCTCCCAGCAGCAGTGTCGTTTCTGCAGACCACCTTTTCTCTCTCCACCTCACACAGAGGGAAGGCCCTGGACAGAGAACGCTCAGGTTCCATGAGGAATGGTGGGAGAGACACGGAGCGACTGGACGGCGTGCTGGAGCCTGCGGTATGTGCAGGGCTCCTCAATGAAATGACAGCCCTTGTTTTGCACAGGAGCTAATGGCCTCGACAAGAGCCATGGTTCCTATTCACGAGGCTCGAGCAGCCCAAGGAACGAGGCTGTAATTCACTCGCCAGGGCTGTCATATTCACAAAATGCATTTGTTAGAAGCTGCAGCGGGCCAAATGCTTCGTAAATTCAATAATCCCCGCACTAAATGCATCAGCATTGCCCAGCCATGATCTTGATAGATCGTGGTAGTTGCCCTTAAGCAATTAGTACTAGGACAATTGCTCAGATTGAGCTGGAACAAAGCACTGGCACTCGGTAATTGGTTTACTCTAATGAGAGAAAGTATTTCTGAAGAGGATGTAGGCAATAAAAGCTGAAAAATACAGCTTATGGTGCAGTGACAGAAATAAACAGACTTCCCCACATCAGCGTTCCCCAGCACACGAGCACAGCTCCCATTTGCTGGGGGTTAGAGGCTGCGTGACAGAAAATCACGCTCAGACAACGTGCAAGAGTTGTGTCACCCAGCGCTATTAAGAGCAGAATTATTATTCTGCCTTTCTATGAATAATTGAAACAAGTTCTCCGACTTCCATTTTTAGCTTCATTAAATAACGAGCCGGGATGAAGATGGATGTTTAAAAGCAAAGCAAGCTCTGCGGCTCGAGAGCTGCCAAGCAGACGAGAGGCTGTGAGCGATGCTGAGCGATGCCCAGCACAGGCAGCCCAGCAAGGCTGCCCTGCAGCAGAGATGGACAAGGACGTGCTCTGATTAAGCCAAATTAAGATTTCATCTCACAAAGAAATGATTGTTCCCCTCCCAGACCTTGCTTTCCTTTGTCTTCACACGCTGTCTGCGCTAAGCAGCTGTAAAATAGCAGCTGCTCAGGACGCTCCTCTCCCAGTAATGGCAGCTCCCAGTACCTGTGTTCCCAGATAGAAACAAACCCCAAATTAGGTCATGGCTGTCTATTAATAAAGCAGTCAAAGGAGACTGCAGCAAAGAGAAGGTTGTTCCTCCGTGCACAGACACTTGCTTTTGCCCAGCATGTATAATTGAATTACACATCCGATTAAATCAGAAAATAGAAAAATCTTTGGATGTGCAGCGCTCCGTGCTCGGTACCTGAACTCGAGTTCAGTGCTCACCTCACCGCCAGCTATAACACAGCAATTAGTTCCAGCAAAACTATATTTGCTTATAGAACTAATTAGAGATCAAGAAAGTAGCTCACTTTTGATAATTACATGGTTGTGTCCCATCTATCAGCCACTGTTAAATTGTTGTTATATTAATGTAAAGCTTATAATCACGGCTGTTCCAAATTGAATAAATGTTCTTGCCAATTCGCCAATGCTATTAATTTACATAAAAGCCTCTGGAACTAAAATTAAAATGATATACATCTTTCCAAGGGTTTCATTTAAAACAAAGCTAAATAATAAGGAAATTATACATCTTGCTTTTCCTTTCCCATTCTTCTATTTACTAAAGTTAACAGCCAAACAATCATTGAAACGTGCCAGAAACAGACTTAGAGTTATTACACCAACAGCTCATTTGCATGCACACTGATTCATTATTCAAGACATTAATAATTTAGGCATCCCATTCCCAAAGCCGTGGAGGCTCCAGCCGATGGTGCAGGAGGTCAGAGGGAGTTCTGCTCCCTCACACATCTCCATGTACATCGCGCTCGTTGCTTCATTTTAGGCATTTGCATTTTTGTGTAAAGCACTGATGCTGCTGATACACAAAACCTGACCGAGTTTTCCCTGCTAAAGGAAAGCTACGCCCTACCGACCCATCAACCTGCCAGGAAATCAAGTTTAAGCAGTGTTCTTAACTCTGTCAATCACAGAAGCTAAGGGCAGCAGCCAACAGCATGGGGCAGCATCACAGAGAGCATCACACCCGCGTTTGTTCTCAGCCCTGAGTTCCATGCCACGGGGCTGGAAAACCATTCCGGTGGGGACTGTCCTTTCATCTCCAGGCTGTGACATTGCCAAGGCAGACACTGCTCTAATTCTTGCTGCCGTTAAAACTGACAGAGGAGGGGGCCATCTCCTCTGCTGATGTTTACACTCCATTGACACGAGGGTGTACCGCTCAGCTTTAACGCTTTGGCACTTCTCTGTGCCTCCACACAACCAAAAGTTAAGAACAAGGTCAGAAAGTTACATCCTTCACAAGTGTCCATGTAAAAGAATTAGTCACAGGGACACCGGGAGGCAATTACTGCTCCAGGCCCCCTCGTGCTGAAGTCTACTTAATGCGCAGCCCATTTTGCTCTACAATACTTTTTTCTTCTCTACTTCTCTGATATTTGTGACTTTGCCTTATTCCAGCTGAGCTTAAATACTCACTACAGAGGAAGCTGCTTTCGCTTGATTGTCTCGGAGCAAAGCTCCCCCACTGCCCCTGCCTTATTACAGGGAACAGAGAGCGTCAGGGAGGGAGAAAGTGACCTCAGTTAATGATTCAGAGGACCTCCTAAAGCTCACTCATTTCCTTCCCTTGTCTCTAAATTATTACTCCCCACAACCTTTGGAATTTCTACTCTTTTCCCTGTAACAGCCTTATCCAAGGAGCCAGTGGCTGTGAGCATGCTGGGGTGGCAGTTCCATGCCCTGCACCGTCCTGCACTGGGCCTCAATCCACATCAGCTGCAGACAGCAACCACCAAACTCACCCAAACCCATCAGTGTTCACTCTGACATTTTGGGGTTTTGCCATGGATGGACACTTACTGCAGTTCTAACGAAAAGGAAACATCCATGTGTGGAACTACTTGTGCATACACTGTGTGCTTATCCATTAACCATTTGCACTCTGCAGTGGCATTACAGGCAGTGAAACCAACAAACGACTTTTTGCTGGGAGGAGCAGCTCTGGGCAGGCAGCACCTTTATTATTCTGTCCATTATTACTACAGCTTTTCTCTCTTTCACACGTGTGCAAGGGAGTACAACCCCCTGAACAGAAAAGCATGGGGCTGAACTCGATGGCAAACCACAGTGGCTCCTACAGAGTGGCACAGGGAGGAGCAGAAGGCGTTGCAGGGCCTGAGTCTCTTCCACAGCTGCTGTAAAACCAGGGTTGAAATCTATGGAGCTACACTGGTGTAACACTGACCAGGAGTGAACGGAGATATTTTTATTTAAATTACCTCTCCTCCTGCCCTCCCCAAACTACCCTTACACCACATTGCTGTGCCCAGCTCCCTAGCAACCCCGCTCAGCTCTGCACCAAGAAGCTGTTAGGTGTCTTGGGGAGGACGGGCTGGTGCTGTACAGCTGGGCCTTGCATGTATTCACCACACATGTAATGAAGAAAACAAATCCTTCAGTGCATTCCTGACCTCCACCTCTTCAGACACACGCACAAACTAATTTATCTTGATGGCAGAGCATGTGACAGAAAGTATACTAAATGGATGACTGTGGCCCTCAGCGTCAAACAGAAAAAAACGTATTCTGTGAGACCATGCATTGTGTTTGCAGCCAATTATAATCCCATCAGACCATCTCTCCGCTCCCCAGACCTCGCAGAGCACGAGCAGCAGTAGCAGTGCATCCATTACGTCTTCAACATTCACCCCCCAGGACTACACAAAGCAACACAGATACACCAAGCACCACCAGGCTGGCTGCTTATTGCCCAGATCTGCTTGACTAACTCAAAAGACAATCTCCTACCACTTCTTCTTCTAGCTGGAATTATAGAGATTTTTTTTGGTCTTGCTCTTCTTTTCCAATGGTGAGAACTTTACCAACCCCGTGCTGCCAGCGACTTCTTCCCCCATGAGAAGATGGGAAGCACTCTCTTAAGCCAGCAAGACTTCCAGCCTGGTTCCAGTCTGCAGAGGAAATCTAGAAAAGGTCAGAGCCAAACCTTGCTGGCTGGCTGCCCAGGTTGGTGCTTTACACAGCATCCTTCCTGCCGCTCCAGCTACACGAGCACTGCCTTCCCCAGCACCTCCAGCAGCCACTGGTGGGCATTAAGATGCTGCACGACATTGGTATCTTTTCCATGGTCTAGTACAGTTATTCAAGGAGTGGAGTTGACTCTAGAGACAGAGGGCAAATAGATCTGAGTTGAACTTCCCTGAATTTCCTCGTATTTATTACCTTCCCATTCAATACGGGAACAGTCAGTGGATAATTTATGGTTTCATGCTCAGAGATAAGTTCATACTAATGCAATAAAAAGCTTGGAGCAGCAGCAGTTCTAATAAAGTGAGAATTAACAGTGGAGCAGAATAAAAGGAGGAAGGAGAAGAAGAGACAGTCATTAAATCAATAACACCTAGGCCTGGCTGAGATGTGCTCAAGTCAATAATATCAAAGTTTTATACTCATTCTAAGGTGGGAAAATGTTATCATCTGGAGAACATGATGGCAGAACCACTCAGGTCTAACACATTCACCAATAATGGGAGAAGAAGAAACAGTTCTGTGATCTAGAGCTGGGAGAGCTGGCACGGGGGAGGTGGGTCTGGGGGAAGAGGGCTGGGGGCAAGCTTCACTCCAGCAGTGCCAGCCTGTGGAATGGGTATATTCCCTGAAATGACTCCTGAAAAGGCAAATCAAATGTGTTATCATACCCCTCTCTGTTACCTATTCCTTCTAGTTGTTGTACACTTCATCATTCTAACCCTCAGGAGCTCCAAGACAGCTTGCTTTCGTTGCTGCTTTCTGCAGTTACAAACAAACCTCCTGGTCCCACCTCCCCTCAGCCTCCCCACATCTGGGGAAACCAGGCAGGAACGTGATCCAAACAGGTGTGGGGTAACTTGCAGATAACCGACTTGCTGTATCTGTATTGCAAAATTTGGTCTTAAAGCACTCAGGAAAATTTAAGTCCTTAAATTTCATATTTTTTTTTTTACATCTATGCAATTGATATAACTGCAGTTCTTCAGTCCAGCTCATTAGCTTGGCCCAAAAGGGCTCCATTCACAAAATCAGAACCGCGTTATTCCTGTCTTGGCAAAGGTGTCTATGCATTTACTGAATAGAGCCAACGCTGACAGTGCTAGCTATCCCATCACTAAGAATTTACCAGCAGCACCATGGACCTTCCTTTCAGTACCGTTTCAGTCACTGAGGTGTTAAGAGCAGCAGTGGTAATTGTTTTAAGCAAGTATTATAGCTATTGCTTTCCTGCAAATAGCGTGCAAGAAAATGAGGGAGAGCCTACTGTGTTTTATTTTTATATACCTCAGAAAATTATAGCACAGCTAATAAAATAAGGGTGTCCTACACGAGCTCCAATATTGTATAAATCATGAATAATACATCAGGCAAAAATGAGAAACTGCAATGGAATCAAACCTATATGGAAATAAATAAAACATAACGGCAGAACTGCAATCATGTTAGCTCTGCTGATAAAATGTGTGTTTGTTTTTGCGAGGGGAGGCAGGAGGAGGCTTCTCTGGTAAATGATTGTAAAAGCATTAATAATAATAACAAGATCTACATGGTAAGCCAGGAAAAGGGGTAATTAAGAAATAAGCATCCAGTTCACCAAAGCCATTTGGCGGAGGAGGTAGAAAGATGGAAAACAAAATGAAACAATAACTTGAAAGAGGTTTCACAAATGAATTTTCAGGATGGATTGGAATAAAACCATCTTGCAGAGCAAATCTGAACGGCATCTTGCACTGTCTGTCTCTCATTTTAATTTGGTACGTGCAGTAGTTGTCTGAGGAAACCAGACGGAATTCTGAGACAGGAATGGGGCACAGGGTAAGCACAGGGCTGAATCCCAGCTGCACTTTCCAGGGAGATTCTCCCAGGATCACCCCTAGGACACGTGGCCCCTGCTGCAGGACCGAAGGGGTCTGCGTGGGCACCAACCTCTGCTTCTCCTGGGGGTAAAGAGGAGAAATGAAAAGGGATGGAGCTGGTTCCGTGCTCATGCCACTGCACCGGAATCTGCCAACAGCTCCCTGAGAGATCTCTGGGAAATGCTTTCGTTTCCCTGCTCCTCATTTTCCAGCTCACTGAGGTTGGAGCAATGATAATGCCGTGCTCCTGCTGTTTGCCTGCAGTGTCCACTTCCATTCCCCAGTGTTCTGGGCAGAAGCTGGCTGCTGCCATCCGCACTGTGCCGTGCACGCTTTTCCCTGAGCTCTGGGCACTGTGCAAAATGGGGACAACAGCCCACAGAGCACCCACGGCCCCAGGGACTGAGGAAGGATGGAACTCCGTGCTGGAGTTCTCTGTTATTCATTTTACTTCGTAGCTCCCTTTGATTCACGATTATAAATATCACAGCCTGCTAAAAGCCACTGCTGTTTCTCATTTCTACTGATGGAGTTTATAGATATTTTCTGTCCCAGCCCAAGCTGGAAGAAATATTCCAGTGCTATTAGCAGCAACAACATATTCATACTCTCCATCTCTTTTGCTTAGACTTATTATGCTCTATAAGGCACAGCTTTTAATAGCCCAATTATTGTGATATTAGGTATTGTTTCCATTTCCTATCATTCCTCAGAATCCTCCAGCATGCCCAATAATGTTTCTTCACAATTCAGCTCAAACCCTTACATTTGTGGTACAAACAACTTGTTTCCAGCAGCACCTGCAGCTCCTGCTCGCTTCAGCATCTCACTGCAAGAGAAGGGTGGGTCCTCCCCAGCTGACAAATCAGATATATGATTCCCTATAGCATTCCTTTGGCAGTTTGAAGAACAGGTGGGAGAAAAGCACTGCTTAGCACAAGCAGGAAAGCATATCTGTGTCCAAAGCCAAATGGAATCCTTTTTTTTTTTACCAGGCTAATTGCCAGGGAGCAGATGAGGGCGATGCATCTCGGTGCTGTGAACGATGGGTGTGTGGCATGGCCGAGCCATTCAAGAGCACACGTACCCGAGTGGACTTAGAAAAGAATTAAAAAAATCACATTCTAAGTTGGTGAAGTCACACTTTCTCAGACAGAAGCTGAACTTTTACAGGTTTGACTTTAAGCTGATTTTAAAAGTTTGTGGATTGCCATCTATCATTTAAAAGACCAGGTGAAATCTGCATGGACTGCTGGCTGGAGGTGGGTCCCCCAGAACGCCCATGTCACTTCTGATGGAAGCTACAATCAGGGGTGAACTAAAAACTGTAGAATTGAATAAGTTTTTGCATGTAAAATAGTTTAGGATTGTGGAATATCATTCAACAATAATGTGTTGATAATTGCATCACTCAAGGTAATTAAAGATCAATTTGAACAAATACTGCCAGAGACCTTTTTCATTATATTTATTGTTTTGGGTTTTAGGAAATTGCGATATCTATAAATTTAATTTTCTTCCACATACTTCTCCACACTTCCTTTTACCCGCTCACATTTTTTTCTACCTCAATGGAATAAATTTCCACCCAAAAAGGTCGCTTTGGTGGGTTTTGGTGACTTCCACATAAGCTGTGCTCAGCAGAACCGACATGCCAAGGGGTCCCCATGCATGTTGAAGGGGACTCCAAAGAAAACGCTCAAGGACAGGCTCCACTTTAACAATTCCCTGTAATGATCCCTATGTTTCAAACTAAATCTCTTACCCCTAAGATTACTATGAACATTTTATGCAAATTGGATGCATCTCTCTTTTTTTAAGGTTCAGAGTAATCTATGCCTATCTTTATATTACTTCTCAGAGCCATTAGCCAAGATGAGTTCATATTTTTATTCCCTTTGCATGCTGAATGTACTTTATTTCTTTGGGGTGGCAGCTTTTATTATTAAAGTCAGCAAAACTTGATGAATCCTATTACCTTGCTTTCTGTTTTCTCTGCTCCATCCGCACATGATTTATGAGCTAAAATCAAAGTTTGGGTTTCTAATAGTGGCGTGTTTTCCTCTCATCTTCTCTGCATTTTCCTCCAAATGGGAACAGAATTCAAAACAACTGATCAAAATAACTCCGATTATTAAAACGGCAACAAATTAGTTGGTGATTTTCAGAATCTTTTGACCAAAATAAGATTTGTATTTCCTTTAAAGTTTGAGCTCAAAGAGAAGGTTTCGGTCCTTACAAAGCAGTGGGGATGCCCTGACAGCCGTCCTGAGGTACCAACAGGGAGCACAGCAACGCGACAGCAGCTGACAAAGACCCAAGGAGCAGTAAAAGCTGAATGCACAACTTACAGAAATTCAGATGAAAAATGTGCCACCCCTCTTCCTTTTTAAAATGCACCAACAGGGATGGGGTTTGTCCTCAAACTGGAAAACTACAGCACGAGGCAGTGCCATGCTGTGCCTCAGTTTCTCCTTCATAGACAGAGCCTTGCCCCCAACTATTTTCCAATGCTTCAGTCACCTGGATGTCCCCACTGGGTGCACACACTCCAGTTACTGGAGTCCTGGTCCTATTGCACGAGTGCAGGTGCCTCCATAGCAGACATTACCCCATTAACAATGGTTACAAAGAACGAACAGGTTTTCCATGCTTATGGCTGCAACACTTGTCATAAAGAATCTGATTTTCCACTTCACGTGTGTACAAAGAGCTGCAAACACCGTGCTAATGAAGCTCCTCCAAAGGAAATGTACCAAGGTCAGAGCCACAGCTCTGTCAGCTGCATCCCAGCAGCCTTCGTGCTGTGGGTGCCCTTCAGTGGAGGCCTCTGCAAGCCTCACAGCATCATCTATAAATATTCAGAGGTTGAATGCTGCAGCAGGCAAGAGCCTCTAATTTAATTTTGAAGGCTGCAACAGCCCGAGCTTTCCAAATATGATGGAAGGGAATGGCTCTCCTGCTAAAGCAGCATTGCTGCTGGGGGCTAAATCCCAGCTTTAAGACCCCAGTTCAGGGAGCATCATCCTCTCAAGCAGCATCAAGAGGAGCACAGGCCAGGCACTCCCCTCTGCTGGGCCCTCGCAAATCTCATTCAAGATAACGGGTACTCGAGAGGTTTGGCACCTTGGGATTTAAGCAGTTCCTATTTATATTCTGGCAGCACATGGGATCCTGAACTTTGCTGAGGTTTTCATCCTGGTAAGAGCTGCATGAACACACAATAAGAGTTTTTTCTCCCTACCCCAAAAGCTGCACATACAAACAGACAACAGATAAAAGGCCCTGTGAAGCGGGGTCACCTGCCTGCAGCCAGGAGAGACGTGCAGGAGGTGAGCTCCCGCGCTTGCCACCGGCTGAAGCTGCAGCTGGCACGGCGATGCTTCCAAGACTTCAGCTTCGTTCTGTTGCTAGCTCTGCTCTGAAGCTGTGCTCAGACAGCTAGGCAACAGAAGATCAATGCAAAATGCAGAGTGATAAGAAGAAAAATAATAATAAAAAACGTTCAATGGCCAACCCAAATTAACTACCCCAAATTAACTATTCAGGGAAGAAGTGGATGGAAAACAGATGAACTTCTGATAGATCACTTTGTAGGAAACACAATGTATTTGGGTTGAAGGAAATACTGGATGGGCTACGATTAAGAAGCATCCCACATGCAGCCATGGAAACCCATATTAGCCCGTATTCCTGCAAAGTCAGGCTGCTGCTTTGAAACCTGCAAACATCAGGGGAAAACGTGCCGATAGGAAACAGGAGGTGAAGCAGAAACCTCTCCATGCAGTGCAAGCTCTTACGTTCTCTACTTAACGATTCAGATGCTGTAGCATGATTTAGTATGAGTTGTGACTTCTCACATTTAATGAAGTGAAACCCTCTCGGCCCTCCATGAGGTGCGTGCAGGGATGGGAACCCAGTAATTTACGGCATTGGTGACCTTATTACAATGTACTTCTTGCTTGACTGCTCTTCAGGCCCAACAGGAGCTGTTATCCAGGGCTCCATGGAATATTGGTTATTATTTATAATTGGATAAGAAAGAACTTTGTCTTTTAAAAAATGTGTTTTTAAATGCAATTTTCAATGATTTTATGTTGATTTAAAGAACAGCAAGATGCTCTTTCAGACTCAAATATTCATTTCAGTGATGCTGAGGAACGCTGCTCTTCACAGTGATAAACAAATAGAACATGCTCTGGTAGACTGCCTTCTAAAGAGAAGCTAATTGTTCAGCCAGCCAGCACAACAACAAACACCCTCCAGGGGACTGTTGACTCATTCCTCACTTGAAAATAACCAGAAATGCTGCTTCCAAGACACCAATATTGCAATCCACACCTCGGTACCGATCAGGTGGGTGCATACCACAGTAAATATCAACTTGTGAAACCTCATTAGAAAATGTTAATTTTGCCAATTCATTTACGAAATAATCCTATGGACACATTATTACCTGGCATTTTGCCTCCTACCAATGTTTGTTTTCCCCCAGGGTCTACTTCAGACTGAGTCCTTCGAAACAGGGACTGTCCCTGTGCTGCAGGGATGCTCAGATCTGACGCTGGGGGGCTCTGAGCCCTGCAGCTCCGGGAGCCCTCAGTGCTCCAGAAGCCAGGACGTCGGCCAGGAAACAAATTTCTCCAAACCTGAAACATTTCACGAATTTGTCTGAGCTAAAGTTAAGCTGAACGGGTTTAAGCTTTATGGTCACATTAAGAGGCAGAAAGTCCAAAGGAAAAAAGGACAGATGATTTTGCTGTGGGCCAGACAGCATGTGGACATGCATTAGTGTTCTGAGTTCTTCCTCTCAGCATCACTTGGCATGACATTTATCTGAACTGACTCTGAATCTCCTCTAAACCAGTCAGAGCACGAACTTCAGCACAGAGCCACTGGTCTCCATCAGGACAGGGAGCCTGGGAAGGCACACACACCTTCCTGAACTTCTAAACCTAATGAAGGGGTTTATTTTGAATTGAAATTGAAAACCAAACAATGCTAGGCAGCTGTTACTGAGAATTCCTACCAAACCCAGCCCTCACACAGGTGCTGACTGCCTGCCTGGCAGTGTCACATGGTGCTCATGGAGCCCAGTATGCAGAGTTCTACTGCTTAGCCAGAATGAGTTTAGGGCATGCAGGAGTCATGCAAGAATAATAATGACAATCTCAATTAAATGCAGGGAATCCTGTCCCGATTAGCAGGCACAAATGACCAAGGATTTTGTCTGATCCTTCCCCAATATGTTCCACAGGTTGGCACCTTCGGACCAGGCTAATGCCATTCCACAAGCAAGAGACACAGCTGCACCTGATCTTATGAGGCGAAAAAGAATGGCTTCAGGCAGCTTCAGGACCGGGTTCTGAGCATCCCCATCATCATGCACAGATAATAATGCTTCTCATACATTGTAAAACACTTTTAAAGCTTCATAGCAGCATATGAGACATTGTTATGTGTATTATTTTTTCAGAATAGACTGCAGTGAAGCAGCAAAAGGGCTCTTTTAACAAGTACTGTTTATTCATATTTAGTCCCAGATTACACCATCTGCATCACAAAGAGTCTGCATCTGCTATTTCATTTTAGCCTTCATAGCTTATCATGGCAAAACAACAAAAAGATTGCGATTTTAAAAAGTTATTCTTTGAACTTTTCTAATCTTTGCAACAATTTAACAAACACTTTCATGTTTGCATCTATTGAGTTGCTGTTGTGGTTTTTATTTTATTTTTTTTAATATTGGGTCACTCCGAGGTTTCATTTGATTGCTCCAGGAAACCAAACTGTTGCCACTCAATCTCTTTGCAATGTTCCCTATAGTGCAGCCACTCAGAGAGCTATCAAAGCTCCAGTGGAGGGCTGATAAAATCAATCTCTGAAAATCACCTATACAATTTATTCTTCCTCTTTTCTCTCTTTTTTAAATAAGAATGCCTGTTTATTATCCAGCCACCCAAACAAAAAAAAGAAATCTCCACCTATACTGTATTACCACTTTGATAATGCAAGTCCTGCTGCTATATAGAATGTTTGCTTTTAGAGACTGAAAATTCATCTGTTGCACTTGCAGGGCTCAAGCTGTGGGAGCATATTGCAAAGGCAGCTCACAAATAGCTGCACACTTTTTCCCCCCACAGAAACGCTTCTGGGGAGAAAGCGACTGAAATCACGGAGATCCAGCTCATGGTTATGGCAGCAACCTGTGGCAGGAGCTGGAAGAGGGGAAAACAAATGAGAGAAACACAGCAAGGTCTCTAAGCCAGCCTTGCTCGTGCTCTCCAGAGCTCTTCCAGAGTCCTTCTCCCTGTTTATGAGCTGTGGTTTTTCCCCTAACAGTCAGGCTTAAAGCAGCTTAATTGTATGGGATATGGTCTTAGCAATTTCCTTCTGTGATTTACAGGATTAAAACCCTTTTTCCCACTGGCAGGCAGCTCTGCTTACCAGCCCCCCATCCCCAGTTCTCACCTTGTTCAGGCATTATTAAAATTGGATTGTCTCCTTATCCCCATTAAACAAAAGGTGATTTGATACCAGGTGTTGAAATATGATTGCTTTCCGCTCCCCTGTCCAGCAGATCCGCAGCCTGCTCTCTGCAGCCCAGCAGGAGATAATCGTGGGTTGAGATTCAGCACTGGTGTAAACAAAAAAGGCATTCAGCCTTGGACTGGTTCATCTTTAAATATTAAGAATTTTCTTTCCTATCTCCGCTCTTCCTAACCAACACAGGACAGCAAGAGGTGACAATGTCCTGTCCCAAGACTCCTACCTGCAGGGACGTGCGACAGCCGAGCCGCTCGCTACCCACTCCATCACAGAACAAACAGGTCAGGCAGGCAGCACTGGGGACATGACAGAGCCTTGTTGGTGTGATATTAAAAGGAGACGAGCCAGAATCAAAAGCCGTGCATGAGAGGCATGGGGAGAGAAGGAAGCGATCGCCGCGGTGCCTCACGGCCAGCACAGAGGGAAGGGGCAAGGCAGGCCGGGAGGAAAGGAGAAATCAATCTTCTGGTGTGACATGCTGCTCCTTTGATCAAACTAATCTTTTCATACTCCTCTTTCCTTTTGTTGTAGCTGTGAACATCTTTTGCCTTTGGGGGAAGAAAGGAAGAGAGACAAATAGATAGACACAGTGGCATTTGAAATCAGCCGAGGCACGAACTTGCTTAGGTGGAAATGGAAAGAAGCAAGCCCGAGTTTAACTCTGTCTGATTTGCTGCCCGGTTCTGAATCCTGGGCTGCTGAAGCCATTCCATGCTGATATGGGAAGAGGAATGGCAGTGTGCTTCGGGAGGGATGGGGGAGGCAGAGCTCAGGGCACTCTTTGGACTGATTCTCATTTCCTTCCCCTGCAGCACGTGAATAATTTCCAAGGAGGCCAAATCAGAGTCAGAATCTGCTGATGAACAGGGACAACTGCCTCCTTTTTCCACAGAGAACCATAAGCCAGATTTAGGCAAAGTGAATTACATTTCTAAGGTTCTGAAAAGACACGTCCTCTTGCTTACCTTTTAGAGGAACCGTCACCTGACTTAGCAAAGTCCTTAGGAAACGTGCAGTACGATTTCCAAAACTCCTAAAGCCTATCTTCCAAGAAGATTTAAGTAATTAGAAGCCTAAATCTAACCATACCCCTACTTAGTTGATGTCATATGCTTAAATCCCACTGAACACATTCATAAGTAAGGAACAATTAGCAAGATTTGCACGAAGCTAACATACAAGGTACATCAGTGGGACAACATTAAAGATGGGAAGATCTCTAGAGGGTGAGTTCATTAAAGTAGAGGAACATGCTCCCGTGGGAAGCTGCTGCGGCTCTTTCATGAGATGTGCTGAAGAGAAAATTTGATTTAAAGGTGAACTGCAAAGGTTTTGCTGAAAATTAAAGACTCACTTATAAGATCCCAAGAGGGGAAAACACAGACTACAGAGAATGCTTAACTCTATCATTACAGTTGGATTTTCTTGTCCAAAAGACTGCTATCCACTTATGACGTTGAAGAATACAGCTCAGCTTTCTTGCTTCCACCACCGAATTGGCATCAGACAAAATCTGAGGGATGCTGCTAATTTTTAGCCTCTCGGAAGCACCAGTCCTCAAAAAACCACGTGGAGAACAGCTTGACCATTCCTCCTCCATGACCTGTTCGTTACCTCCGCCGTGACATGGATCAATACAAGTGCTAGTTCTTTTTTGTCAAAGTCTTGTCACAAAAAAATGAGCCAATACTTCATCTGTTGTATATTCCAAGAGCTACAGCGTGGGAGAAGGGGCCATGCTGACCTTTTCAGTATTCTGTATTGTGACTTGCTGCAGTCACTCTACTCGTTTCACCATTTTACAGCTCCAATGAGACACATAGCAGAGTGGAATGGCCATCCCAATCAAAATATGAAATAATGAAAGGTCAGAATAGTAAAGCACCTCAGAATATTTTAGGGGACACATTTGAGGATTAAAATTCAGATGCATCCTCTGTGTCAAGGTCTAATGAGAAAAGAAAATGGTAGCCTATGGATTCACCTTTTGTAGGAGCCAGAAATGAATTTTTGTGCATACAGACACGCACATCTTTCCACAACAAATGCACAGGCATGACACTAACTTCAATACATACCTGCAGAAAACATGGATGTCTACTCATGCAAATCACAAAACAATTACATTTATGATGCTATAAAAAAATAAGCAGACATGACTTTTTTTTCAACCTTCTGCCAGCAGCACTGAAGCAGACAGGTCCCCAGCTGGCACCGTAGGCACAGCCAGGCCAAACTCAGTGAAGGCACAATACACACTGATGTGTGCTAGCTGAAGTTTTGATTTCAAGGAACTGCATAAATTTACTCCAGGCTTATGTCACATCAACCTCCGACCTGTCCTAAACCCTCGAAATCCCCGCAGACCTCTGGCTACCCATAACGGCACGCAGTGCCTGCACAGGAGCCAGCAGAGCCTCCCACCAGCACCGGGCTGCTGGCAAGCAGCAATGCTCCTGATTTGCATCAACATCACTGAACGTAAAGTTCACAGGCTCTGGATTTGGCTCTATCGTTTTTGTTTTGTTTTTTTTTTAAATAAGCTACATTATTAGGCTCAGACTGATTAGTAGTGCAAGAAAGAAAAATAACGCCAAGAACTGTTGGAAAAAATAAGTGAGGAAGGAGACAGCCCACGTACTCAGGGCACAGCGTAGCTGTAGGTGCTAACAATGATCCCTTTTTCCTGTGTATCACCTTATCTACAGAACCATTTGGGCTTCCATATTTTGCAGATCAATAAGAGAACTGATGTTTACCAGAAATATTCTTCAAAAACTGATGCCAGAGCTCGAGATGAGCTCATGAACCGATGAATAAAGGAATCTAATCTTGGCAAACCAGACAACGAAGAGCAGCATTCGCTCTGCTTTAGCTACCTGTTTGACAACCTGCAGTAAAGACAGCTGCAAGTTGTCCTAACAGATTTCCTTCCTAAAACAATCACAAATCAGAGTAAATAAATACGGGAACTAACAAGGATTTTCTTGATCTGTTTTTCACTTCTCTAAACCTGTTTTTTATAAAGTACATATATGTGAGGGCAAATTTTGAAGCCTTGTTGCTTAGCAGTTTCAGATTTCTTATAATTCCTGCAAATTTAATTTCAGAATTGGGGACATTGTTGATACCAGAATATCTTATTAGCAATAAAAGCATATTACCTATAATTGAATAGCTTCTCAATTAACAAGTTGGAAAGCCAGCAAAAACAACCAATTCCATCCGATGCATCCACAGCAGGAGGCATCTGAATTACCACTGAGTCAATTAGCATGCTTCTACCCAAATGATAAATAAGTGCATAAAACATTGAGAATGAAGCAAGCAAATATTAGATCCATGTAAAATGAACATGGGAGAGTTTAACAACGTGGAGAAAAATATTTTTTAGGATCTTATTTCTATTAGTAGGTAGATTGCAGATGGAAATGGAGAAGCCACAGGTAGCATTCTGCAATATTTTGAAGCCTGCTTGTGCGAGGACAGTGCAAAGTGTGCAGCAGGGACAGAGAGGAAATGGCCTTCCTGACATCAACGCCTGGTCAGCAGCAGAGGATCAGATCTCAATCAGAGTTAGCCAACCACCTTGTCTTTATTTTTCAACAGGCCTTCACCCCAGGCAATGCTGCCCTGGGGAATCTGCACTTAATAATATTACAGAGCTGTTTAAGTGCAGGGAGTGAACATCAATCCCGAGATATCTGTGTTCTGTTTGTACAGAACCCTTTCATGACATTAACTCCTAAGTGTTTACTATTTGAAGAGCTATATCTCTGGCATTTAAAAGTCAACTTTCATCTGTTGGAACTAAATATGCATGGTGTTTTCATGAGTGATGTGTAATTGGGTAATTCTAATTGCAAATAAGGATCTTTTCCTTCCTTGAAAACAGGTTTAAGTTTGTGTAAGGTAATGAAGCAGGGGTCTGAAGAGCAGTCATGGAACAAATTGCATTAAGCGGAATCACGCAGTTGTCTGTTCTGATTCCTTCAGCCTTACGCCACCCGGTCCCCATCGCTGATGGACCGTTATTATCTCCCTTGTTCTATGAAGAGACAAAAATTAAGCGATTAAGGAAAAATATTACAATCAACTTCCATTCATTCATCTCAAAACCTGATGGTACTCCATCCCAATGTTTGAGTCCCTCTCCATAAATAACATGGAAACAGAAGTGGGAAGGTTGTTGCTATGTAACTTGCGGTATTGAAATGTATGAGGCACAGTGACCTTAGCCTCTGGAGATGATGTGCAGACCATTTATATGCACAGCTGTACAAATTGCCAGAGTTTAATGTTAAATTCCATGGAAAATCATCTCTGCTGTTCTGCTTTTGAGGAAAGGACAGGGTTTAAATATTTAATAGGCTTTCTTACTGTGCAAGAGCATTTGGCATTACATAAGTGAGCAGCACTGAGACGTCTTCCAAGGCTTTGGCTTCTAGCATTTGACAAGCTCTCCTGTAACAAGAGCGGCAATGAGAGAGGTTCATGGAATAACAGCAAAGGTAACAAGGATCGCTGGGGAGGTGCAGCAAAACCCCTTTGTCGTGTGCTGTCTGCAGCCCAGCTTTCAGCTGCACGCCCTCCTCCTGCTGCCTGCTCCAAACAGCTGCTGCACCCCTGGCAGGGTGCATCCCCCTCCCTGTCACGGACAATAAGGCAGGAACCAGATTTTTGGCGTTAGAGAAGCTTCCAGAAGTTCCTTGTGATGCTCCAAGCGTCTCAAGAAGCTGAAGATCTCACTGCAGTTTGACAACGAGCAGAGCCAGATGGTGCAAACCCGACAAACCCAGCTCTTGTGACTACCACCACAAAACCACCAAAGATTTCATCTTTGTGTCGTGGTTAAAGGCTTTCTAACTCCCCATAAGGGCAACAGAACTGGAGTAAGAACGTGCAGCCCTACTGAGCTCAAGATGTTCTGCAGCAGAGCAAAATGCCTTTTAGCCTACGTGACAGGCAGAACAACAACAAGATGTAGAGGCAAAGGGAGCTGCATGGCACACCAGGGGCAGGGTGAGAACTTCGACCCACAATGTAGGCTCTGAATTGCACATCCAGAGATGTTCCATGAACAGAACAACTAATTCAGGGCTATAGGCACCCAACTGAACACTTCACAAAAAAGGATTTATGTTACCGGTGCTGAAGGACAGAGTTATTTCAAATATATGGAATTTTTTTTTTTTTTTAAATGGCAATAGGGATTTATATTGCTTATTTAGTCTCCTTAGTCTGAACAGATGAATCATCCTTGGGAAAAAATTTAAATGATTCTATATTACTGCTTCTAACAGTATAGCAAAAAGGAGTTGAGGGATTTCACCCAACGTTGTTAGAAACATAAGGGAATACACAGAGTAGCAAAGCTTTTAAATTTTTTCTTTTGTAATCACATACATTTGCTGGCTGTTATACCTCAGGATTTGATAAGCCAACTTCTTTGAAGACTGCTGGTCGCATTATGAGCAATAAGCTCAGTTTTCAAAAGCCGATGGGCATTGAAGAATATGTCTCGTTGATTTTTAGTAGGGTTTAAACCATCAAATCACATAAGCACTTTTGAAATTCCCATGCTTAAACTCCTGAGTGCCTATTTTACAACTTAAGCTTTCATGAGCCAGTTTTTTCATTGTTTTTGGTGTTTTTTTCCTTTTTTTTTTTTTTTATACTGTATTTAGACATCTAGAAAGACAGTCACTAACAGAATTTTCAAAACTTTTAAAGGGCTTTAATATATCTTGAAACAATGAGAACTAAGGTTTAGAATGCACTGAAAGCACTGCAGATGCACAGGTGCATGGGTTTCATTGTTTGTAAGCATAGGATGCTCTCACCAGGCCTCACTGACAGCTGTGATCCTGCAGAACTCTGGGCTCTGTCTGTACAAAACTGTGACAGCACAGGGGAATGAGATCTACAATAAATCTGTATATGTAGATAAGAGGTTAAAAACAGACAGAAACATTTCCTTAAGTAAATAAATGTTCTCAATTTAAGCCACATACGTATATTACGTAAGCAAATCACAGCATCATTTGTGATATTTTCCTTACAGCTTCCAAGTATTGGGCGAAGCTAACCTCATTAAACAGACATTCCTGCTTTCTCCATCACATCTTCTTTTTGGCTCCTGTTCAGCAGCCATGCCAGATGTTGCAATTTGCACCTGTTTGGTTGGTGTTTGAGAAGCCCAGTCATTTTTAGGTTAACAGAAGGAAACATATCTTTAGCACCTTTGATGAATTTCACGAACTTTTCCCACCTATTAACTCCTCCAAGCTGGCTGCTACCAAGAAGAAGAAATCCATCAACGACACAGCGTAGGTCAAAGCAAAGACGGTCATTTTTGCAACAAAATGGCATTTAGCCAGTTTAGCTGAGGATTTGTACAACGTGAATCCATCATCTTAACGTTCATAAGATCCTTAGCACACGCTGTTGCCTTACCAACCAGGACTAGAAAACAGAAAACCACACATGGCCTTCATTCAAGTTATTGAATGGCCACAGTGAAATCAACCAAATGCTTGAAACAGAAGATGAGAACCCAGGAGCTACTCTCACAGGAAGAAAGCAAAGTACAGATTTGTCTTTGGCACACAGAAATGCTGCTCAAAGTCTTTTCTTCCCATCTACCCAGTTTTCTAGTGATCTTCACTGTTGATTCATTCACCCTACAGGGCTACATATTTTGCTTCCTTTTCCATCCGTATTGTTTGTTCTCCGGGATGTGTCCTTGCCCTTTCTGGGTTTATGAATTTTTTTTTTTTTTTAATGTGCAGAGATAGTTGCTTTTCAGGAGGTGGGAGTGTTGCTCCTGTGGCATTTGCCTACATTGTAAAGAGATTAACAGGAGAGAAACAAAATCAAATTTGCTGCTGGGTTCTGAATAGGAAGTGATCTGTGAGTAAATTGAACAAGCTCGGATGCAGTAAATAGGCAATTAACATTCATTTTGGCAAATCTGCACCTGTCAGAGCTGAAATGCTAAAAAAGGAAACAAAGGGGAAACGTTTCTTAAATGAGGTCGGAGACAAAGGGGACCCGCTGCGTGCTGCTCTCTCCATCTCTACCAGCCTCCCGGCTGCACCCCGCACCAAGGATTACTTATTGCTGATGGAGCCCCATAACGTACCTGATATTCAAAACCCATGGAAGAGGTTAATATAGAAACAAACCTGATATCCACAAACAACATCGGAACTCTGTGAGTTTATCCCAAGGCTGCACCAGAGTGAGCACCCGGTGGCTCAGCTCCCTGAGAGCTGTTTCCAGGGCTGATTGACAGCACCTGAACTTGTGCAAATTCTACTGACCTCTCTCGCAGCGTAGACGAACATGAAAGGTTTCCTCGCAGCCTGGACACATTAGAAATGCAAAACCTAATTATGACTGAAAGGCTGCTGCCTCCCGCTCCTGCAGACTTTGCATCAGGTCTGACAACAAGGAAACCATTAACATAAACGCCTTCTAGGGAGAACTACTCGGCAGCAATTCTCTACGCTCCTCACAAGCAAACGATCCTTTCTTTTTTTTAAAAAATATATATATTTGCCCAGTGTCCTTCATAATAAACATATCTCAAAATAGAGCAGAGAGGGGGCAAAGGTAGAAGAACTATGAACGGTTTCTAAGTCAATTTTCAAGCTTTTCCTTGGACATGCCAAAAAGCTCTGGACAAGAATCTGCTCTATTTTAAGTTGCATGTGCACAGTACATACATTTAATGATCTACAGGAAGCCTGTGTGAGTTGGGCTTTTACTTCTGTAGAATTTGAGTGAAAGAGGAAAAATTCTAAGCTGCACGGAAAGCACGGCAAAGTTTTCACGATCAGAGATTTCCACCCCCTCCTCCCCAAAGGATTTTTCCTTAACCTTGACACGCTCTCCTCTGAACACACAGACTCCCTGTTTCTCAGAACAGGGAACGAAATCCTTCATGCAACATCCAGGGGCAAAAAAAAAAAAAAGGTATCAGATGCAACAGATTAACCCAGTGTTTCCTAAATGCTCATTTAGAGCTAAGAGCCCACTGTAAGGCCTCCCACCTCCTGGCTGTGCAGGTTGGCAGCCCCATGGCCTCTGAGCCCACAAGCAGAAAGAGGCACCTTAAAGCAGACTGCTGCCTTTCCAGGACCTCTTGCCTTTTCCCAGTGAGTTACCCCATGCTTGGGCATTACAGCTGTTAACAGTGAAAGGAAATTTCTTCTTGAAATAGCATGCATTATTCTGCCAGACTCGTGTAACTACCAGTAATTTTCATATCAATTTACATGACGTTTTACTTATTTTACGCAGTGCCATGTTGCTGTTCCACTTGACTGCATTCATTACATCTGTCCTTAAAATTGAAAGTTTGTATCTCTGAGGACTGTATTTCCTGTGGTTATACCCTGCAGTAGCTCTGGATCAGCTGCTTTAACTGTTTGTTTACGTTCAGTTCTTAGCTCCTAAAGGCTTTTCTAAAAGAAACATCTCATGGACTCTAGAAGCCAGTCTTCTTTAGGCAGCAGCAGTTTGTAGGCACCTTTCCAGGTGTTATCAGGGCTCTTTACACCCATAACATCTGTATATTGCCCACTCACAACTGTCATGATCAGAGTCACACAGCGAAGGTGACAAACCAAACCCCAATTCCTTGCATTCCGGCCCATTTTCTCAGCCATGAGCACACCTCTTCAACCCTTGTGCTGCACCATTCCCCACCCCTTGCAGATAAATTAATGTTTCCAAGGTTACAGAGCAAGTCAAAGACTGAAATGGAATTAGAGCCCGTGACTCCTGCTTCGTGCTTGAAGTGGAGTCTTAGTTTCCAGACCATGCAAATGGTTTTCAACTGGAAGCTTGATTAATCCCATGTAGAAATGTAATTAACTGACAGGATCCATTTATTGGCTAGACATCCAAGTGCAGCATGTCTGCTGGTAAATCATTGGAGGTGTGAAAGTCTGGCTGGTAAACTTTAAAGGGAGAGATTAAAGCTGCAAAAAGCTTCTGCCATTTCCCAACTCACACTTCATTCTGCCTGTGCTCAGGGATGTGCCAGTGCAGCCTGTTTATGTGCTCCAGGAGCCTTTCCACCCTGCACTGGGTGCCAGCAAACAGAACTGCCTTGGGAGCTCCAGCTGGACACAGCCCTGCTTCTCTTCCTGCCCTGGCTGCAGCTCTCCTGCTCACCAGTTACACTCCTCTCTCCAAAAGACAGCTGCTCTTGAAAGGTACAGCACCGAATGCTACATTAATTGTAATTCCTGTTAGTATTAATCAGAAACAAGCAGTAAAAACTCTTTCAGGGTCATGCTGAAGCTTGCAGCCACCAGTATCTGCCAGCTTGTGCGTGCCTGATCTATTCTCACTGTGAAGTGCATTTGCTTGAAGCCACTTCCAATTTTGAACTAAATTTCATTATATTTCGACAAAAGAAGACTCGAGAGTATGGCAGCTGTAGACCAGCTAGTCCATAAAGCAGGGTGGGATGAATTTGCCCATGCCAGATGCTGTGTTTGAGCTGGCAGAAGAATCACAGAGGCACTGAGCTGCCCGTGTGAGCAGATGTGTCCTCTCTTCTTCAAGGAAAAGGTGGGAGATGAGATTCACGGACCCAGAGGGCCACTGCCTTCAGCCAACTGGATGTGTGAGCTCTGTCTAATGACACTTGGAAAGCATTTCTGCATTTCTCCAGCCCCCTGCAGCCAGAGAACACGCACTTTGTCTTAACTGCAAAAAAATCTCTTAACTAGCAGAAGCTCACATAAATAAGTTCCAGAACACTTACCACAGTGAGATTTGAATCTAGCCTAGAGAGCTTTACATAAATTTAGCTTCATAGTGGGATACAAAGCAGGTCAGCATTATAGTTCACATCTTCCAAACAGAAGAACCTAATGGACTTGTTTTTGTTCAAACTCACATGCAGTCTCAGAGGCATTTCTGAGAATATCAGCCAGATCTCCTGATCCAACACCACAAGATATAGACAAGAGTACAGGAGAAACATGTGCTCTTTTCTATCATGCTTTACAGCAGCATAACTATATTTCGGTCAGTAAAGTTTACTCTCAATTTCAGATGATGTAAGAGGAAAAAGATTAAAGCTTGACTCATACACATTGAAGCAGAAATAAATTAGTTTTCCCACGCTGGGCACTATTAAAAGTTGAAATAAACTACTAAAGGCACTGGGGGAATTCTCCATCTCTTGATGTTTTTATTCTAGACCGAAGACCTTCCTGGGATCTGTTAAGTGAAGGACAGGCTAGCGGGACTTAGCAGCTACAGAAGCGTGTGAAACATGCTGGCTTGTGTTATGCTAGAGAAATCAGATGATATCATCATTATAGATCTGAAAGGTTAAAGAAAGGTTAAAAGAAATTCTTGAAACTGACCTCAAGGAGTGTATAGATGCCCTTCCCATAGTGGTATTAAGGAGTGGAATGCAGAGATTATTCTCACTCATTGTTCTCTAGTGAATTGTTCATCCAGAAAGCCCACATGCTTTTCCTGGTAGGAAGCACAATGCACAACAGTCACCTGGCATCGCACGCTCCCCAAGCCTGCAGACAGGGGGCAAGGCACGCTGAGGATGTCAGAAAGAGAGAACAAAATGAGCACACACAAAAGACAAACAGGAGATACTCATTATGAATCGTTAATGGCCTGTTTACTGCTGAACCTGTCACAGAAAACAAGAGCGAGTCTGCTAAGTCAATAATTTATTTCAGGTCATAGAATTAATTAGAAAGATGGTTAAATAATAGTGAGCAAATGAAAAATTTCAAATGTGATGCCAGTGGCAGTTTATATAGGGAGCTCTGCAATAAATAAGAAACAAAAATACTCTGCACAGTCCTGGAGCAGCAAGTAGGCAACAGCCATTGGCAAGTTGTGCTTTAACAAGAAATGTAAGAATTCAGAATAATGTAGCTCACACTTGGAAATAATGGATCAGGCTTTGGCTTGCATTATCAAAGGAGCTGGCAGTAGCATTTGGGCATGTTTCCCACCTGGAATTGCACGGACTGAACAGAAGTGACTGGAGGTGCCGCTCTCCTCAGCTGCCTCTCGCCGCCCTCCTGCCAGCAGCTGAGCACAAAGCTGCACGCGAGCTCTGGTACAGCACAGCACAAGCTGCACACCCTGCACGCTGCTCCCTGACCCCAGGGCCTGGCTCCCAGCCGCTCACCCCATGCACATGGCAGGGACAGGGCAGGCAGCTAGGGGAGATGGGTGGAAGTATAAATCACAGCCATTAGCTACAGAGCTGGGATGTCAAAGCCTTACGTGAAGCACAATCCAGCTCCCTTTTGAGCCCCATCATGATTTAAATCACCATTTCTAACCCTTACCATCCTTGTGAGCCTTTAAGCTCAAACTCTGTCCTCTGCTGGCTGATGATGGGATACAGCGACGTGTGCTTCCCTCCCCACCCTGCAGAACATCACTGCCAGACTGCCCTTACCTCCAAACCCTTGGGTGGGGAGGTGGTAGCTGAAATCCTGTTCAGCTTTATCAAAGGAATAACAGTTCAAGAAAAAGAAGACTGAAGTCTCATCCCTGAGGCTTCTGCTCAACTGCAAACAGTGCTTAAACCCCCCTGGCCCCACAGACACACACACCCCTTCACTGCTGTCTTCCAGCAGAAACAGCTGCCTGTTAAATCTGGTAAATCTGGTAAATCCTTCTGCAGCAGAGGGTCAGCCTGAACCAAGGCTGTTAACCTTCCAGTCATTTATTGTAATTGCAGGGTTACTCGTTATCCTGCAATGCAGTTAATTCTTTGGACAGAAATTGTAACTTGATCCTGAGATCCAGCCTGAAAGAATTGGTGCTTTCCTGAAAAGTATTTGTCTCTGCAGACAGCATTTTCCAGGGAAAAAAAAGCGTGCTGCCAAAAAAGTCCTGGCTAGGGACAAACAAATAAGCTTCTAAGCACCACTTAGGTCCTAAGTTATAGACTTCAAAACTCAGTTTATTTTAAGCAACTTATTTTCAGAGGTACAAATAAAGCCCTAGTGTTTGGATAGTTGAAGAGGGAATTTGTCTTAGAAACTGTCAAAATCTATCCCCTCACCTCCACCTCAACTTAGAGAGCAAATATTTACTTGGAAGTGATCAGGCTCAGCAGACAGGATTTGCTTTCACACTTGTTCCCAGTCATTGAATTTCCAGGAGGGGAAGGAGTAGGGACAAATACACACCCACAGCCACAAAGTGAGGGGCAGGGTGAGAGAGGGGCCCTGCAAAAGGGACCGGAGGCTCCCAGAGCCAGCAGGAACCCCAGCTCTGCCTGTAATGGGATCCCTGTCAAACTTCATATTGACAATGCTACTCAGTGAAACATGCATCTGGGATCTGATCCCCATACGAGGTCTGAGCCATCGGTGCTGTCAGCCTTTGAAGGCTGCATGGGAGCAGGGCTGCTTCCCCCAGGGAGCAGCTCGGGGCAGCAGCACAGGTCCAGCAGACAACACCGGTTTCTGAAGGGAAACCTCAGCTAAGCAGCTGGTTTGATCTTAGACCTTTGGATATAAAGCTAACCTCGCATCACCTCTCAAGCACACATCTCAAGTGAGGTTAAGAGAACACTGCAGTATCTTACACCATAATTGCTTTAGCATCATCCACGCTAGACCACAAGCCAGCAAAGAGCAGGATTTAGCCAGCTTGTTGCGATGCTGTGCTGATTTTACAAAGGTGAAAACATTCAGGTAGTGCTGTTTCCCTTTTTTTTTTTTTGTTACTGTGTAAAACTCTCTAAGCATTGCAAGCAGGGGGGCTTTGTACAAAGCCTTCGGTATATCACTGTTTATCTACATGTCACCCATGTGTATGTATTCCCATAATGTCCTCTGAGCAATTTGTATGGATAAAAGTGTGCATATTATATACCTGATCAAGAGATTAACCTGCACGTACACTTAGCACATTGTATTTCTATGTCAGATACATATTTCCCTTTTGCACAAAGCTTTCAGCTGCCTGCAACACGTGGCGTTCAGAGCTTTAGCCACCGAGGGTCTGAATTGTCAGGATGATTAACAACAGGTATTTGAAAAGAAAACGGTGGGTAGTTAAGATCCATTCTTGGAACATGATTTATGGAGGCCTTTTATGACAACCATGAATTTGATACAAAACCAGCATACATTCAGAAATCTGAAACAAGTGGGTGTTCCCCCAAGCAGATTGATTTTTCTACAAGATTGTCCTTTTTATTTTGCAAAGTTGGTTAAAGTCGATAAAGAAGGATAAAGAACACCATCCCCCCCAAACAAGGAACATTATGAGAGACCCCCTGGCTTCTACAGGTCAGCCTGTTCCTAGTGAAGCACAAGAAATGATGATTCACTGCACTGAGCAGTGATCTGTATTCAAGATGTTCACACTGAAAAGAAATCAGGGAATCACTTCCAAAAGAGCACCTTCCAGAGGCTCCTGCAGCCTCCCAGCTTCCAGCCACACATCTGCCTGCAGGAGTGCTGGCACCAGACCTGATGTACCATTATCTGGGACAAGAAACAGACAAGGGACCAGTGTTCCTTTGGTTTATGGTCCCCAATTTTGTGCGGAGATGGCAAGCTCCTGCTATAGTTCTCTCGTTCCTATTGATCTTTTCTTTTTTACTTTCTCCTTTTCCTCTTTCCACCTATTATTCAGTTTAAGGAGTGCCTGGCTCTGATTTTGTTCCAATACAAGCCTGTCACCCTACCACCAGCACAGCCGCTGTAAACCATCGCACAACCTGAAGGCAGGTTGAATTCGCTGGTGGTAGCCACGCTGTGTGCCTCTGTCTCACAGGGAGATATCAGTCAGCTAGAACTGGATCCTCTTTCCCAATTTCTCTCACTTTTGTTGTTTAAAACAAGCAGATATCCCATCGATGGGGTGAACATTGAGATATTTCTAGATCTAGCTTTACTTCTTAACCATTATCTTTTATTACACATTCCCGGTTTTGCTTCTACTTGTCAAAAGCACTGGGATGTCTGGCACGTCATTTACACCCCAACGCGAGGTGCAAGGGAAGCAATAACAGAAGATTGTGTTGCTTGCAAATGCTGTTCCCCAACCACGAATAACGGCTGTGGCAGTCAGCGGCCACATATGTCGAACAGAAGACAACAGTTGCTTGGGAAATTTTCCTTTTTTATTTTGTTAGACATTTGAAGAGGAACGAAGAAACCTTTGTGCTTAAAACCCCAGGAGATTTACGGAAATGGGCTGATACAATTGTTTCAAACAGCTGTGAAAACATTTACCCTTCTTCATGTTTACGTTCCCTCAATTCCTTGTTCTTTGTAGCTTTTGTCCCAGAGCATCACTGTGAAGGTTCCTGTGGTTGTGTTTGAACAAGTGAGCCCAATTTACTCATCTTAAATCGCACTTAAATGCAACATTTGGAAGCATGTTTCTAAACAGCTCAAGTATCTGTCTGCTCCTTCCAAAAAAAGAGGAAATCTGTTGCATTTAGAGGGCAAATATTAACATCGCAGAGCAACAGGTGGCAAATTAAGTATTGGGGTGAGAAGCAACTTGCTCAAAGTGGCTGAAGGGATAACAGCAACTGCTATTCCTGTTGCCTAAATACTAGCATGTTAATACTAGCATGTTAACAAGAAGTGAGAACATCTTTCTGGGCACATCTATGTTTGTTAAAGCAAGTCAGAGGAACGTGAAGCAGCATTTCAGCCAGGAGCTGAGGACAAGGAGGCACTCAGTTTCCTCTCTCAGTCCATTCCCCTCCATATTTTCACTTGATGTGCTGCTAGATGCAGCTACCACCTTTCAGCCTTGGTGCTTTTGACTCCAGTTCTCTGCTCTGCAGTTGTCTCATCCCTCCCTCCATCCTTTATTGCTTAGTACTGAACTATACTGCACATTAGCTGGTTTGCTTCCCTTTCCCTCTCCTGCTTTCCATTCTCCTGCCCACTCCCCGCCATCCTTCTCTTCCTGAACCTGTCATGTCTGCATCAAGAGTGCAATTGGAAAGGGGATCTCCGAGGAGCTACCTGTCAGATCTGTCTACTTGGAGAGCAGCTCTGCTGCTTAAATGTGGAAAGGAATGATTCCTGGGAGAAAATATTGCTATATTGCTGTTAAGCATAGGAACTTTATCCAGCTGGTGAATATGACAGGGATCTATCAAAATAAATAAGAAATAAATATTAAGCCATCAAACCTTACTAGACCACTTGGGTAGCAAGAAAAAATAAGGCTCTGAATATAAAGGAGATTTATTTTTGAACAGGCAGAGCAACTATGTGCAGAAAAGCTCAAGAGGATTTTCACTGATTGGTCCTGAAATACCTTAATGTTCTTAAAGCAGCTCCAGGTAAAAGGCATGTAGAAATTAACATACATTTTAAATACAGCCCAAATATAATTAGTTTTAGGTCATTAAGTGATAGAAAAGGGTATCAATATTACACCCTGGAGCATCCAGAAAAATCACCCACACTTGCTGCCATTTAAATGTACAGTCTTTGAGTGATGACGACTGCCTTGTTGGTATGTGGTAGTCTGACCATCTCTCTGCAATTATTGTATGCTTTAATTCCCAGAGAGATCAGCTTTCCTGCCAGCTCTTTCTAATCCACATTCTGGAAAAACACCCACTGGTAGCTCTAGAGAAAACCCGTTAGCTAGCACAGCGTTTTACAAAGGAATCTTAAAGGTGAGCTTAAGAATGAACACCACTATCTTTCCAACAAGTCTCCCATAGCACCATTCAAAATTTAGTCACCAATATCTTGATTTTCTTTCTATGTCACAAAACATGATCTAGCCCTCATGCTTTGGTCTTTGTAGACCTGTACAAGAGAATATTTCTGCAGAGACAGATGCTGGAGATGTTCAGCTGCAGTGTATTTGCCTTTAGAAGCTAGCCAAGCACCCAGCCAGATGGAAAAGAAGCATTTGGTCCTTCAAGTGAATCAAGTGTCACTTCCTGCACCAATGTGGAAAAAAAAAAAAAATTCAACTACCAGTAAGACAAAAACATGCTGAGGAATAGACAGAACAGAAAAAAATCTTTGGTCAGTAAACAAACCTAGAGAGAATAGGTTTTCAGTGTGTTGACAATGTTCTGGCAGTTCATTAATCCTAGCAAAATCTCTCCAAAGTTACTGATGCATGGATTCCATTTTCAAATTTCTCATTAGTTCCTCTTTATGGATTAAATGCTGATGTTCACGAGTGAATGCACACAGCTTCAGCTGATGGATGTAATTGGGCTGTAATGGATTTTAGCTGCTGTTCCTTCTGATCTAGCCAATTTGAAATGCAGTATCAATGTATTCTCCCCATCTCTCTGTAGGGAATGAGAAATTGAAACCTACAAGATGAAATTTATCAACTTCCATATAGTCCGCTTCAACCATCATAAAACTGTTAAACTTCTCATTATCATTCTACCACAGTTATTTCCTGAACTCTGGTCAGGCAGTCAACATATTAAAGTGCATTTGAAATAAGTAGAGTTGATCCTTCAATATTCTGTACGTTCTCAACATTGATTCGGGTGCTGTAAATATTATCAGCCCAGGACGACATTAACATAGCAAAAGCTTAACAGCAGGGACGTACAGTGACATGAAATGGATTTAAAGGCTGCAGAACCTTCTTCCAACATTTAATGTCTGCGTCTCAATAGATAAATAGAGGATTTGCTACCACTACAGGGCCAGCTGCCACACAACCTCATGCTTCCCCACCAAATCCAGCACCCGCTGTGCTCTCAGCATGCCCTGGTCTTACCCAGCCTTGGCTGGTCTGGGGAATACAGAACACTAAGACTACACACGTGCTCCATGAGTGAACGTGAAACACTCAGGACTTAGAAAAGTGTGATTACAGCAAAAATCTCATGCAATTCACCTGTTAAGCTAAATGGGTTAGAAAACTCTACCACGAGATGGCAGAAATTAGCCCCATCCCTTAGCAGGATGCTATCCAAGCAGGAGCATCAAATTTGAGATTTATCTAAAGCAATAAAATCCCATCAGCAGTGGTGGGTTCAGCAGCACTGGAGCTGAAGTTGTGTAAGAAGCCATCCACTTCCTTGACTGCTATTCGAACACACAAAGGCCTTTTCTCATTTATTATTAGTAATACTTTATCTCTTCCAAATACTGCTATATATACTCTTAAATGATTGTAGTCCTTTTGTAGATTATGCATAAATCTTCATTTGTTTTCTTTATTAGCATTCGATCTGGTTTTGTTAATTGCAGAAATGTTCCCCTTAGGCAGAAAAGCAATATACTTCAAATGAAGCAGGGCTTTTTGTTAAGGGTAGTCAATTTGATTAACATCACTGTCAATATGATGAATGAAAATTCTCTCAAATGAGTTGCCCAATACCTTGAAATTGTCACTGGAATATTCATGTCATTAGGACACAAATGAAAAATTCAATTTGGAATCATGTCAGCCTGCCCAAAAATTCCCTTAATTCAGGAAGATAAAGATGCTTTGTCATCAGTACTTTCTAATCAAGATCTCAGGCATTTCCCTATCTCATACACAGGTCTTAACATTCTTTCTTCAGTTTACCATATCGCTTTGGCCTCAGTTCCCATTCAATTGCTATCATGACCAAAAAGCTCAGAAGCCCTGAATCTTAAGGGTTTTATGCTGCTTCTCCTGCTCAGACCAGTAACACATTATGGGTGGGAATAACATGATTCTGCTATCCAAAACACATCTAACCGTCAAGCTATAGTCAATCCTCACCCCTTCCCTTTCTGACTCCTCCAGACTTCAGGACTTCTCCACACATTCAGTACACTACCAATATCTACAGCTTTTCCTCCTCCCTGCATTCAGTTTATTACCCTGACCAAACATGCCTTTCCTCATCAAAATCAGATACGTGGAGCCAGAGGCCTTTTCTGTTTCTTTCCTCCCTGTTATTGCTGTCTCCTCCTGGAGTCATTTCACATCAGCTTCATGTTTGGTCAGAAAACTGAACAGCTCAGAGAACCGGTAACTGGTCACAGAGCAGCAGACAGGCAGAAACATGATGTTGGTAAAGATGTAATTACATGTAAGCCTCAGAAGCTGCACAACCTCAAAGCTGCTGCCATTGTGTGTCCCACCCTTTGCTGGGTTTGCCCAGGAATTGCCATGTTCTGATGTCCTGAGATCAGCACGAGCTGTACCTGCAGCCCTGCATTCACCATGGAGCACAGTGATCCAGCAGTTGATCGGTTCTGCTGAGCTGCAGCCTGACATCAAATCGCACAATAAGAGAGCAAAGAGGCTCCTATCACAAATTAGATGTTTTCATTCCTCAAATCCATGCAAATTTAAGTCAAATTTTAATAGAGCAGGATTGGGAGGAATTTTTCTTTTCACAGGATAATTCACAAGACTTTTTCCATTCTGCTGTGACAGATGTCTGTCACAATATAACCACAACTGAGCCTTCTAATACCACACAAGTTCCCAACCCCTAGGGGTAGATTCAGACCGAGTTTCTCACCCCACCTACTGAGGTGTTTAATATATATCTAATGCTCCTTTTGGCTATCAGCTTTGTTTTTACACAGGCAAATCTGATTCTAGGCCTGATCAAATTCAGCAATCTCATCCTGTACAAAGACCTTTGCACGGAGATGTCCTGAGGACACATCTTCATGTCCACTTCACTCCCCAAACACAGCAACGTTTCAGTGGAGAATGGACAGAGGGGCTGACAAAGCTTTAAGAAATTAGTAGCAGGGCAGGGGAATGGGGAAGATGAACGACAGAGGAGAAGTGGGGGTTGTGTGGAATTGCCAGGATCTCTACAAAACCTCAGCACAGGCAGCCTCCCTGCACCTTGCACTGCGCATTCAATCTGACAGGGGTATGCAGCCTTGAAATCAATTGACAGAGCAGGAAAGAACATTATTAGGCATCTGCAACCTCCAGACACTCTGCAGCGACAAGATTTGTTGGAGGGCAGAAATGACAGCTATGTAACAACAGTATCTTATTGATATGGGCTTCCTGAGCAGTGATGGAAGAAAGGGTGAATGCTTCTGACAGAAAGTGACTGCAGCGTATGTTAGAGGCTTGATGGAGCAAGCAAGGCTACAAATGAAGTGGCACAGGAAGAGAAATGGACATGGCATGTGGCAGATAGAGATGTAAGTAGGTCAAGCATCACTATCTCAGGACAGCAGTGACATTTTGGCCCACACGTCAAAGCACACCTCATTTGATGTTGTTTTCTTAAGCACATTAAGCACGCTGGTTCACTATTAGCAAAGCCATTTCTGTTAATATCATGCAGCAATGGAATCTCAGTATTGGCTCTACAAGGTTAATTAATACCTTCATCAAGGTGGTTGTGAAGTAGCATTCACCTGACTGCAAGGGTGTCAGAAGACCCTAAGCCACACCTGTGTTAGATCAAGAACATTTTGGCTATTTCAAATAGATGAACAGCAAGCATTAAAAAAACCATACACAATAGCAAATAGCACTAAAAACAAGTAGTACACTTCTAGGCACCTTTCCACAAAATACAAAACCAGAGGATCTTAACAAGCAAATTAAGAAATGCAATTAGTGTGTGAAATTATTATTGTAGCACATTAGGATACACAGTCATTAAGTAAAGGTGACTCATGCAGGCAGGGAAAACTTGCAGCAATAATTGCAGGATGTTAGATAAAACTAGTGTTGACAGCAGAAGTATTTTCTAAAACACACCTGTCCAACAAGCTCAGTTCTGGTTTTCAACCTTTGCTTGAGGTCAGAATATCAGTAATAAACACCAATCTGTCTAATGTAGTCACTGAGAAAGAATGCCTTAAAGGAGATGTGACTGTAACAATGGAAAAAAACTGTTTGCTTTTGAAAATACATCCCATGTTTCAGCTCTTACATTGCTATTAGTTTCACCAAAGCTACTGGTGAATGAAGCAGAATTCAAAACATATGGACAAATGTTATTACTTCATTGCTTCTACACCAAGAGCCTCTTCTCAGAGATGCTTAATTCTTTTGGAGACCAAAGCTCACACAACTTGAGGTACTGATTTAATTCTAAAGAGATAAAACACCTTTCTAGGCAGCAATGCTGAGGAAAGTAAAACAAATCCACTGAGAATATTTTCCGCATGTCAAAACAGTTTTGCATTCCATACAGTTCCAGAATGTTTTTTTTTCCTCCAAATGGATTATTCTTTTTCTAACTATTTTCCATCAAGTAAAATGCTTGCAATAACCAATGGCAGAAGTATTAATTCAGAGCCTGTTGTCTTCACTAATTAGCAAATTAAAGGGAATCAACTGGAAGATGATCAATTTACCACAGAAGCTCACCTGTCACTTGGTGTTAAATATTTCAGGGGTGATACACAGATGCTTGGATGACCTGGAAACAGCTGATTGAGGTCCACAATTATGGAGGTTTCACATCATAACATTAAGTGGGCTGCTTCAGTAACTGTGACATTTATTTTGTTTTGGGATAATACCTGCACATCAACATCCCCTAAATAGATCTCCCTGCTTTCAACATGTACTGAAGGCTTCAAGGACTGCACAGCTTCCTCTCAATGAGATAAAAGCAGCATCTAGGAACTGGAAACTTACCTTTCCAGTTGTCTTCTGTCCCAGCACTATCTTTTCTGTAGGTACATAGGCTTAGTTAGCAAAAGCCATTCTTCGTCCTGTAGTTCTGTGAACCAGTTTGCTGCTGCTGATAGAGATCTGCAATTAATGAAGTGAGACTGTCTGAATTTCCAGGAGCACACAGAGGTAGTCATGTTGGACATCATGCTGAATGCTTTTGAGTAGTCAATGAAATACAAACCTGCACTCAAAGACTGTCTGGAAAGTGCAGAGAGTATATAAGTTTTCCTTATTAGTTTGAAGGATAATATCCAGAAAATAAAAGTTTATACATTTTCTATCAACATCAGAATGGAAATTCTAAGCAGCTCCCTTTAAGATGAGTAAAGTTAGACCACAGGGCTAGATGCTCAGCCACCATAAATCTGCAGGCTTCCTTCCCATCAGTGAGGCTTTGCTTATTTACACGTCAAGTAGTGATGTGGCCCTGGCTTTCTTCTCCAAGTTGTATACATCATTGCAAACCATTCAGACTGATTTGTAGAGTTCCAGAGGACAGATGTAATGATGAATCACACTTCAAATAGAAGAGCCCCAGTGCTTTGAAGGTCAAGTTAAGCTTTGCTCTTTAACAAGGTTATTTTGACATTACCATATGCAAGTGTCACACAGCACTGGAGAGGACCATTGGGTTAATGACAGCATCAGCAGCCTTACACATTCTATATGCTAGCCATACTCCTCCCAGACCTTTATTATTTGCTCAGTGCAATGGAACCAGAAATGTGAAGTATGGCTGGTTTAAAACAACCATATAATTTAAACCAGAACCACTTAATGGATGTATTTAAGACGATGTTTTGTTTTTGAATTAATACATATGGCGTGCACACTGCTAAACCTCTCCCTTCCAAAGCCTCCATCATCAGATTTGGGAAATCAAACCTGTCTAAAATCTCTACCTTTATAGAATTCCCTTTGCCATTGCCCCACATGCATAATAGGTTGTCCTTCAGCTAACAAAGCTAACTGCTGAAAGCAGCTGGAACCAGGACAATAAAGCTCTTATCAGCTCCAGTTCAAATAGACTGAAGTCATTCCAAAAGCAGATTGCTCAGAATTTAAAGGACACAGGCAACCTTTGTCCATTAAAATTCAGGCACTGCTATCAGCAAGTAGTAATAACAATGCCGACAAGAAATAACAGGAAAGAGACACCTTTCTGCTATTACCTAAGGTGTCATTATAGCCACCATAGTTAATGGAAGAAACCATTTTGCCTTTCTATTCCAATGCTACAAGTTACAGATCAGAAATGGAACCGTTGTCTATTTTAAACAGCCACTGAATTAAAGCCATTTTATTTAAAATTGATTGTTCAATTGAAGTTGATTTGAGGGTGATCTCATTGTAGTCTGAAAAGATTTACAGTGGAGCTGTGCACAGTCACCAGGGAATTGATGACTTCATAGAACTAAGGACATAAATTTTCCTGTGCTCAAACTTCTCCAAAATCCCTTCTTCCTCCTGTCTGAACAGGACTCCATCTCTTAGGAAAAAAATAAAAATCAAGCTCTCCTACATTACAACTGTATTTATTATACATCAGCATCTTTCTTGCGTTCAGCCAATGAACTCTACTGACCTATGAAAGGAAAAGAATTAAACCAGTTTCACTTTCAATGTATTTGTGCACAAGGACTCTCCTTTAAACGAAGTATTTAGGCCTAAATAAACAACTTCCTTTTCGTTACAGTCCTCAAACAAGAGGGTAAACCTTGAACTGCAGTTTCTGTGACTCCTTGGGAGTAAAAATTGATCCAAAACAACATCTTAAAGGGATGAATTCATTTGACAATTACTTGAAGTTTGATTAAAGGTTGAATGAATTGCTGAAGGATGAGTTCATGTCCAGGGTGGCATTGGCTGAATGTTTCATTAATCTTACCTTGAACAAATGTGGGCCATAAAGACAGCTTGCTTCCAAAATCATTATTTTTATCTCCGTAAAACAGCTTTCTGCCCTTTCTTTCCAGTCATGGCTTTAACATGTTAAGAATCAAATTACAGAGAGAATTACTGTGCCCATTTTAAGGCCATTTCAGCTGGCTGACACACCAGGGCCCACTCAATGGCATTGTGCTGCCAGAGCACTTAGCACATGCAGCTGCTTCAGACTCCCACAGCCGAAATGGAAGGGGCCTGATCCTGGCTTAGCTCCTGTCACTGTGCCCATGCTGATGAGGGCTATTTAAAGGTGTGGGTTTTATGCACAGCAAGACTTCCCTGAGAATCGAGAAGAACTTAAAGCAGGTTTAACTCTTAGGTGTAGCTCCACTTGGTAAATAAGCAGCACTGTTTCCACTGGAATAAGGATAATTCTTGTCATGTAATTGAAGCAGAAAGGTTAATAAGCCACAACCCCTTTACACACTGCTTCCCTCTGACTGCTCTGGCTTTCCCTACAGCAGTTCACAGAGAGCAGCATCCTGAATATATTGAAGCTGCTCTATTGCTCGTAATTAGAGAGCACAAACCCAAACACCAAAGTCCATTTGCCCGCATCCAATCTGTATCACACATCCTGTTCTCGGAGACGCTGAAGACTAAATGGCACAATTAGGAAGAGGTCAGTTTTCTGCAACAAGTTTTTAGAAAGCCATGGCTAACATCTGAGCTCAGCCCTCTCTTTTGTTGCCTTACTTCTCCAGCTTGACACAGAGCAGGGTTTAGCCCAAAGGCTCTGACTCATGATTGCAGCTCCTTTGTGCCTGCTGCCCTCTGCCTCGGGTTACTGAGGGCCTAACAGGGAGGGCTGCAAGGAACACCGTTCCTTCCTTTGTTGCTGCAGCTTGTAACCCAGCGTAATCATGCAGAATGCTTCAATACCTCAGGCTGTGATCTGCAGAAGACAGAATCCTGCTGCTCTGAAGTACCTCAGCTGAAAAAACAAGCTGCACCAGGAAGCCCTCCGGCCTGTTCCCTACATAAATCATACATCACCTCTTAACCTAGCACATCATACCAGTGCTCAAGCCACATAACTCCATGGAGCACATGCTGGGTAACAAACACTTGGAGGCTGACTTTATAACACACCAGCCTACTATGCCTAATCCAGCTGGGTCCACAAAATGAATCGACTTCTACAAAACGTTGAGCTTTTAAGTTCTTTTGAAGAAAAGCACTTAGGAACATGCTACAAGGTCAACCAGATTGAGTACCTGCTTCAAGCCACCTCTGACATCCAACACACTGCTGAATGCCCAGCACTGTATCTGAGGGCTATGACATGAAATAAATGGTGCAAGCAATAGGAATATTGTTTGCAACTCTGCACAGAGCTGATACAGGCAAACTCTGAGGGTGGCATCAGGTAGCACCTTGATAAGGAGGAGTTTGGTTTTTCTGTCCTGCTATCACCCAGTGTGCATCAGGAAAGCATAATAAACCACAAATCCTGCCTAGGAAGGGTTACATGACATCCCTGCTGATGCTGTATTCTTGGAATGAACTCCTGTAGAGCCAAGCCAGCCCTGCTAGCTCTGCGTTCTCTACCAGCAACCACTGACAGATGCTTAGGAAGGATGCAAAAACATGACAAGTGTAGCACATACCATCTCCTAACAAACCCTCCTTGCTCCTGTTAGCAAGGAATTCTGACACTCACTCTGGTAAACATCTGCTAAACAACTTTTAAAATCCTTTTTAAAAGTTTTTCAAGCTCAGTAGTAGAAAGAGACATCAAGGGAAGAGGCAAGCTGCTGAGACAATGTTCTAGTGGCAAGGGAGAGTCTTTCCCCCACATTGGAAAGAGAAGGGGTGTACTTCATTGTCAGAGGGATGGAACAAACGTGTTCTTCTCCAGCATCTTACGTCAAAGGGATGTTTAATTTACAGTTTGGTTTAATTATTCACTAGGTCCAATAAGACCTAACATCTAATAATTACCTTCCACAGCAACAAGGGGGAAATCTGATTTACCTATTTACTTTCATTTTTATCTGTTTAATGAGCCATGCTGTCCTCTGTTTTGTGATCACTTTGCATAGACAAAAATATGGAAACAATTACAGGAACAAATGACTTTCTTTGGTGAGTGGAAGAGCCAAGGCAAGGCCATTTCTCATGATAGTTTCACCTGTTTTCCAGGGAAGCATCCTATACAGCTGCCTCCTGAGAACAGAACACTCTCCAGTGGAGTTCACTGGATGATAAAGAAAGGCTTCAGAGTTCCAAGAATTTGAGCTGCTCCTCTAACAACAACACAGGAGCTCACTAACAACAGCATGCAATCTAGAGTTATTACCCAGCTCTTCCTATCACCCAAACATGATCTTTCACTTCTCTAGAGGTGCAATTGCTTTTCAGATGTTCAGAATCAGAGCTAATTCAGAGCACTTTATATAGCCAAATTCAGACAGTAAACAAGTTGGGGAGCCATTCATCTAGCGTGGGTAAGACATGGGTGCACAGGTCATGAATTCCTGCAAACATCACACTTGTGACAACTCATTTGCAGCATCTGCATTTTGTCACCTGCTCACCACATGCAAAGTCATCTTCTCCCTATGAACCGCATCGTTACGGTACACATGGCAATGAATACAATAGCTGCTCGTTATTAAAATCCTATTTTGGGAAAACAATCTATTCATAGCTCATTCCTCCCCTCCTCCCTTACCATTCCCTTAGAAACAGCTCTTCTCTACAGTAAATAAAGTAAGAAAACCTTATCATTAATCCTATTTAGGCCTAATATGTCATACAGCAAGGAAAGCAGGCCATTTTCTTCTCTGCTGGGGCACAAAACATGTATTAACTATTCTAACCAGCTCCGTAAATGATTTATTAATTCAATTTCGAAGCGTGTGACTGTCAGATCATATAAGTTTGTTATAAAAGAGTCTCTCTGGGGACTCTTTTACTCCTTTTAAACCAACTGACTGACATGACACATGCTTCATAACTGCACCCATCTATCTCCTCGCTGCTTGTTCTGTGTCACACAGAGGCTGTGTCATTTGGCCTGTCCAGATTACATATTTTTTAAATCTGATGACAGAGAGGAGTGGCAATGTTCCATCCATACATCCACCTTCGTGCTTGGAGCTCAGGAGCATGCAGTGATCTGCAGAGAGCTTTCTGGTCAGCTCTGCTGAGGTTGGAAGGGACCCCAGGAGGTTGTTGTGCCCAGCCACCCTGCCCACCCAGGGCAGCTTACCCAGGACTTCCTCCAGGAGACCTTTCAATATCCCCAGGGAGGCAAACAACTTCTCTGGGCAACATAATTCTTGTTCTGCACGAGCAAACCAAGTTCAGCAACTTTGCTCTATTTAACAGTTCCCACCAAGAGCAATCCATGAGTTCTAACACCCTTCATGCCTTCCTCTCCTTGTATAAAATCTTGTCCCTATGAATGTGGAAAGAAAAGAAGTGCAAAAGCATTTGTTCATTCTCCACACCAGGACTCTTCACCAACACCAAACACTGAACTTACACCATCAGATTTCCCTTTCTCCTGGTTATTAACAAGGCCAAGTTTTAACTGCCTCTTACCAGTTGTCAAAATGAAAAATTTTGAGCATTTCAGCAGTGGATGTATTCTTTAAAAGCTATTTAAGTAAAAATGCTATTTGGGCATTTCTGTTAAGTGAATATCAATAAAATCTGAAACAATTTAGAAAAAACACTTTCTATGAGGACCTCCTTGGTTAAGACCAGACTTCAGACCTAGTGCACTCATTTATCCAACTGAGGACTGATAACTTGTAATCAGAAAAAAAACCATATATCCTTAGTGACTGTAACACCAGAAGAAACAAACAGCTCAGTTTGATCTCCCACGTTTAACAGAAGCCACAGCATTTTATTCACTTACTCCTGGAACAAACCCAATTTTGACTAAAATAATCTTCCAAAAGGAGTCCAGTCTTGTTTTGCAGATATCACTTCCCCAGTAGCTTGTTCCACTGGCAACCAACCACACCACTGCACCAAATTTGCATCCATCTTCCTTTAGCTTATTCCACTGGTTCTTTTCATGCCTTCCTTTACTAGATTAAGGAAACCTTTCATCCCCTCTGAGAAGCAGGAACAGGAGCCTACTCTCAATTTCCCCTGAAACCATATGGTATTTTATTTTTAGATCTAAGAACACAGACCCATTTCAAAATAAAAATAAATAAAAATCACTCTAGGAGATAGAAACATGAATAGTAAAGTAAATGCTCTCTCTCATTTGCAGTAATAGCTGTGAAATGCTACTTCGGGACTGGGAAGTATTGCAATTCTGCAATTACCCGTTCATCATCTCTGCTCCATTTTGAGTCCCTCAGGCAGTATTTTACAGCTAGAGCCCTCCGAGGCAGCCATACTTCTGTAATCGGTCGTATATTTCCAACACAGATGACAGGGTCAGTTCTTTTACGGGGCTCTGGCTCCAGCCAGACTGACACTTCGCTGGATTACAGTTGTATAAAGGTCCAGGAAGAAAAGCACTGGGGATATGAATCACTTCAACTCATTTGCAGAGGCTGGGCAGAAAGTAGACTCTGCAGAGTGCCTGTGTCACTGATTTACCATTCAGAACCTCCTGAGAGCTGGAAAGTGCTGTCTGAAGGACAAAGGTGTATGGCCCAGAGACATTTCTGTGGTCTTCTCCAGGCATGCGAGATGCTGAGAGCTGCCTCCTCTCTTTGGAGCTGCTGGGGTGGAGGGGCTAGGTGAAGTGAATCCAGCAAGTTAAAGTGGTCATGTAAGGGAAAAGCAATACTCCTATTGCACACAAGCTGTTTCTACTACTGTTACGCATCTCCCCAGAAAGCTGATTGCAGCTGGCTCCCTGGGACTGCTGCTTCCCCCAGGCTCACGTCAGGGGGATTAGAAGCTGACCTGCTCTGCAGGCCTTCCCTCCCCTCACCTGTTTGTTTCAGGCTGAGGAAGATGAACTTGCTTCCATTTGTAGGGTGTGCTCTGTTGGTGCTCTACACGAACACACGGCACACCAGTCCTGCTGAGGCCCTGCTTCTTGCCCTTTCCTAGCACCTGAGGCTCGCAGAGCTGAGCTCCTCTTGCTGTGAGCACAGACTGAACGGCTCAGCCCTGCATGCTGCTCCTGTGCCTAAATACCGGAGATTTTACAGTCGAGATAATACATCCTCCTTAATGGTGCTTCCAGCAGACTATCTGCATATGCAACAAATCATGAGGTAACCATAGCAAGCAGCAGATCTTAGAAAGGTTTTCAAATTAAATATTCATCATTCAAGGTCATTTCACAGCAACTTAACAGCAAGAGGTGCTAAGGCCCTCTGCTTCACCACAGTGATGCAGAAGGAAGAGGGAAGAGCCAGAAAGAAGAAAGGTGCAGGAATGATAATGGCTTATTTGTTTTGTTCTCACATTTATTCCCTAGGAATCAAAATACAGTAAGATAAGTATCAAGAGTGCCAAAATATGAAAAGTTGTGAAAGACAGGGTAATTATAGCCATCATTTAACAGATGGGAAAGCTGAGAACGTGACAGGCCAGCAAGTATGAAACAGAGCTCTGTAAAGACCGAGGAAAAGTTAAATCGGTGCCTCTCCTCGGTCTTCCATCTCCGCATTTAGTTTTAAAGCACAGCTAATCCATGGCTTCAAACTTTTCCTTACAAGTATTTTAGACTGCTACAAACAACAGAGAAATAGTAACAGAAGTCTAAATGAGCTCATGTTTGTGCTGAGAACCCCGGCTCCAACAAATCCCCCCGGCTATGGTGCACTGCCCCAGAAAGCTTGCAGCCCAGGCTGCTTGCAGACTGACAAAAACCTTTAGCATCTGAAACAAAAAATGAAGAGCTGGAACTGAATGAAACAAGGTGTTTCCCCAGAAAAGTTTACAGTGTTTTCTATGTTTCATAACAGCAAGGAGCAAAGCCGCTCCTCTGAAGTTATTTGGAAGGTCACTCTAAGGGGAAGGATGGAAAAGTTCTCCAAAACATTTGGCCTTGATTAATGAGCATGCTGAACACAAATCCACACGCGCCTCAGGAACAGATGGCCTTGTTTTGGCTCGGATGTCACCAAGCAGCTTCTTTATTATTTTTAACCCAAAACATTAGTTATTCCTACCAAGTACCTCATTCTGTGTGAAGAGAAAAAAACGTGTAGGAGCCGAGGATGATACCTCCCAATGCTCGGAAGTGAAGCAAACGTGTAAGAGGAAGGAACAGGCAGGGCAACAAGAGAATGGAACTCAGAGATGGAGACAGGCAGAAAGAGGGAGCAGACAAAGGAGGTTCACAGTGGATTTCGAGAAAACAATAGGAAAAGGCTGGAAGAAAAGGAGATACAGATAAGAGGAAGAATTCATTGTTTGTCTCAAAGCAAAGAACTCAGATTAAGTGGAAATGCCCCTCTGAAAACAACATCTCAGGGCAGCAGCGAGAGCTTTTAGTACCTGCATGCACCCCGTGTCTGTGCAAGAAAAAAGCCAGGGAGAAGCACAGCTTCCTGGCAGGAAGGTTTTCCTACAGAGCTAATGATCTCCTGGTATTTTCACAGCCACTACTTTGCCCAAGTAACAGGTGGTGCTTGGGAAGTCACACTGCAGCCTCAAAATCCTTCACAGAACTAAAATCTTAAAGGGATTTTGGAAGCTATGTTCAGCTCAGGCTAAAATTATCTGCCATTTGACTAAGTTGTTTCGTTAGGACTCAGAAGCTTCTGGAGAGACCTGCGTTGTTTTCCATGGCAATGACTGGATTACAGGGATAGGCAGGAACACCACATCCTCACCAGTCAGCGATAAGGAATTATGCTGTGCCAACACAATGCTCTTCAATCAGCTGAGTCCCACAGGAAGGGATAACACTGCTTTCCACAGCTGTGCCTGGTGCACAGACACAGCCCTTCTGGTTTAATCTGTAACATTCAGACACTCAAGAAAACCTTTGTTTGCTTCCTATGCTTTACCAGCCCGTGATAAAAAGGGCTGCATGATATTGAATCAGTGCTCTGCACGGTACTGAATAATAATTTCTTCTTCCCCCCATTGTTTCCTAATTAGCTTCCCTACTTCATTTACAAAACAGCAGACCACACTGAAAAGCAGCAAATAAACCCCTCACCTTGGTTAACTGATAGACAAACCCCAGCTTGAATTTGCCAAGGAAGAGCAGCTTCTCTTCCTGCTACAAAGCATGCAAAACATACACTCTGCTGCCAAGGTGCCAAATCAGATTTCAGCAGGTGGAAGATGAAAAAAGAACAGCCACAGCTCAGGATTAGATTTGGTTTGCTATGTGCTCCTCAGCCTTTGAGGCAAACACTTATGTCATCCAAACATCAGCTGAATCTCAGAGCATTTACTGAAACCCAGGGGAGGGCTGGGATTTTAGTCCCTCCCTGCCTGCAGCTTGGCAGCTCCCTGCATCCCCCGTGATGAGTGTGGTACCTCCTGGGGGGCATGGGAGAGGATCCAGGCAGGCAGGTGCGTGCACAGAGAGAAAAACACCAGGGCAGCAGCAGGATATTAGATGTGCTAGTTAAAATGCAAAGGAACAAGTCTGCAACCTGGCAAGCAATGACACATACAAACCAACATCCCCTCCACGCAACCCAGCACAGGGTATGGAGGGGTAGATGAGGCAAGAGGACAGTTTGCCCAAACCTGGCAGTGGGCAGCCAGTTCCCGTGCATGGAGTGAAGCAAACAGCACTGCAGACCAGCAGCAGCTAGCAGGAGGTTTGGCACAGCTGCTGCACACCACGCTTTTAAGTGCAGCTGGACTGATGAGATGTTGAGGAAAGTCTCTTATGGTCACTTTGTGCTATCAGAACAGCATATAACGTACCCTGAAAGCAAGCTGGAACCTCACTCAAGTCTTGAGCCACCAGCTTTGAGCCAGGATACATCTTAAAAGCAAGAGCATTCTGTTCTTGTGGTTGACATTTTTAAGATGAAGCCTTACTGTGCCTCACTTTTGTTTCCCTGCAAGATAAGCATGATCTCCCTCCTCTTGCAGGGCAGCTGTATGAGGGTGCATGAAATACAAAAGCAGTTCTAGCTGCCGTACAGCTGCATTATGAGAAGGACTGCAGGCCCTAGCTGAGGCCAAGGAAAACCCCAGGAAGAACACAGGCCTCAAAGCGAAACAGGACTGGCAGTAAATCAGTCCCATAGATAAGGAGTGCCACTAGGCACCTATCATGCAAATAAAGCAGTAAGATTGCTACAGATAAATTTTTAGCAAACCCAGATAAAGTTTTTAAGAGCTTAATAGTTATAAACAGGAGTAATAAAAGCTTCAGACTCACCTAACAGTGATCCTCCACCAAGGTGATGCTGCTTTCTCCCAAGGAGCAGCCAGTTCCCACAAGAGATGTGTTCCCCTCAGTGGCTGCTCTTAAATGAGCCCAGGGCAGCCCCACCCTGCTGGTCACAGCTGGGGGGGACACAGGTGCAAACAATTTGCTGGGCTGCCCAGGCAGCCACCGCCCTTCACCAGGTGCTCCGTCACCGCTTCGGGCCTGGTGTTCCCCTCACAGCACCGCAAACACCCAGAGCAACGCTGCCAGCCAGGAGCCTGCTCTGCAGGCTCAGGAGTGCCAGGAGGGACAGGGACAGGTGTCCTGGCAGCAGGGCAAAGGGTTGGCCCAGGCTCACAGCTCTGGGGCTGCTCTCCCTGCCCCACGCTTGCAGACAGCTCATGGGGTGCAGGGTGGGCCGCATCGACCTGCATGCCCGCTGCCGAGGGCTGACGGCAGCACTGGAGGACTTCTCAGGAGCTGCACGCAGGTGGATCGGCTTGCTGGGGCTTGAAAAGAGACTGGTTCAGCCTTGATACTCTCCTGGTACGTTTCGTTTGATGATAGTTGGGGGAGATTTTAAGACTTTTTCGTGAAAAATGCGGTTTGACGCTTAGGTCTCCCGCAGAAATTGAAAATGGAAAAATGTCAAGAGATTGTATTCAAATACCTTGCTTCATTTTGTTAATTAAAATAAATAGATCGTGCATATTTACATATGCTATATTAAACATCTGTGATGTTTCAGAAGCACAAAGCCATCTTTGATGGCTCACAGAACCTTTTTATGTCAACTGAGTCTCCGGCAGAAGAACTCAAATTCCTATTCTGTATTCTTTTCCAAGAAATTTCATTTCCAAAAGGTCAGGATTTCCCACATGTTGAAAATACCATTTTCCCCACACAGGCCTCTTGACAGTCCATTCAGACACAGGTATTCTAGGTATTCTAGCTGTTACACCAGCTTAGCCAGTCAGCTCTGAGCATCTCTACAGACCCTGCACTTGTGGCAGCTCGCTAAAAGCAACATCAAGAAAAATAAAGATCTCTTCCCGGCAGAGGATATTCAAGGTGAGGTTTTCTTCAAGCACAGAGAAGGGTTGTGCATGAAGTAGCTTAGGCAAGAGTCTCTTCCTTAAATGAAATATTCGAGTGCAGAGCACCTTCACTACCAAGAGAAGAAAGCCTTAATATCCATTTGAAAAAGCAGGTTTTTGTTTCGGTTGTAACCCAACTTTTTTTTTAAACTCTGAAGGTAGAAATGAGCTCAGAGACACCCCAAGGTGCCCACTGGAGTCAGCACAAGGCCTCCTGTTATCTTCAGAGCCTTCCCAGTCTCTGATGGCTCTGAATCGGTCCAGTCCCCAGAGCTGGTGCTGAGGGGGGGGATGCAGTACCTGCATTCCAAGGGTACCCCTCACACTCAGTGCACACTGATAGATACCAAAGACCAATCCAGAATTCAGTGCTTTGGCATCCATCCTGGATCTCAGTTCAGGAAATCACTTCAGCCAGTGCCCAAATCCCTCTTCATAAGACGCGGTCGTTAAAGCTGTGTGCATACCCACTGTGATGAAGTCAGGACAGCAACGAATGCAGGAGGTAAGGTACAAAGTGTCAGGACTGTGCCACCTATTTCAAAAGATTTAATTTCAACATCATTTCTTATTTCACAGTTGTGCCTCCTTCTCCCTTAAGGCTCTTAGTCTTCCATTATGCAGCAGTGCAGCACACCTAACCACAAGCTGAGAAAGCCCTTTCCTTTCTCCCCTTACTCCTCGAATCTCAGGCTTTTAACATCTAATTTGAGATGCCAAGGATTCATGTTCAGCTGCCATCCCTGAAGATGGAGTGCAGGCAATAGAAGACACCCAGCCCATTAGACAACGTTGTACTTAGCTCCCTGAAGACGGCACTCAAAAAAAAGAAAGTATAGACTTTTAAGGCTAATTGGTTCCAAAATATATTCCCCAATCTCTCTCATTATAGCCCCTCTAGGGATAACTTCAGTAAAATAACTAGCGATATTTAGGTAGCTGACGTTAAGCAGACTCTGCAGTGAGACTGGGGAAGAGAAGTCCCCAGGCACTTTTGTCACCCAGCTGTTCAAATGTTTAAGTTCCATAAAAATGCACATCCCAGATAGCTCCTCACTTTGCCCTCTCAAGTACCAGAACCACCCGCGTCTGGACCTGTCCTCCCTGTACCACAAAAAGCTCCCTTGCAAACCATGCCCTCTAACAGTGTGAAAGATGCTGCTGTGATTAAACAAAAGTGGAAGTTGTTTTTTGGAAAATAATCTTCCTTCTGAGCTTGGAATTTGTCACCAAGTAGCAGGTTAGCTATCAGACCTCTTCCATTTTTTTTATTACAGCCATTCCTCAGACACTAGGGTCCCTTCCCACTGGGAGCACACCTGCCCTGCACTTTCTGTGGAGCGTGGTGATGTAGGAACCAGGGGATCAATAAACGACCACAGCTCTCCCAGCTGCTTCTGGTGGCTGCTGTGTGAGACAGCGCTGAGGATGGCAGAACATTGCAGGGTACCTTTTGCAATGCCCTACATGGCTGGCACCTTTAATGCAGCTTACAATTCTTCCCAACTCACTGGTGACCCATGTATTTCCCAATGAAAGATAACGAAGACCCCTTTGTCATGCTGCTGCTCAACTCTCTTGTGACAGTAACTAACCCCTCTGGTGCTGAGCGTGCTGGCTGCAGGCTCAGGATGTTATCCCTGGCCACTGGGCCTTGCCAGTTAAAAATGTAATCAATAGTGACATTATTAGGAGCATGAAGCCTAAGCATCATTAATTGTTAATGAGGGAAGTTTAGCTTTCGGGTGTGTAGCTCGCAAGCAAAACGAGGTCTTTGAGCTGCTATTTGCTGCGTGAGGCAAATTCTGCGCTACTGAAAAACTGGTGCCAAGGTTTTGAGCCCCCCCAACTCTTATGTCCTAATTTACTTCAAAATAACGAAGGGAAAAAGTCCTCCAGCTTGGAAAAAAATAGCTTAGGAACATACTGTTAGGAAAAATCAAAAGGAAACATGAAGTTGGCCTGAAAATCCCTCCCGAGCAGCTCTGTGCTCCCCCCACTGGCAGCTGCAGGCCAGCAGCGTGGCTGTGCCCAGCTCGGAGGATGCAGAGCGTGCCCCACGTCTGCCACTCCCCAGCCCAGGGCACAAAGCTTGTGAGGGGTAACAGAGCCACCAGGGTGCTCAAGGTGATGTCAGAGCAAATGTTGTGCAAGAGAACAGCAAAAAAACAGCCAGTGTCCAAATTTTATCCAGATGTGTATCTAAGTATCATGCAGAGAATTTCCAGTAAGGTTAAATAAGACGGCGTTCCTAGCATAGTTTCATACTTTAACACAGTCCACAAGCTGGAAAAAGAGTTTCATTTTGTTTCTTCCTTCAGCTTTAACATCTCCATAAGGCTTTGATTTTCCAGGCTCCAGCCCGAGTCCCCAGACAACCACAGCCAGCGAAGGAAGATGAAACGTGTTTTTGGTTTTTGTTTGTCTCAAAGCAGCAGATGATTATGAATCACAGTCACATTTTGCAAAGCTAATGAGCATAACTGATACATATCGGTCCTCTTTCAGACGGCAGGAATTGTGGGAGGAGAAAGAGTGCTCAGAACGAGGTACAGAGCAAATTGTCACACCAGCTGAATCCAGGCAGACTGAACACAGAAGGACTCAAATAGCTTGCGTGCATGGCAGATGCTCATGTCCATTGGGTTAACGCTTTGGAGCAGACGTGATCTTTTTAACCGCCGAAGACATCATGTGTGACATGTACCACACTGGGAGCTGCGGCCGCTGGGCATGGCACCCCCAGCACGAGAGGTTTCATCTTAGAGCTTACCCTCTGATTACAGGCAGTACAGACATTTGTCCCCATTAAATGAATGGGAGCCATTCACTTCCATCCACATCCACTTCACGTGGAAATGCAGTGCCATGAACAAAGGGGAGAGGAGAAGCGGGTGGTGCTCACAGGTTTCATCCAGCAGCACGCTGGGTGGCTGCTGCACGCATTCCAAGGAGAAGCTGGGACAGTCTGCTGCGTTTCTCAATGCATGGTTGCCTTGGACATTTAAACTGATCAGGGAGCAACAAAGAAAACTGGTCATGCAGTTAACAAAGCTCCTTAAGTCATGTCTAATCCAAGCTAGGCTAAAAACTAGAAGCTGAGATACTAATGCAAAACCATACTGCATGGATTAGCCACACGCGTGTTGTAATGCTTTCAGTGCTTCGGGTGCCCTTGGTCAATCAGCACCAAATCATCGTATCAATGTCTGAAGACATCAGAGAGCCAGAGGAGGCAAATAAATCATAGCTGTGTCAGATGAGGGCATTGGGAGAGCTGGGTATTAAAAATGTTTAGACAAAGGTGACAGTCTTGAAGCAAGGCCGTTACTTCCTGAGCATTTTGAGCAGATCAAGAACGAGTAGAAGTGGTTTGATAATTGCTGCAGTCACGCTGTCTAGTGTGTTTGGCTTTAACACGTTTCAAGACTAATAATGGTTTATTGGTAAGAACAGGTACATTAAACATGTCATCAGCAAATTTAATAATAATCAGAGCTTTCAGAGGGCTGAGGCTCCTCGCTGCTGGTTGGAGCACTTCTCTTCAGACCAGGAGCTCCTGTGCTTCTGGGACACAGCCTCAGACCAGGGCACGTTCTGTTTATGGCAGTTGTTTTCAGTGATGAGCCCAAAAACATACAACTAACAACCCTGACAGAAAACACGAGGCACTGATCTGCCATGATGCTTTTTGTCTGGAGCTCTGGCTCCAGGCAATGCACAGTGATGGAGGGAGGCTTGAGCATGGCACCAGGGGTGGGCTTGCAGCCCCCTGAGCTCAGATGACAGCTCTTAGTTCCTTACGTTTCCTATTCTTGGCTGATCAGTGGGGTCACCAACGCTCACGACATCTTTGACATTTTTACGTTTACTCTTCCACTTGTAATTGCTGGTTCAGTATATAAAGCACTGCCTTAACTTGTCCCAAAAGATAGATCAGGATCAGAAGCCTACCTGAAGAACTGAAAATTGTGTGAGTTATTTGATTTTACCTCTCCTGCAGCTCGCCTCATGTCTCCCCGGACTGAAGGAAATCTTTGGAAAAGTACCACAACTAAGTGCAAACACGCCTGGCAAGAACAGTTTGTCTGCAGTGCTTTGAACCTCCTTTTCTGCTTGGATCATCTGATAAGGACAGCCACCTCCACCGACAGTTTTCTAATCTCTGTCCTCAGACACCGAGGCTGTCACATCTTTGATCTGAATGCTCCCACATAAACACAAAGTGGCCGAACCCGAGCTCCAATCAGCCTTGTATTTACAGTTTGTTTATCTCAGCATTGTATTATGTTGCTATCCTGAGGCTGTGGCATAATCCTTGTTATTTACTTTCTAGTTTCCTACTCAAATCCAGACATTTTCCCCTTACAAGTTGCTTGGCTTTTTTTTTTTTTTTAATTTCACAATTCATTTTCAGCAGCTGCAAAAGATTGCCCTGAATATAAAACGACTGCCTCTAAAGTTATCCACAAATCCATAAACATCTTATCAGAGATGCAAATAACTGAGCCTTCCTAGCTGTATCTTCCTTAGAGAGAAATATCTGAGGTTGAGGTTGCAAAAATATCTAGACCAGTTTTTCGCCATCGTGAAGCGTGTATCAGCGCATGGCAAGGCAGGGGAACAAAACCTGGGACAAAACCCAGCTACAGGGCAGGATTTGCAAAGCTTGCTCTGCACCATTTCTGTTCCATACCAGACTCTCGACCCAGTGTCCTCCAGAGCAGCCTCTGCTGACTTCAGCAAGTTCTGGCTTGGGTCCCAGGAACCTTCAGGGAATAAACCCCGTTCTTGCCGATTTGAAGGCTGATTTTGCAAGCTTGTGAGGTGGGGCTGTTTTAGATCGGCATTATGTTGGAATTGAACATAATCTGAACAAAACCCCCGTTAAGTAACTACGGCATCAAGCAGGCTTAGAAACAGAGTACAGGCCTTTGGAACTGCAACTTTAAAGACGAGTTCAAACTGTCCAAAAATAGATTGGCCCGAGGCAGAAGCCCGCACTTGAATGCTAGCAGGGAAGTCTGGCACCGGTACAGACTTCCCATTGTAACAGGAGAAACAGAACAACCCTTCCTGCCCAAAAAGTTCCCGAATTTTGCAAGACTGGAAAATATGCATCCTGTGCTCTGCTTCCAAGGCCTGTCTGCCCCCTCGAGATGGGCACAGCCCTCTTGGAGGATTCTGGAGAGTGAACTTTCTGATGTTTTCAGCAGAAAGGAGGAGGGGAGATTTGAGGTTTCAAAAACAGCTGCCTAGTGCAAGCACATTTCGCATAAGTCCGGAACTTTCTAGAGACAATGCCTTTGAAAGGCATCGATATTTGGGCCGTAGAATCTGAAACAGCTCCGTATCTTTACGAACACGAGCTGTTGGCTGGTCCCTTTTGGAAGCCTACGCCAAATGCCTGTGCACAGCTGCTGGAGAGCCTCAGCTCGAGCGGGGCATCCCTGAGCGCATCGCTGCACCGCGCTGTCCCGGCTGGATCGGGGTGCGTATGTGAGCACCGTGATGTATGAGGCCGAGGCACATAATGGGAGCAACAGTTCAGTCTGTTGATATATTAGTGTAATACTCTGGATGATGCAGGAGTATCAGAACAGGCCCATCTGATAACATCTACAAGTAATTCATCACCAGAATGAGTTGCTTCAGTGATGTATTACACGGGAAAAGAGAACGCACCATCTAAGGGGGGAAACGGGCCCAGCAACAGCAGCTGTTTATTTCAAGGGTGAGATATTCACAGAAGCTGAAGGGCTTCTTCATCACCAAGGCATTGGCACTGTGCAAAAACACATGATGTACACCCACCCTCAAATACAAATCTAGTTAGTTGACCACTGGGAACAAAACCTTCATTTCATATGCACTGGAACCACAAACCTGAGTGCTGCATTCAAAATTCATATCGAGAATCCCCCTGGATTTCTTCAGAGTGTGGGATCTGCAATTTAAGCACTTTACAACTTTGCAGATTAAAATAAATTCAATGAAGTGATTTTTAATTTCTTATTCTATATTGATTTGCTTCTTTCTTTTGGCTTTTTGAGCCTATTTAATTTAGTCCAAACTAATCCAGTTGGCTAGCAGGAGGAACAGAAGGGAGGGGAGGAGAGCCTCTTCCCTTATAAATCCAGAGCGGCTTGTGTTCTTTAATATCTGCTGTGTATAAGTTCTTTGTATCTACAGAGATGACAGTACAGTGTAATGAGAAATGATTTTGAAGTAGTAATTTAAACCCTATACAATAATGACAGCAAGAGATAAATAATTAATGCTGCACATTTTTTTTTCAGTGCTTTTCATCTCAAGGAGTCTCCAGACTCCTTGCAGTCTTTATAATTGACAAGAATCAATTCGCTCAGTGTTCTCACATCCATCTAACCAGAACACAGACCCTGCAAAAGAACACACAGAGCACAGCAGACAGGGCTGGGGCTGCTAGTAAAGCATGTCTCACAGCAGAGGCAGCGTCAGGGGCACGGGAGGCTTGGCCAAACTGGAACGTGGCCAGAACTCAGGGCTTGTCAGCTGCGTATTTGCAGGAGTCATTTCAGTTTAGAAAATCCTCAGGTTTGTCTTAGTGCTCACTTGATAAAGGTGTGCTGATACAGGAAATAGGGGCATCTCTAAACTGTTAGGAGGGACCAGGTGAAGCTAACATCACTTGCAGGCTCTCAGGCAATGAAACAGATGCTATTCAGTGTCCTGTAAGAGCTGAGCACTTGCTGTAACTGGCACCAACCATCACCCCTGTGGCATGTTGTGATGAATTCAAGCCCTCTCCCTAAGCTACCCCTGCAGCTCAGGAATGTCCTCTGTTGGAAGAGGCCACCACGCAGCCCCATCCAGCAGGACAGCCTGCTGGGCCTGCCAGCCCCACGCGGCACACGGCTACCAACAGCCCAGGGAGAGCAGCAGCTGCCTTAGCAATTTCTCTCCTTGTGAACCAGTGCACGAGAAAGGAACATGCTAAACTGTGCGTATCACAAAAGTAAAACCAGACTTGTTTTTGAAGAGATTCACACAAAACATTTTATGCCTCCCCCATCCCCCCTTTTCTCATGCTTGGAGAGGCAATAATTTCATTAAGTGATTAAGTGCTTTTATTCCTCTGACTCATAGTTCATGAGACATATGAGCATGAATTTCAATTAGTGTTTCTTACCGAGAAAATGGAATGGAAGGAAAACATTCCTGAGCAATGCAGCAAGCATGAGCTCAACTGTCCTTGGTAACCTCGTGTAAAGCAGCAGCAGCTCCATTGAAGCAGCTGGAATGCATGTGTGTACAGCCAGTGAAATACTGGAAGACAGCTCAGCACATCCAACTCCAAACTGCTCAAGCAGCTTCACTAAAAGCAATGAAGTTCAGTGCTGTCAGTTTTATAGGTGCTTGAGTTGCTCTTAAAAAAAATATCAAGTTCAGCTAGTGGGTTTTCTAGCATGGAAAAACCCTGATTTTTCATGAAGTCGTGTGTAATAGTTTGGAAATTCAATGTCTCAGTTGCTTCTGCTTCTAGAAAACTAATTGCAAAAAGGGAGCAGCTGAAGATATAGGAGTTTGATTTTTCTGTTAGAGATGCTGCAAGGACAGGACAAAAATACAGCCTCAGGAGAAGCAGATTTCTGAGCCCTACAAGTATTGCCCTCCTCTGTACCAAACTCCCTCTGTTTTTTCTCCCTAGGAAGAAATAATTTCAATTTCAACAGCTGCCGTTTCATCACAAAATAACAACTTTCAATTACCAACTCATCTGTATGTTTTCATTGATAAGCTTACACCAGCACCAGTGACTGGACATGGACTTCCAGGGAACTGCACAGTACTTTTCTCCTGGGCTTAATAGTTATCGTCTAGATCAAACAGCTTGAGAAGGTTAAAGCAGGAGGGGTGCTCAGAGACACCAGCGGGACCACAGACCGACCGTATGTGTGATGCCTTGCTTGCCTCCAAGTCACAGCCTTCAGGGATGTAGCTGTAATAAATAATAAGCAACGTCTATTTCATTCTCTAAAATACCTGTCCAATTTCTGGAAGAAACATGCCCTCAGTGGAGCTGGTTTTTCTCCCAGGCACAAATGGATGTACCCCGAGTCAGCTCTGGCTGCCAGAGCCCCACAGGAGCCAGAGGAAATATTCCAGTTACAGTTCCAAAGTTCTGGCTCCAAATGACAGAGAGGCATGGGAGTTACAGGAGTTTCATTCAAGTCCATAAGTAAATGAAAATCAGCTTCTAACCACACAGGTCCTTGTTCTGCACTGAGGCAAACACTGCCTGGAGATTCCCTTGACACAGGGCCAGGCTACAGCCTTCACCGTATGAGTGTCCTCCAAAGAAAGGTCACGCAACAGCAAGAAGAGAAAAACAGCTTCAGAGACCAGATGCAGTAGCAGAAAACATTCAAAAAGGACACTTGAGTCAGAGGAGAGCCTGAAAAGGAGACACTGTTCAATGAACTGTGCTACAACATGTGAACTCCTGAGAATACCTCTTTCTTTTGTAACCGTGAGCAGGAAGAGCCGCAGAGGTCAAAAAATTCCAGACATACCCATCACTGCGTTCGTTTTTCAAGCATGTTATGATGGAATCAGACAAGCTTCCTGAGTGACAGCAGAGAAGGTAAGTTTTGGCTTGTGATTAAGTGCTATCAAATGGTGTAAAGTAGGTTCGTTAACCCCTGAACTCATGGGACCTTCAGTAAGTTGCATCCAGAGCAAAGCACATTTTTGGCTCCTTGCTGTTTTCTCAGCACTGGATCTGGATTCAGAAGTCAGACTGGTAGAAAACCTGAGCCCAGTCAAGAGTTCCCCAAATCAAGTTAACTTCGCCCTGTATTTCTTCCTAGCTTTGAGTTTGGAATCATGAAGCACATGGATAACACCCAACCTGCCCGAAGCCACCAGCAACGGAGGCTGAGCTGCTTCCACACACACAGTAGAGAAAAACACAGATACCGAACCTCAACAGTTAAAAATCAGATCATCTTGGCCATCAACAGCAATCCCCAGCACAGCCTTTGACAACAGGCTTTCTAACACAGATAGAAGATTAGCTTTCCCAAATCCATAAAGGGCAGATTACACCCTCAGCACTTAGACCAGCCTTGCTGTAGATTTACATGATTACAACTTCCAGTGAGGCTCAGCTTCGAGTCCCTTTGAGACACAGAAATAATTCAGTCGATGATTACGACTCCAAGAGGGAACATCCGTCCCTCGGTTTGATCTGTTGTCTGCTCACTTTTCCTTTTCGCACTCAGGAATGAGAACAGCATGGGTGATGGCCGCTGCCACTGGTTCATTTCCAGCCCTGTGTTGATTTCATATTGATCAGTGAGCTGAAACAGACTTATTCAAATTCTGTTCCAGCAAAACTATCCCTGATGTTTGTTCTGATGGTTTTTAAGAGAATGCAGAACTCATCCTTACGATCTCCTCCCACTGCTTGCTGAAGCTGTTTCTCTTAGCACAGAGCCAGACCCTTTGCCAGGGGCCTGGTTGTGCCACTGTGCAAGAACAGCAGCAGCAAGGAAGCTCAGAATCAAAGCTGTGGTCTAAAAAACATGAATGCAAACATCAGATTTCAGAACCTTATCCTTACCTTGCATATGCAGGATTTCAGGATGGAAAGATTAAGGTCCTTAGCCCTTTTGCCTTGATATAGACATGTCAAATCTCAGAATTAAACCCTATCACCTTCTCTAATGCCTTACTTAGACACTTTCTATTTACAAAATGCACAGCACAAACAATCTCAAAGACTGCCTGGAAAGATTGTTATAGTAGCTTAAAATCAACAGTTTGGGGTGACAAAGCAGCCTCCCCATCCACCCCTCCCCAGGCAGGGCCCACACGAGCTTTCATCTGCCAGGAGCAAGCGTTCTCCTCTCCCAGGGCACTGGCAGAGTTTGCTGTTTCCTGGGCAGGTCGTTCATTTAATGTGCCCTAATAAACATTCTTCTGTTGTCCAGTGCAATTATTTGTGATAAAGGCCAAATACATGATTCTGACAGGGATGTTCTTACAAGTTTGTGGCCTGTAAAACTGTCAAGACAAATGCCTTTTTACATTTTCTTTCTTCAAGTTGAGCTGTCAAGTAGTTATCAAGGGAAATAGCTTAGATAACTATTGACTATGACTGGTCGCTGGACAGCTTCCCCTGTGCCCAGCACTGTTAACAGCTTTTTATGGTTTCTCCAGTGAGTGTGAAGGAGGATTAACTCCAGGGACTGTGGCAAACAGAGGAGGTGAGCTCAGCACCCTGCTGCTGCAGAGAACATGCATTAGGAAAACACATCGCAGGAACTTTTGAACACTGGTCTCAGTTTTGTTGGTCATCCTGGTGGTTTTGGTAACAAGGACGCCATCCAAGTCAGAGAATGCCTTGTAACTACCAAAACTGTTCACATCAGCCACAGAGCATGTCATAAGGAAACCACTCGGCCTTTCCTGACCTAGGCTAAGCTGACAACAGCATCAAATCCAGTCCATTTTGCAGCAGCCCAGCACGAGCCAAGGAGGGAAAAATAACATTTCTGACTCTAGAAAGAGGTGAACGTAATATACCTGTGGTTATTTATTACCTGCAGTGTGTTATACCAGCAATAATTCTAGGTAATACAGGTAGGACCTTTCATCACGCAGTCTGAGCAGCCAGCAGCTCAGGGTCAATAGGTTATGCACCTGCATCTGTTTATTACGCGGTCTGTTTTGCAGATTAAATTGCCTTTTCTCTCTATGTACAAAAAGACCGCGATTTTTACATCTTCAACCCAAATACTACATCCTTCACAAGGAATTTATTTCTTCTTGGGCTACCCCTTGCTTTTCCAGCACTCATTCTTTACACCAGACGTGCCTGCTAACTGCTGCTTCTGAAGAAAGAGCTGCGTGCAGCTGTGGTCTCCTTCCTGACAGCTCTGTGATTTTGCTGGCTTAAAGCAACATCATGTCTTCTTGTATCACTATCTCAATCAAAATACAGACACGGAATGAATATTTGATGCTGTGAGGCAGCAAAGGACCAGCAATACAAAGCTGGCTGTTTCAAAGGAAGCATGTTTGTGCAAATAATGTTTTAGCTACAGATCCTCTCCTCCCGCTCTGTTACAGGTGTATCACACACCTTTGTCCTAAAGTTCAACAGAGGATGAACTAAACGTAAGAACAATACATTCCAAAGAAGTCTGAATACCTGACGTATCCCAGCAAGAACCAGAAACGAGTTTTCTGCAAGCCTGCCTTCAGAGCTGCCTGCTGAATGTCACGTTCAGAAACCTGTCTGAAATGTAAGTCTCAAATCACAGCTGCTCGCACAGTTATCTACCAGAAAGCAACCAGCTCGCTTGTGTCACCCCATAAAAAACAAACACCCACAAGCACGGTGTTCCCCTCCTGTGCCCCTGCTGCAATCTAGGGACCGCACTCAGGGCCTGCAACTTGTGTTTTTCTACATCTTTGGACACAGAATTAAAAGGGACTACAAGGTGAGCGTGTCATAACTCCTGCACAAATGGCTCTGAAATGAGTTTCCTGAGGCCGTTTGGAAGGTGAGGTAGTCTGGCACTGACTCAGGATTCCTCCTCGCTGCTCCTCCAGACCAGGTGGAAGCATCACTATTCACCAACACACACCCTGGAGATCTTCCAGCTGAATTCCACCTTTGGATTTCAGGGGCATCTTTGACATTAATTCCTGTTCAAAGTCAGCACATTTCTGCAACATCAAATAGGTACAAAATTAGTGCAAGAGGGAAGACAAAAAAATCAATTTGGAGTAATTCTGCTTTTACATGATTGTACTCAGTCTTTTTCTACCTGTTATTGCACATTCAATTCCAGGTTTTCATGGCCTTAGAAAAAAAAAAAAAAAAAAGTGCTTTAAAAAAATGACTTCCCCTTCTGCTAATAGAGCAATTTTCCACTTGTCACTAAAAATACCGAAGTAGGAGGTGTTTGTAGCAAGGGTTACATATGAAGACAGAATTTGGCACATGCTGCAGGACACTCTTTGCAGATGTCAAAGCTTCATGAAAGAGCTGTCATACCTATTTTTTTTTTTTTTATTTTTTTTTTAAGGCAGACAAAAGACCCTATGGTAAAGCAATTCACCAAGAGGTCTCTGAGGTCTCTGACTCTGCTAGAGAAGGAAACTAAGTACAGAAAACTCTGCTAATGCCAGCCAGGAGGTACAACCTGCAGTAGGAATTAGAGGAGCAGCTTCCCTGGGCAGATGAATCCCAAAATTCACTCATTTTGTTCTTGCTGCTTACTCCCACCAGCCCCAAACCCAGCAGATTTCTCTCAGAATTCATTTTACCAACATCAGAAAATACCCGATGGAAGAGAAGGGAGGGAGAAAAGCACCCAGACATTTTTCTGCTTGAGCCACTGCAAGAAAGAAGGCTGTGAAACCCCATGCTTAGAAGCAGAGAAGGAAAAGCCAAACCTCTCTCTTTCCCTGTGCTGCTGTGCAGGTTCACCTGGCTCCAGAACCACAGCTCTGTGCACCAACAGGTCACACAGCAAGCCCAGCTGTTGTGTTACTGTCTACCACAGATAAACTGCCTTTAAAATGTTTAGGTTAGAGTGTTAAACAGCTTGGGAAGACAGCATCTTTCTCACAGTGCTTTAAGAGGAAAGGAACCATCCCTCACTTGGCAGCCCCAGCTTGCCAGGGGCAAGGATAAACATTCTTGGCTTGTTCAGAGCACATTAAGCCCTAAGCCCTTTACAAGGCTGCAAGAAAACATTATCTCTGCCTAAGTTTCTTCTCAGGAACAGGATGGCAGCACCCTTTCTTCTGCATCTCTTTATTCATCAGAAGGCAGGACGCAGTGTAGCAGTACTCTGATCTCAGACAGTGACAATAGTCATTAGTCTAATAGAAATAAAACCGTGCAATTACAGAACGATGCTTGGCAGACTCATTCCAGCTAACATTTTCCCTCCCAGTGCTTCACCTCCGTGCTCTCCCTGCCCTGTGTTGCAGCCAGTCCTTTAGAAGCAATCAGCCTCAGCGAACTCCTTTGCCTCCTCAGGAATGCAGCAGGGTTACGAGAGCGGTTCTATCTATATGGAAATGCAGATTTCAAATATATCCATCCTGGTAATCAAATCCAGAGGAAACAATCCCCTAATATGGAGCTAATAAAAGTTGATTTTAAGTCAGCCTGAAGCTGTAAGCAATAAGGAGCAGATTTATAATGGTGGCTTTCATTATTGCTGTTTTTGTTCTTTACAGTCTACACCAGCATAAACCTATCGGTCAGCTTGCTGCTGAATTTACCTGTATTCCCCAGCCTCCCTTAGCTCAGGCCATGTTTCTTCTTCCATTCAAATGGCTCTAAATCTGCCTGACTGCACAGAGAGGTTAGGTAAATCACGGCAGCCTGCCTCTCCTCCTCAGTCTAATCATTGGAGTAAGTTAAGGCACCAAGCCTTCCCCCCAGGTGCCTCCCCCCCCTCACACTTACAAACACACAGAGCAGTGCCCCCAGAATTATCGATCCATCATTGAAATCCTGTTTCAGGTAGCAACAAGACTATTAACTTCAGAGTGGGAAAACAGCAACTAGAACAGATGAAAACAAGAGAAGCCCTATGACTTGATGTGGCCAAGTGAATTTTTCCTGTTCCTTCCCCTCTTCCTTGCCCCCATGGGTCTCTAGCTGTAAGATGCAGTGATACAGCACAAAGCAGCAGGGAGCAGCCCTGAGCTGCCTGCTCAGATCAGCAAGCAGACATACCCCTGGCAAAGCCCCTAACCAGACAGGATTCAGGAATACCAAACCCAACAGAAGTCCCCTGCTCTCCTTCATGGCTTCCAGGTGCTGGGCACAGCTCCTCCCTGAAGATCTGGGGCTTTCACATCAGCCTCAGTGCTACATCCACTCAAGTTTGTTTTGAGTAGAAGCATATTGTATGCATTCCCATTAATTCTGAATGCTGTACAGCTCTTTATAGGATTTCCCTCTAGGGACTAAGTAGCTAGACATGTCAAAAACATCTGGCTCACCAAGGGGACAGCACCTCTCTGACAAATAGTAAAGAATATTTTCTGTTGGCAGCGTGTGCTACGTGCACGTTTATCTGCAGCATTAACACGTGAGCCCTCGTGCATGACTGCTATGTGGTGCTGTAGAACAGATACCAAAAAAAAACAAAAAACAAAAAACCACTACAACCAGAAGTTCCTGATCTTAAAAACAATGATTGATTTTTCAGAGGGATGAGGCAAACAGGATTACAACAGTCATTTACTTTTTAAGTGGTGAACAGTTGCCCAGAGTCCTAGGCACAGCTATTTCAGACTGAGAGTTCACTATTTAGACAAGGGAACAGCAGATCCTACTTCTTGCCAACATTTTTTACTGAGCATTCACTCCAGACACCTGCTGGGAACGCTCTTTACTTTGCCCCATCCCTGTAAGGACTGCTTGCTCCCCTGGCACACGTACACGTTCATAGAAACCCAGGCCAGAGAGCAGAGTAAACAGACCCATATATTTTTTGTTCACAGAGGTTTGGTCTCCAGAGCTTGGAAGGATAAAATTGCCTGTAATAACACCCATCAAGAAAGCTCTTCGGGTAATTAACAAAGCTGACATGACAAACAAATCCAAAGAGGTAATTCCCCCAGCTCTAACATGAAATTAATGTATTATTTCTGCCCTTTCAACACTGCAGTCAGAAAAATCCTGCAAGTAAAGGCAGTAAGGTCAACTCCATGCCTTCGTTTCAGGCAGATCATCAATAAACTATTTGCTGCACAGGGTATGTTTATTTTGTCAGCGTGCTGGTTCCCATTTTGCCAAAGAATTTCAAATCAATACCCAGCCATTGAGACTTCCAACCTGCTTCAATTTCATTGATATTTCTGTCTGGTGGCAAAAAAAACCATCAGTGGAATTAAACTGCTTGACAATCCTCCCTTCTGTCTTAACTCAGAATAAACAAACGAGGGGGAAGAAGCTTCCATTAGAGATGGGATCTGGCACTCCCCAGACCATAACAACCAGTCTGATACCTTTACCACTAACACAGTCTCCTTCTGTAGCTGTTACCTTCAGTGTCCTATGTTCCAGAGCTGCCCACAACTCAGGAAATCTTGGGATCTCAGCAAGGCAAGCAGCACCCAACTTTGGTACAGGCACAGCAAGCAGATTGATATTCAGTTGCTGCTCATTTAAGATGGAGCATGTAAGGGGAACACCTGGTCAGGGCCCGAACCCGTGATGGAGCACCTGGTGAAGGGAGGTGGCTGCTTGGGGAGCACAATAAATCGTTTACACCTGTGTCCACAGCTGTGACCAGAAGGGATGGGGCCAGGGTGGGGCTGCCCTGGGCTCATTTAAGAGCAGCCACTGAGGGGGATGCATCTCTTGTGGGATCTGGCTGTTCCTTGGGCATGTGTTGTTGTCTTGGTGGAGGATTGCTGTTGTGTGAGTCAAAAACTTTTTGTTACTCCTGTTTGTGACCATTAAGCTCTTGAATACTTTGCCTGGGATTACTGGAAATCTATCTAAAGTAATCTTACTCCTTTGTTTGCATGATAGAGTAACATAGTCTTCTTGATTTAGAGCAAGGCAAGCCATGCTTCCCTTAAAGAAAATGATGCTCTATTGTTCTTTGTTAGAAATATAAGCTTTTATGAATCCTGAAGCTCTTGGTCAAAAAGGTTGGCTTGGTTAACAAATAAGAGATGTGTTTTAATGGGGGTAGTGTCAGCATCACTTCTTTCTCAAAGTAGATGTGACAAAAGGCAGCATTCTCTTCACCCCTTCCTGCATTTCCAGTACATTTTGGAAGAGGAATGGCTTTCCTCAATCCCAGACTGACGTGGCTCTGTATAAATCAATCTCCCATCACAGCCAGGAGAGGAGGAATGAGCCAATCTCTTCAGCATCTCCTAATATCAGCACCTAGCCTGATTACTTGTATATTCATTTAAGATAATGTTTCCTAGCAACCTCAAGGATTTGTAATTAACATTGGGCTTTAAGACACACAGGTTTTTACATCCCCTGGTCTTACCTCTAGTTATAAGCTGCGCATAGCTATAAAAGAGTTTGGTTTAAGTATCTTGGAAGCAGTTTAAGATTTAAATCATGGAGACATTCCTTCAGGTGGCAAACCTGACTCTGAATGATAGTGATGTAACACAGTGTAACATGTGGCAGCAGTACCTCACTGGGCTATCTCAAGTACAATGTGATTTAGATAATTTAGGGAGATTTGAACAGCATAAAACCAAGATGCTAACGCAGTTTCAGCACTGTAAGAGTCAGAATTAACTGTTCTAGTTGCCACGGGATCTAACAGGAGATGTTCCTTTTTTCCTAAACTCAAGTATTATGTCTTTTGCTGTTTACTCTTACTCATTACTGATAACAACAGACTAAAATATTCATGTATGGTCGTTATTCTAATGCCTAGAAAGATAGGAGATGCAGTTACTAGCCATCATGCTGCTTGAAGGAGCCAACAGTTATCAGTACCGTTAGTTTTATGATTATTGACATGGGTAGCATTAAATCCTAACTAGTCAGCTACAAAACCTATGGTGAAAAGCATGAAACGCCCATAAGCGTCACCCTGGCAGTGAATCTATGTTACGTGCCCAGAACTAAAGCCTTACTAAATAAGACAAATGGCCCCACCAGCATCCGAACAGCTAACTGCATTAAGGAAATATAAAACTGTCTCTAACAATGACAAATTCCTCATGCAGCTTCCCCAGCACAGCTGGGGCCCCCACCTCCCTTGCTCCCTTTCCTGCCTGAGCCTGCAAGGAGCAAGGCAGTCGTAATGCCAGGAGATGTCAAAGCTCATCACAGAAGGCATGAGCAAGTGATAGATTGGCTAAGAGAAAACAGGAAAAATCTCAGCTGAACAGAGCGTGTCACTTAAAAGCAAAGGAAGACAATATTTCTATTAACAAGGCAATGGGAGACCTCCTGTGTAACAGCTTTCATCCTCTTGCAGAGAGGGGCACAGCCTGGCATTGTGCAAGGTACAGTTTAGGATCTTGGCAGGATGGAGGCCAAACGTGAGGCACCCACTGGTGGCGAAGGCCCATGGCAAGCAGGGATGTGTGTTTTCTGCGCTGTGTTTTGAAGTGATGATGTTTTTCTAACAAGTTATACAGTTGGATAGAAGTGTATGGTAAAGGCAGCATCACCAGATAAACTTTGTATGAACTCTCAGTGCCACTGAAGATGCAGCAATGGAGTTTTTGACATTGATAAAATTGACAGGGAGGAGAAAACCATACTAAGCAGGAGTAATGAATTAATGTGAAGCTGAGGAGCTGCTGTGAGACAACTCCTTCCCCTTCCCTTCCACTCCATAGGCAGGGCTCTGGTGACAAGAGTGATAACTGGAAACAGCTGAGAATGTTTCACACTAAAGCATTCCAGCCATAGAGGTGCTTGGACAGAACCAAATGCTGAAGGAATGGCCAACTTTGCCTTAACAAAACATTTGCGTTTTGACACTTTATGTTCTGAAGCACCATCTGTGAACAGTTTTGGAACATTATGCTAATATTGACATACCAGCTATACTTCCACACTGCTATACAAAATGCCTTTATTGAAGTCATAATATTGCCATTTACCCACAGAAAGACATTGATTTTTCCTTATGAGAACTTTGAATTTTGCTTTTACTTTCAATTGAACTAAGAACCAGCAGAAAGGAAACTGCAGATAAAAAAAAAAAAAACAGCACATAGCAGTTCTATTTGAGTCCTCCTTTGCTTTTTCAAGTTTTTGGGGGTTCTTATTTCAGAGTTCCTCCTACCCTTAAACTAACAGATATCCATGATGATGAAAGGCTTTTCCCAGCCACCTCCATTGCAGATTTTCCTGTTTTAAATCACTTCTCCATAGGCTGAAGTGGCAAAACCCAGCAATACTCAAACACTCTTTTCCCTTTCAAGCACTGTCATAGACTCCAGGTCAATTAGAGCTGGCAAAACAGAAAAGGCAGGTAGAACCAGAGTGACAGAGCCAAGCTTAGAGCCATATTAAAGCATGAGATAAAGCTCAGATGTGACAGGATTTTTAGACTAAATAACCTGCTCATCTGAGAGCTCTTCCCCATCTTTAGCTTGATCTTTTCTGTTCATATAGAGTAGGCTGCAAAGGTCAGGAAATATCAGGTAGAGAAATGAGCTCTTACAATCTTTGCTATTCCCAGGACACCGGGAGAAGGCAGCATCTTTCTGCGGTCCTCGGCACAACAAGCTTTTCAACAGCCAGCTTAGACATTTGAGAAACTCCAAATCCCTGCTGCACAGCCTTTGAGTTGCATAACCTTTGTACTGATGGTCGGTTTTGAAGGTTGTTCCGAGGGGTTTTCTTCCCTCTCCCCTCCTCAGTCTGCCTGCACAGCTCAGCTGCTAAAAGGCTGCCAGCAGGACTCAGTGTTAGAAATTGAGAGAGCAAAGCCTCCTGCTTCTTTCAGAGTATGAGCAGGGGAAGATTATTCCCTTCCTTGGAAGGAACAAAGTAAGAAATTTGAATAAGGCTCATCTCTCAGAGCTCTCTTTTAAGCTGCTAGGGTTTGTGGTTGTTTTTTTTTCTTTTTTGGACATTTTTTAGTAGGTTGATGGCTGTTATGCTTTGTATCAAACTGATGACGGAGCAGTGCTGGTGCCTCTTCCATTGGGTGAAAGGAGGAAAGAAGGTTACAACTGTGAGCCCTGAGTCCTGCATCAAAATGAGGGATTGGTGTAATCCCATTGGATTTGGGGCCTGAGCTCATGCCCTTGGCAGCATTTTGGTCCTTGGCCAAATCCCTGGGTTTGGGTCCTTGGCCTGCAGCACTCAGACCTTGGGTCTGGGTCTTTGGCAGCTTCAGCAGCAGAGCTGGGGGCTCCAGGCGGGCACACAGAGCTGAGCCCTGGGGGCTGGGCTCTGCTTCCCACCAAGAGCAGGAGAGCACGGATATGGGGGAACCCTCAGGCTTTAGGAGGTGTCATTTTTCGTCCTTGAGGTCCTTGTGATGTCTTATTTCACTTTATTTGCTGTTTTTATCATACTCTAACCTAACATACTTCTCAGCATCAGAGAACACTGTGTTATTGTGACATTTTCAAATGAAAACTCCATGGCAGTAATAGCTTTCTAAAGAGCATTCATTTAGCCTGGCAACATTTATGTGTGGCAGGGAAAAGAGGGGGGAAAAAACCCAACTCTACATAAAACTGGTGCTTTGAGCAAAACTCTGGGATGATTATTTAGCAAACACGCTCCCCTGTTAGAATGGCAGAGAGGAAGATTGCACATCCAGGCTAAATTACGCTTTACGGGGAGATGGCACAGAGTGGCTTTCTGCTGAGGTTACACTTAAATTATAGCTGTTGCTAAAGCAAACAGCTCACAGTTTAGATGTGAGTTTAAATTATGCGTCCGGCGGGCAGTATGTTTATGGAAAAAAAATAAAGTCAATAGATTACTGAATTGCTTCCACATTTGTAAAGGACAAAAATAGCTGTAGTAGCAGGGCATCAAAAGTGAGCCACAAACATCCATTATTCACCATTGTCCACTATTCTTGAGGAAAACAGCTTGGCTCCTAAGCACCCCTGGAGCCATTGCTGATGCTCAAATTGTGAAGTAACTGAATAAGTCTCTGACTCTTGAGCTTTGCCTTAAAAGAAGAGTTGTCTGATGCTTTGGGGAAATATGTTCATGAACACACGGAGCGTGATGGTGCATGGTTCTGGGTTGCTTTCTGGGGGGGCTGCTGTAGTAAGAATTGTTCACTTCCATCCAGGTGATGCGGGGTGCTTACAGCAAGGTACATCGTGTCCCTGCTGCTGGTGAGCTGTGGCTGGGGAGCTGCCTGTCTGCCTCTCCTAATGCACCAACACCTTCTGGGCCTTCCTCAAGCTCCTGATGCTGGAGTGTTACAGGGAGGGTTCCACAGTGTATCTCTTTGAATAGTGAATGTTTGAAACTGCTCTTCTAATACTGCTTTTCTGATTGCCTCTTGACTAAAACGAGGCATTTTTCTCTCCTGTACCTGGAAAATCTTTGTTTTTTTCCATTGTTGTTAACATGAGGAGCACAAAGTCTCTGATGAAGAAACAAGGAGTGTTATTTTATTACAAAGGGAGGTGTACGAGGCACATGCTTTGTCTGTTGTAGTAGAATTGTTGTAAGCAGTCCTACAAGAGACTGTGAGCATTCGTGCACTGCGTATTTACTACGTGCTGTCTAATTGTTTTTAATTAGAACTACAAGCCTTAAATTTGTGATCCAGTAACCGTAATGTTAGGATCATGGGGATGTTCTCCTCACCAGCCTTTTTATTACAACCGCAGTAAAAAGATAATGCAAGATTCAGTCAAGCATTTTCCGTGTAACATTTCAAGCTGTCTCTTAAAATGTACAAACACTTCTGAGCAAGGGAGATCTCTTTCCTCCTCCTCCCACCCTTGTATTCCTTTGTGCTAACTCCCCCCATGGTGCCTTTGATGGCAGAGCATGGATTCTGGCTTGTGATCAGCACTGCAGCTCAGTTCCTCCCTGCATCTCCTTTCTTCCTTGTGCAATGCAAACCATTTGGTCAGACTTAACACCCCTGCTAAAAGACGCTGGTTATCAAATAATCACCTGTCTGCTGTCTTTCAGTTAACGTTTTAGTGCCCCAGCAACAAGTTTAATCTAGAGGTTTAAAAAAAAAATAGAATGGCGGGGAAGAATGTGTTTGAAATGTATAGGAAATAATGTAAAGGTTGGAATGAAAAGGAAGAAACCACCTTGGAAACTTCTGGTGACCTTTTAGTAGAAACAACAGTGCATGTACAGCAGGGCTACAGAGCTTTTCAAGAGCTAGAAATGTGTGAATGTGTATCGTAGAATACTTTCTGAAAATATCTTCTTAAACCTAATGAACTTTCCAAGGAATGTCTGAAATGAAACATTAAGCATCGAGATGGTCAAATAGATCTTAAGTCTTGCACATGAAGCTGTCAGTGCTAAAGCCTTGAAATTAAGGGCAAAAAACAGAAGGTGGAGGCTATCCTAAATATTTTCCTTTGCTGGAGTGTAATGGGCCACCTTTGGGCTCACAGGGAGACACATAAAGATGATGCACTACATATTTTTTCCTGTCCATAATTACCAGCTTCATATAAAGCATTTTTGAGAGTGAGGAATGGCAGCTGCTGAGCAAATGTGTACGGAAAATTGAGGCAAATACTCATAAATGGAGAGCCAAGAACCAGAGGCAGGAGAAAGAAAACAGGAAATTGAAAGCATATGTCAAATGCAAAGAGTAATACTGTGTAATTGGTATAATGGTAGAAACTGAAAGGCTTCAGGTATCTCCAGCATGTGGATGTGTGAGACTCTGCCAGAAACTTCAGAATAGTGAGTGTTCTTCATTCAGAAGTGATGAGCAGAGGGTTAGGAAAAAGAAGAAAAATAGAAAAAAATGGCTGAGCAATAACTGCTGTACCAGAAAGTCTTTTCTCTTGTAGGTTCTTAGGCACACATCTTGTATGTGTTAATGAAGCCAAAAGATCCTCTTGATTTGTTCTGATACGGATTCTCATGATGGGAATGAAGCTCATGGAGTGTCTCCCAGTAGCAAAGAACTGGAGCGAGCCCATTTGCCTACAAGCTGCAGTGAGCTACCTCCAGCTCCTACAGCTTAATTGGCTCAGGATATAGCACCGGAGGACGGGTCAGAGGGACAGCTGTTTGTCAGGCTTATTGCTGACACGGGGCAGGTTCGGTGCCTAGTCCTCCTGGGGAGGAAACGCATCCCGTGTGTTGGGTGTGGGAGTGAGGGTGAAGAGATGGAGCTGGGCAGTAAATCCAGAGATAAACGACTTATGAAGATGGAAGCAGCCCGTAACTTGTCCATGCATAACAGAGAAAGGTTGAGATAAATAAGGAGATAATTCTTTTTTTTTTTTTCCTCAGGAAATGTAGAAACTGAGAGAAATAAGTAAGGGATATGGCATCTGTAGGGGAATTGTTGAAACTGTCTCAGCCAAGTGATGTTGCACTGAAGTACAATCACTAGGAAAGTCTCCTGGAAAACATTCACTAAAATATTAAGAAATGAAGAGAATGGTAATCAACCAGCTTTAATGTGCAGCACCAAACACAGGGAGGCCGAAAACCTTTTTGGCCTTTCTGGATTCTACTACAGTAGACTATGAAAACCAATAACGTAATTGTTCATTTCTTCCCTCTTATTTTTGAGATTTAAAAATATCAACATGAAGGGGGGAGAAGGAGGGATCCATAATTGTTTTACAGAAGCTATTAAAATGTGATATTAAAATAAGCTTAATGAATAGATATTAATATCTGGTTAAGGCTGCTCTGACCTCCCATCTTAGAGGTCCCATTTATGTCTTGTTTGATGAAAGTTTTCTGAGACTGTGAAGCAAAAGGGCAAACTGATTTATGAACAAGACTTATTGTTGCACTGGCAGATTTGTATAATGAGAAATATATTAAATCTAATGAAGGGAAAGCGTGCCTTTCCAAGGCAGTAAGTTTCCACCATGATTAAGTGATTCAATATCCCTCAGTGGATTAATTTAGACAATGTAGGAGGCATGCAGCCACTGTTGCAACCTCTTGCCCTAATGACAAATGTTGAGCAATGTCAAGTATTTGTTTTCTATTTCAAGCTGTGGTGATAAAGTGAGGGGACGTTTGCTAAATGATGAGTTAACAAGGCAAGTCGCCCTGATGCCAGCGTACTCGATGCTTGTGCTGGAAGATGCTTCTCTGTCGTTGCATGTTGCGTTGGAGAATGGCATGGCTTGTTCCATTTGACTAAACTTGGCTGTAAGCCTTCTTGAAATCTTGATGTTCTCTCAGTGAACCAACAGAGTACTGCTTGGGCAGCAGAAGCAGCAAATACATCCTTCAGATATATCTTCTGCTTTGAAGTATGAGCGGACAGACCTGTGTCAAGAGAAAGCGCAATGATTTTGGATTGGTTTGTTTTCTTTTTAATAAGATACCTTTCTCCTCTCACCACCCTAAAAATACTGATTAAAGAAAGGAATGCCTGTGAAGATGGTGGAAAACGAGGCCCAAGAAGCCAAACATTGATAAACTTAATTAAATTTCTTATGAAAACAGAGGCAGCCTGTAGTGATTACTGTATGTAACTGAGACTAATACTCCAATTAGGCTAATTCATCCCCTGGTGCCCCAAACACCATTATGAACTTAATCCATATTTCTTCTCATATGTCAACAATAGATTTCCTTAGTTTGGGGTTCTCCTGGTTGGGACCCAAAAGCAGCAGCTACTTTTTCATATGGGGGATGCTCTATAGGACAGATTATGTCCTGCTGGCTGTGGGCTGTCCTCCAGGGAGTCTCTTCTCTTTCTTTCCCAATCTTTCATGAGAACCCTGATATATACTGAACACTTAATGAGGCTAGTTCAAGGTATTATTAATTAGTGAATTGAGCAGTTGGAAGCATTATCTGTGTCAACACAGATGCACAATGGATGGAGGAATTCCATAGATTTTGGAGTGAGTGAGACCTGGAAAGGTGAAGCTCAAACTGTTCCTGTTGGTCTTGCCTGGCGTTGCAAACCTGACCGAGATGTCAGGCTTGTGCAAAGCAAGTTGCATCAAAACTGAAATAGTTGATCCCTCAAATACTGAGGGAATAAAAATGTAGGTTTGAAATAGCCTGAGTCCTGCTTTATTTATAAAATTTCTTTGAAGAGCACTTGCTGAGTCCCAGCTCCTGGTTAAGAGAGATGTGGGCTAAGGACTGTGCCAGGACAGACTGTGGTGGCTGTGTGTGCAACTGTCCATCAGGACACCGACCTTCGTTCCAGATCAGTGCCCTCCTGTGAACTTGCAGAAGTTTTAAGACATGTTTAAGCCTTTGACATCTCTGCACACATTTTCTGTTGCAAATGGAAACTCTAGTAGGAAGGTCAGAGACCAGCTCATGGCTGTTCTGTGCATCCAGGAGATAAATCATGAGCAAGACAAAGAGCAAACATCTAGCATCGTTGGCTCGTTTGCCTGTCAATAATGTAGACTTAGATCAGCTAGTTAGATACAGTGGCTGTACCAAATAAATACTGTCTCTGGCAATTAGCAGCGCTTAATTTTGAAAATGAGCTAATATAATCAATTATGTCTTTTAATTTGCCAGACAGTATCTTACAGGGTTTAATTTTCTGCTACTACACCTTACAAATTATCTTCAGGTGCTGTCTTGAATGTGATCGTTGATGCTTATTCTGAAACTGTTAGCACTGGAGGTGCCCCCGTGTTGGCAGCCTCCTCTGACCACCCTCAAAATGTCGGTGGTCCATGGCAAGGAGGTGGCAGAAGATGTCTTGGTCCAGGCAACTCTTTTATGTGTCATCAAAACTTTCTGGTTTCCACATCAATGGGTGTGAATCTGTTCTGCTGTTCTGTGAAATGTCTGGCGTGTCTTATTTTTATCTCATCCTTCTGAAGGATAATGCTATTTCAGGAGGTTTTACATGAGTAGATTAGAATTATTACCAGCAGGAGGATATGCTGTATGCAGATTGTGAATGGCATAAAGTGTGTGTGTATTTCCTTCCCTCCCTCTCTCTGAATCAGATAAGCTGTGCTGAGCTGTCTTGGGTTTGCACAGAACTTGGAATTGAGAGCTTAAAGAGTTTAAATTAAGGAACTGCCTTTTTAGGTAGGAATTGTGTTTTTCAATAAACTATTAACCTCCTAGTCTAACGCTTTATTCATGGCTTTGTCTAGGAGTAGATAGTAAATGCTTGGCACAGCTTTCTCTTCTGCATGTTGTCCCCCAAGCAGAGGTAGTTTGCCAGTGACCCAGCAGGAGAGAGGGGTGGGGAATGGCTGGGTGATGGAGGCCCAGCTGGGGAGGGGCACACGGCTTTGGGTGCAGCTGGTGGAGCCCAGGCTTACATCGTGTGTGCCCAGGGTTCCTGGGTGGGTGGCTGTGAATGGCTTCCTAGGTAAGATCTGGGGGCAAAGGGGCAGTTCTCTAGCATAGGGCACAGCCTATTTCCTAGGAGGAATCCTCACTTAGTGTGTTCTTGTCAAATTCCCTGCCCTTACAGAGATGAAGGGCAGTACTTCTCTGTTTGATCTCCCTGCTTCCTTCCTTCTAGTGCAGCCTTCCTGCGTGTCACCAGGCTATCCACTGCTCTTCAGGCTCTCTGCAAGACGGGCATGCTTGAAGGCAGGTGGGACTTCAGGGATGCCACTGCTCTGCAAGCAGCTCCTGAGAACAGACTCTCCCTGAATTTATTGCAAGAAGTTCTTAAGCTGGTATTCTTCAGTTCCTGTAAGGGTGGTAAGGAAGCTCCCTCCCTCTGTGGAGGGACACAGCAGGGCTCATGGTCTCATAGATGTTGCACAGTGCCTGATTCCTCTGTTTCTTTACCAAGGTGCCAGGTATTTGAGGATGACATGAAACAGGAAAGCAGTCTTACTTGGTCTCATGCAGTCAGGGTTTGAGAAATACATGGCGCTTTCTTTGGCTGTGCTTGTCTATCCAGAAAGCTTTGCTCGTGCCCGGCCTAGGCGCAAGAAAAACATTGAAATCATCAAAGCAATTATATTTATGTAAATGCAGTGAATGTGCTCCTCATTTTATTTGTAATGAGTGCTGTGATTGCATAAAAGCTGTGGTTGAGTAAAGGGCCAGTAGGCATTGCTGGCATTTGACTGATCTGCTCTGCTTGGAAGGAAAGCGTGCTTTCAAGCAATGTGCTAAGTTATGAGCCATAGACGTGGAGTCATCTCATTGAGAATCTTCATTTCCTCTTCAAATTGCCTCTGCTCAGCAGGAGACCCAAGCATAAACCCACAGGGTCAACAGCAAGCTTGCTCTGTGTTTCCAGGCTTCTTGTTTTGTGCCACAGTGGCAGCCAAGCTGAGCAATCTGCAGCACCCAGGACGTTTCCTCATAACATTCAACACCTCAGAAATTCCTGAGACATGTGTAAGGCAGCAGCAACTCAAATATTCCCTTCCCAACCTCGAGCTGCTTCACCAGCAGCCACCAAGGTCAGAAGACCAAATTTGAATGTAATAATAATTTTATTCAATTTGCAGAAATAATGTGATTTCCTAAAACGTGGGAATTAGCAAGTCAAGCCCAGAGAATTAAAATTGCCCAGAGGCTCTGATGCCCTGAAAGAATCCAGCAAAACTCCAACTCTCAAGTTAGTAACAGGCAGAACGCAGCATCTATTTTTATTATGACATCCTTAAGGTCAGACCAGCAATGGGGAGGGGAAGAAATTAAAAGGTAGTTTCTCCAAAGACACTATTTTACAACACTTTCTTTGCTTGTAGCTTGTTAATTTTCACAGCGGAGTTGCCTTGGGATGTGAATTAAAGAAACAGATGAAAAAAGTCTTGTGCCTCTAACTGTACTGAAGGCCCTATGCAGACTCCTGTGCCTTTGATGAGAAACATTAAACATTTTTAATTTAGCACATCAATTTGAAAATCTAATTTTTTTAATGCTTTGTAGCAGCAGACGCTTTTCACGGTGCTGTCACTACCACAGAAGAATTATGAGAAACTTGAACCGCGAAAAGTAAATTAGAAAAATCTCATTTCAGTTACTCTAAAAAGAGGGGAAATTAGATTTTGATTAAAATCACTCACACATACAATTTTAGGTAAACTAATTTAGCAAGGCTGACTATATAATTTTTTTGCTTGCCTCCATGTCCTTTAATAGCAGCTGTGATGGCCTCGTGCGAGCATCGCCAGCAGCCGGTGAGGAGGAGCGGGGACACGGGCCCTTCCCCTGGACCAGTCCCTGGGGCTGGGGAAAGGAGCTGCTTGTTGATGGGAAGTCCCAAATTGGTAGAATTTATCCTCGAAGTGTGCCATATTGCGTATATTTTTCCTTATCAATTTGCTCAACTGGAAAACAACCAGTGTCAATGTGAGCTGCTCAAAATTCTGAGGGCATTGAAGGGAACTTAAAGCTTTGACTTTGGGGACAGGTGAGCGGTTTGCAGAAGGCTCTCTGTTTTTATTCTAGTTCACGTTGCTTTGTGAATTCTCCATGAATTTGGCATGATTTTTCTGAAATCTTTGTCACTTTGAACTGTTGCCTGCATGATGGCAGCTCACAGCGTTTGACCTGCCACGAGAGCAGACTTTAAATGCATTCCTGTTTTTTGGTTGTTATTTGGCACACCAAGTATGTAGCTTAATTTTCCATTGCTTGTCGAGTCATTAAGAGCTTGGTTTACAGTGCAAATATTTCATGTCTGTAAAATTTTCATTGTTTTTGTTTGCACAGTTCCCATGCTTCTTGGTGGTTGATCTCTGTAAGCACTTTGGATAACTGAGTGCTGTAAGCAGGTGGGAAGCTGGAGGAAGGGAGGTGGTAAGGCTCTGAATCCGTGCCAGGATTTCCCTGGTGCAGTGAAGGATTGCACCCTGTGCTTCTGCAAACAAGCTGACCTGTGCATTTCAGGCTGGTGGAACCAATAAATGTTCCAGTGAAAGCAACCAATTCCGTATTTTACACCTTTTGATGACACTGTGGTCAGAGCATTATCCTCATCCCTTAAACAAATCTGACGTGGGACCAAAGTGATGTCTGGGTTGTGCTGGACCATTGCACAGGGATGAATTACGCCCATGGAGTCCCACAGAGCTGCCTTCTACTTTCTGCTCTCTTCCTTCATCAGTAACCCAGATGCAGTGGTATGTACTTCTTCCCTGGATGCTTGGATCAACTGAAGTCAGCGAGCTTTTATCTCTTTTCTGCTTTGATTTAATTTGAATACCCTTATAGCAGAAATACCATGATCAAAGATGAAATGCATAAAATGCTAAATGAATTTATTTGGTCCTAATATTCATGAGATATTTGTATGATTTTTTTTAACTCCAGAACCAATGTTTGCAAGAATATATCAACAGCAAAGTTTAGGATGACCTTGGAGGTGACAAGGCCCATTTTCCCCATCACTCCCAGTTTCTGAAGCATGAGAAATATTAGTCAAACTTTTTTGACCTTTTTTTTGACTCAATCTACTGTTGTTCATTTGCGTCTGTGGGAGCAACAGAATGTCCCTGTGGGTGAACTCCCAGCTCAGCTTAGCACTGGGATCTCCAGTGGAAGAATGCAATTTGTACCCGTGGTGAACCTGCCCCGTAAATGTGATTTTTAAGCCTTTTTACTGCTGTAGCTTTTAAACTGCTGGTGTTGTTTTACCCATCTTTCACAATATGCTTCCTTTTTATTAGCTTGTTCTTGCCTTTTAAGTATATGATTACACTATTCGGGAGTTTTATTGTAAGATCCATAAAATAAGTAATTTACAAAGAAGCTTAAAATCGGTTTTATTTCATTAATAACTATTTCCAGCGTCATGGTTCTGACCTAACCGTGAGCCAGCCGAGGGAGCTGACCTCTGGCGGTGCTGGGTGAGAGCTGGGTGGATGGGCTGAGCCCAACAGCACTGGATGAAGCCTTAGCAGACAACTTTTACAGGATGGCTACACAAAATCTTTGAGGTGTCCTGAGGTTATCAACTATAAATTAATCTGAACACCCCGCACACTGAATCTTTCTGCCTAAGCAAACGTGGCTCACAGTTGGAGGCCATCAGCATCCCATTACTATGAGTGTGAGCAGAGCTATCTGTGGGTCTGCCAAGGCTGATATTTATTTCCTTTTCTGTGTGTTCCTGTGGCCAGGAGCCCAGAGGAGCCAGTGCCCTTTCCGTTCTGCCCTGCAGCCGTTTTGCAGAGCAGCGAGTCACGTTTGCACGGAGATGCAGCCAAGCACATGTCCAGAAGCCGTGTGTTTGGCAGCTCCTAGAAGGATGCAGGCAGGAGCTGATTAATGCCAGCTGAATCTGTGGTGATAGGAGTCAGCACGATGATGCTGCCCATGGAAACCAAAGCTGCTGACTGCCACTGCTTCCTGCTCGCAGGCTTTAATGCGTTGTCACTCATCTTGGCTTTGCTCCCACTTACACCTTCCTAAATCTGGAGTAAACTTGTTTGTTGATGAGAGCCAGAGGCCATTAAGAGGAACTGGAGCCAGCAGCCTGTTGCCCTCCCAAGGAATGACCAGCACAGCACATCTCTGCTGTGTAGGAACGTCAGTGCAGCGTCCTGCCAGTAACTGCAAGATGTTCATAGCTGCAGAAATTAAAAATTATCTCTAGCAATAGGTCAGTGGCAACTTTCCCTAGGATGGAGCAGCCAGGCACTTCAGTGACTGACAGCAACAGTCAGACAGGCAGTTTGATACTGAAATAGAAGGTAAAAATTTATGGCATTGCCATTAGCTGCAGTAGTAATAGTGCGGATAGCCATATTGGTAGCTGTCATGAAAGTATTAAATCCAAAATTACTCATTGTTATCAGCACTGATAAAAATCTAGCTATCAAATTCTTAAAATGGTATCTGGAATGATGAGCTGTTGGTCTCTGTTATCGTTGCTGATTGGGGACAGGCTGCCTCTGGATGTGCCTGGCCTCCTGCCTCGTGCTCTCTCCCTCAGACAACGTTCAGAGCCCAGCACAGGGAGCAGCAGCTGGGGTCTGCAGGCAGATGTGGGGAGCAGCGGGTTGGTGAGATGGCTGTGATGAGTGTGATCAGCAGCAATCCCAGCGCACAGCTGCCTCAGCACCCCCTAGGCTTACAGCAGCCAGGTTCTGTGATGTCTCTGCCCGGTGTCCCCACCACCCCTGAGGCAGATGTAGCCCACAGCTTTACTGGCATTCAGAGAATTTTGAGGCTCCTTCCAGTCCCAGGCAACCCATTTCTCCTCTGTGCTTTCTGAACTCTACCCTGCCCTGTATGGCAGCAGCATTTCAGCCTAAGGGCACTAATTTGTCTCTGTGTGTTCATGATGTTATGTGACTTCATTTGGTACCGAGGGCTGGAGGTCCAGCCACGCTGCTGGTGGTCTGGGTACCCTTTGTCCATTGCATACTCCTCACCTACTTCAGAGGTACCCAGAAGGCCTCACATTTAAGACACTGAATAGTGCCAAATGCTCTGAAAACAAGGATAAGGCCATGAGATGTTCATTGCCAAAATCTGTTCAAAATGTCACTGCCTTGCCTTCCTTACCAGCAGCCTGCTGGTGGAACAGGATGTAGGGATGCTCCAGAGCAGCGCCAGCCTGACCTAACTCCACGTGCTTCCTGCAGCAGCGAGGATGGAGCCAAATTTTGTGCTAAAGCATATGAGGAGAGTTCATGTCTTCTGTTTACCAGCAAAGTTTTCAAGGACAGTAACTTTTGGAAACGGAATAATTTAAATGACTGCAGCTATTTTGAACACAAATCTTTTCTATAACCTGAGAGCTGGTTTCTTGCCTGCTGCAATGACATGCTAAAAGCATAAGGCACATGTAGGGGGAGCAGGAAGGCAGGGTTGTTATCTCAATTTTACAGATGAAATCTGACATGCAGTGGTGATTGGGTGATTTTTCCCCAAACTACCTAGGCACTGGAAAAAAAAATCTCAAGACATGAACGGAGATGCACCCAGTGACTGCAGCTGCAAGGTGATGCTCAGTCTTTAGATTTTCATGTTTGCTGTTGGGTGGAGGGGCTCGAATGGAGACAGTGAAGCTGCTGGTGCTGTGTTAAATGTTTGTGCAAGTGCTGGCTGGGGAAAGGTGATGGTTGAGAGCCTGGAGTCCTTCAGCACATTTAATGAAGATCTTTTCGTGTTGCATCACCCAGGGCTAGCCAAGCAGTGTCTGCACACACTTGATTAACCTGAGACCCCTCGTGTCTGCCCCTGGTGTGTGTGTGCTCAGTGAGGGCTGGAAGGCAGCAGAGCAAATCAGCTGGCAGCCTCTCTGCTGCACGCAGCTCCTTCATCTGCTGCCAGTGCCAGCTGGAGGGATGTAAACACAGGAGGGTTTTTGCATATGGGAAAATACATCAGGAGAAGGGGTGTGAAACCTCCCTGCAGGGTGGCATAAATTATCTGTTAAGAGCTAGACTGTGGCCATCACCATTACCTGAATTATTGGTCTTTAGTCTGAGTAGCTTCAAAGCAGGCTCTGTTTTTTGTGTATTACCCCTTCATCCTTTAATATTTAGAAGATGAAAGGAATGATTTCAAGCACCGGTGGGGAATTTAGGCAGGAACAGAACATTCTGTTACTTGTTGTGTAGACAAAGGATGTCGGTCTTAATTAAGGTAGAAACAGAGCACAGGAACACTCCTTCCTAATGGCTGATGGGATCTGCACGAGGACAGTTTACCTGTTGTGTTTTGAGCAACCCAGGCTGATCGCAGGCCTGTGGTCTTAATTCTGCAGCTCGGTTTCTGATAAGCTGTCAGCCATGCCATAAAGCAAAGCTGCTGAAAGCTAAGTTAATGGGTGAAGTTTATAATCTCATTAATAATTAGAAATTAGTAGACTTGATTTTTTTCAAAATCTCCAGTAACAATAGCAGCTAATGTCCATTTGGGTGGCTTTGTGGTAGACCAGAAAGCAGCTTTTGTGAGGCATAACTGTGTACAATGCCAGGAGAAATGAGAGCTAATAAAACAGAATATACATCACCCGTTTACATTTATTGCACATTAAACCTCGGCGCGCACGAAAGATAATGACAGATGCAAATTGAGAGCACTTGAGCAGTGTGTCTGTCAGTGGGAAACGGGCACAAAGCCAAAGACCCAGATTTTCACCAACCACATGCCTTGAGGTGGGGTCAGGGATGAGCCAAGCTACAGAGCAGGGACTGTTAGACTGCAGCTTAACCCCGGTGGGAAGCCTGCTGGTGCCTTTCCTTCTGTTTTGCACCTGGATTCTTGGCAATCCATTATTTGCACTGGTGGGACTGAAGCAGGTGCCCCAACACCACCTTTGTACACACAGAATTCTGATCCCCAGAGAGCCTGTCCTGGGCTTTCTTCTTCCTTATTCTTCAAATACAGTGTTTACTCTTAGATCACTGTTCTTCATTCAGTCTGCTCCTCTAATGCAAAAACTTCAGATGGAAAAAGAAGAGCAAGATGAGAGTTTCTGCACAGCTGGAGCACAGCTACAGTGCTGGAGAAACATCTGGATGGGACACAAAGCACTTAAGGTGACAAGTGAGCAAGTCAACAGGTCTCCATCAAAACAGCCACCTGGACAACGGCCTGGAGGTTTCATCCTTGGTCAAGTATTTATTTCCAAGAAAGAGTTCTGGCACCCGGGCTGGAATGTTTGCCTTCAATCTTTGTCTCTCCCCCTCCTGCGAGCGAGTTGCTGCGAGAACATCTTGCTGCTTCCTTTGCTGTTGCTGTGCCAGAGATAAACAGCCCGTCAGTGCGATGCTGGAAAGGAACAGAGAAAGGAGGCTGGAAGTACTTTAATTGCTGGGAGTGCTTGTTTTGTGTACGGTGTGATTGCTTCCTATGATACAGTAACTTCTTCTCTTTCCCTATGCAAGTGCAGTGTTTGTATTTATCACGATGAAACTGGAGCAGCAAATTAGAGAGGGAGCGGGAGCAACTGCATTGCTCTATTTGTAAGCAGAACTGGCAGCGTGTGCGAAGGAGCAACAGTTCTTGTTGCAAGCTTATTATGGATTTTCTCTGCAGAATTCTGGCTTCCTTGGCCCTTCACTTTTACTTCCTGCTCTTAATTAGCTTGTAAAAGACTGCCCAAGCTCCTGCCAAGTTTAGAAGGGTTGGATGCCATTATTCCCATTTTACAAAGGAGAAAAAAATGAGATGTATAGGAGCTTCTAGCTGTGAATGTTGGTCGATAGCATTTTTTTTTAATACTGCACATGTGTTAAGGAAAATCAGGTGCAGAGATGGTGAGGCCAGCCCTGCTCTGGCTCCGAGTGGCTCAGAGCAGCCGAGGGCTCACGAGGTGCATTCCAGGCAGGGATCCATCTCCAGACCTGGGGCAGGTCCTTGTGCAGCACTGGGGCCTCTGCTGGTGGGAAGGGCTCTGTTTGTGTTAGGTAACATTTCTTTAATCACCTTTTCCGTTTGTATTTCTGTGCTTCGTGCTGCCTGCTAGGGATCGTTAAGCAATACTCCAGCTATCACCGCATATCACTTAGCGTGCTCCGCTCTAATAAGCTTTTGTAAATAAAACCCGGAGAGATGAAAAGGCCAACGCCTGATTACGAGCTACCAATTTTGTCTCATTAAGTTCTTATAAGGGGAAAAAAGTAAATAGAATCTTTATCAATCTCATACACTTACAGCGCTGAAGAGAGAGCTTTCCACATTCATTAAGGAGGATGCTGAGAATAGAAATGTGTTCCAGGCACTTCTGTCTTATGAAGTTGTTAAGGGATGTTTTACTGATGATCAGCCTTCGCTTCAATCAAAAGATGAGAAGGCAAAGATGGAACCAGAGGAATTGTAAAATATTTATCTGCAGTGGTTGGAAGGGGCCAGTACACGACGGTATGCCACGTTCACTTGTCAAATGTTGATATTGGCAGCCCTCCTGCATACTGAGACAGGAATAACTTTCCTATTGGAACTCACTGCACTTCTATTTCAGTAGCTGTTGCATAGAACTATCAATAAATGTGGAAAAAGGTAAGAGAGGAATGGTATGTCGCTGGGTTGAGCTGACATCTATCTGCTGATCAACAGGAGCCACCTGTTATTTTGTATTTCTTTATTTCTTGCAAAAGAACCAGCCTTGAAATATCATTTACTCCCGTGCCCATCTTTTAGCATCCGTGCTTTCTTGAATTATGTTATTAGAATCATCAGTTTAAAGGACAAAATTACCATTGTGGCCGATTTTGGTAACTATTTCAACTGAGTCATCCGTAAGAACTCACAGAGCAAAACTAAAGCCAACCTCAACTCTACTGGATGAATAAGGGAAAGCTCCCTCTTTGCAGGGGTTTTCCTAAAATTTAGGGTGATGTTTGCCCCAAAAACTGCAATTAGCAAATGTTGGCCAACTCTGACAGACCCTGGAATTTTCATCAGCAGTTTGAAATCAGGGCAGGGCTAGCAGCCTGCATGTGTGTGCTTGCTTTGCCAGTCACACACTTGCATTTTAATACATTATAAATGCATAAAATCCACCAGGCTTTTTCTGTCTTCCATTATGCTCTCTCCTTTCATCTTGTGCTTCCATGCTTCAGTGTTTTTTCCTTCCCTCATGAAGACAAGCAATTCATTCACGAGGTAAATTCATGAAAGAGATGAGTAGAGATGACTTAGTCAACTAATTTCTTGTGGGCGTCATAGCACAAGTGGATGATTTAAAAAAAAATAATAGCTTTTTCTTTTGGTGAGGATACTGTATGGAATTTTTCTCTTTGCTTTTCATGTTTCTTAAGTTCTACTTGGTCTTTTTTAACCTAGTCTTCAAAGCTCTGACCCCTATCATTTCTGATCATCCTTTTCATCCTATTCAGGAACAAGAACAGTCTTCCCCATGGGGTGCAATGGCACAGAGCTTAACCTTTGCCATTCTTTTAAATACTGAACAGAAACCATCCATTAACAGGAGCTGGGTGAAACCTGCACTCCCTAAAACTGTTTGGCATTATGAGATTGACATCTCTGACCTCTGCTGATATTTGAGAGCTGACCATTTTTCTGCTGTGCCATTCTCTGAAGGCAGCTGTGATGCTCTGCACACAGAGTGCTCCGTGTTCCCAGGCTGCTCAGGAGCTGGGGGGGCTGAGAGGCAGGAAGGCTCTGCCTGGTGGTGAAAGCTGGGCTGGTGGCTCAGCCGCATTTCCTGCAGCCTGGTCACAGTGCCCTGCCCGGGCTGTCCTCCTGCTCCCTGCAGTGTGCTTGTCGTGGCTGCAGCCTCTCTGTGCTGCCTGCTGTCCTCCATCCCCTTCGTGCTGTGCAGAGCCATTTTCCTCCTGTTCGTGGGCTTTGGGGCCAAGATGTGCTCAGCCATCTCAAGCTGTAGTATGTGAAGCTGATGCTACAGATGCATGGAGAAGGGTTTTGTGAAGCAACGAGGCTGTAGGTTCTGCTGTGCCCAGTGGTACTCAGGTCTGGAGGGCTGCTCCTTCTGCTGTGCTTTCAGTGAGGCTGCCAAAGCAGGGATACTGTGCACCCATCAGTACCACTGAGCTCAGCAGCAGCACCAGGAATACAGATGCACTGACATGCTGATGGCAAAGGCACACATGCAGGTGTCAAACTTAAATATGGCTTGTGAAGTTAAACAATACACAATTTCAATCTACAGGCAATTTGATTTAAGATTTTTCTTCTTCCATCAAGTGTTTGCCATAGCGTGGTGCCCGGAACAGTAAATGCAACAGCACCACCTTTGGGTCCTGGAGCAAAACGCACCTCAGCCCCAACTGAAACCCCTGCTTTTCTGTGTAGCAGACTTATCTGCTGCATTGATGAAGATTTAATATGAATAGTAAAACTGGGGAGGGGGGAGGAACTGCTGCAGTGCTGAAGTAGCCTATCACAGGGTAGAGGCAATGGCAGGTCCATAGCTATCATATACATGATGTCTTGATGCTGGTAGTCAGATGGTAAGCACAGAATGCAGAGACAAATGCAGGCTGTGGGCAATATCAGGAGCTAGAGTTACGCGAGGGTGGATTTTTCCACTTCTGATTCTTATTTTTGCATCTGGTAATAATTCATGCTAATGTTATGCACTTGACCAGAGGCATTGTAATCACAGTGATTAGCTGCATGAATATGAGCCAGGTATTTTTTTTCTTATTGAAAGAAGGATTTGAACCTTTCCCTTGCAGAATGCGCAAGTGTGAGACTGCATCAGATGAGTGCACATGGCTGTGCAAATGCACAAGCATGCAGATGTGGTGGTTGTGTTGATGGGCATGGCTGGGCACCGCCACCGAGCTGCACACGCCTGGGTCTGGGCAGTCAGGCACCTGCATGGGCGAGTGCTTGTGCCAACGTGTGCTCATGCAGCTTCATGCTGGTGATGTGTCTGTGTGCTCTCGGTGACGTGCTGCTGTCTGGTTGTGTTTGCATGGCTATATGGAGAGTATGCACAGATAGATGCATGCATAGATGTGTTTGCATGGCTATGTGTGCTCCAGTATGCACAGATATTATACTTGCTTAATAATGAGATCCCTATACAGCTCTGTACATGGGAAAGTGTTTGCACAAATATCAATGAAGTTTTAAAAATTCTCCACCAAAAGCAATCCTGAATGCGCTGACAACACTAAGCGTGAGATTCCTGAGCGGAACGTTTTTTCCCTCTGGAAAACAAAACAAAATGAAAAGCTCCAAACAAGCGAGTAAATGAAGTAAAAATACTTTTCCTTTCATATGTGCAAGGTGAAATCTAAACCTTGTTAGCTCCTACTCTTTCCCATGGTCCAGGAGACTGGAGCTCGCTAATCACAGGGGATAAACCGGAGAAGTCTGCTAACAAGCCTTCAAACTGACAGCAGATTTGGCAGGGTTGCTGTGCTGCTGTGTTGAAGATCTTTAAACTTCAGAGGTCGTTATCCTCTGACCTTGGAAAAAAACCCTGGCAGATGCCCATATGTGCTGGCTGCACAGGTCTCACTTAATTGGATGCACGAGTGTGCAGAGGAGCACCTGGCACAGCTTGAGGGGCTGGCTGCACGCTTTCTGATGTTCTCTCTGCTTTGATGCACTGTTACAGGACAAGGGACAGCTTGCACTTGTGTCCATCTCCAGGATGGCTTTAGCCTCACCTCCCACTGAATGTCAGCTGCAGGTCTGTCTGCCCTGGACTCCAGCAGGCTTTAAGACAGATGTAGCAGAATTCTCTGCTTGTAGGTATTTGTGCAAATGCAAATACTGCCCCAACCTTGACCTTCTGCATGCAGCATGCACAGGATCTGCAGTTAGCAAACTGCAAAGCACCTCTTTGCATTTCTTGTTTGCATCCAGCCTCATGAGTTCATCCCTTTACGCTCAGACTTGCAGCTCCTGGGAGCTCAGTCCTGCAGCACTATTATCTTTCAGCCCACTTAGCTCTCAGCAAGGTCGTTTCCTCACCCTTCCTATGTCCTGTCATTCTCCCTCCCCGTGCTTGCTTTGATGCAATTGATTTCATTTCTGTTTCTCGAGTCTCCAAAGGGTTTTTCTCAAATCCTGCCAAACATGCTGTAGTCGTGCACCTCTCAACGTTTTTCAGCTCGGCTCTTGTTACAACCCTTTAATTGAAAAGGCTCCTAAAAGGTACCACTGGATGCAAGTGTAATTTGAACGTCTTTTTTTTTTTCTCCTTGTAGTTCATTTGTATTTAATGCTTAAAGGGATGAAATTAGTGAAGTGGGGTTTGACCTACTCACTCCCTCCCGCACCTCTCAGATCCAATGGCAAGAAGTGAGGATGTGCCTACCCACAGCCACACAAGGAGACAAACACCCTGGGGCAGAAAGGATGAAACCCGGATTCGTATGGCTCCATCTTACGCTGCCCCTGCCCCGTGTGCTTCCCATGGGTTCTGACACTGGAAGCCTGAGCACAGCCCTGATCCCACACACAGCTTGTCAGAGCAGCACTGTGGTCCCAGCCATGTGTTGTCAGACTCCCCCGGGTCCTTCTGAGGTGCACGGAGGGCTTTGAGCTCTGCTCGGAACAAGCTGCGAGCACAGCACGGTGCTGGAGCTCAGCCCCAGGACAGCATCTGCAGCCCCTCGCCCCCCTGCAGAGGGTCCCCGAGGCCCCCAGGGGGATCTGGGTGGTCCTGGGCGTGAGTGGAAAGCACCGAGCAGGTTCATAGCACTGCACTGATAATTTGGAGTCCCTGTGAGTAATAGATCACAGCACAGAGCCGTGACACCGTCCTGTCCCAGGTGCTGTGACTTCCCTGCCAGCCCTCTGACCTCAGTGCCTGTGCCCTCGGGGAGGCAGCTGTCACTGCTCGGTGTTAGGCCCTTCGTTAGTGGCACTTCCAGATCGCGGCCGTTAGAACCAATTATTGGCTGAGTTATCAGTAAAGGGCAGCGTGGTGACAGCAGTGGGTGAGGGCGTGAAGCATCCAGGAGACATCTCCAGAGTTCCCTTGTAGGAGGGGGATGCAGGGAGGAGGGAGCAGGCAAATGTTGCTGCTTCCGTAAGATTTCTTCAGGGAAAAAAGGAAGCAAATGAAGTGGAATAAAAGCTGCGAAATGGAACACCCCTGACAGTTTGCTACTGAATGCTGTTTTTCATTTAGAACCAAGAGGGAGGTTCCTAGCGGGGTGGAATGAGAGGCACACAAGTGTAGGTGCCATCCCAGAGATGTTTCAAACAATGCGTTCAATTGAAGAATTGATGCGATTAGCTGGAATTACACAAAGATGCACAAACAGCCTTGGCAAAACGGCATAGAGCAAAAAAGGGGGAAAAAAATCCACTGCTTCAGTGTCTGATGCTATTTTGTCTTTTGATGTTTGTTTTCTGTGCGGTGCCAGCAATTTCTGTCATCTCTGGTGCACGTTGCCAAGTCCATTATTTGGGATGATTCCTGCTTTAAATATTTTTAGCTGTAGCGGATCTTTAATCACGGGGAGATTGTTTTCAGGAATGATTATGTGCATCCAAAAGCAAATCTGAAGGTCTGATCCAAAGCATTTGTGGTCATTTTGTAGCCAAGGGACAAAGTAGGAAGGATGGGGCCAACTCAAAGGCCATTGAGAAAAAGGATGTTCCATTTGGATGAGACAACTGATCCTGAATCCCAGGGGACTTTGGACCAGCAGCGATAACTTTGACTTATGATCAGAGAAAGGGGTCCATTCTCTGAAATCTATGATGGTGGCAATGTTTGTACTGTTCCATTGGCTTTGCTAAGGAAATGGCAAGCTGGAGAGCAGAAAGATAACAAGCTTGTCTTATTTCATTCCTAAGGTTGTCGGTAAAGTTGAGCAACTTTGAGCAGTCACGTTAAGAATTTGGGAACCATGGCTCTAAGTGGAGCTAAATGAGCCACTGACCTTGAATTGCTTCCCTGTGTGAGGCCGATCTCAGGCAGCATATGCTGGTAGTGGAGTGCAAAGCCTGCGTGAAGTTTACTGCTGTGTCAGTGTGTGCCAAAAACCTGTAACAATGCTTCCTCCGTGTGAGAGGCTTGGAGTTCCAGATAAGCACAAAACCTCAGATGATTATCTGGATCAATTTTGCAATGTAAAATTAATATGAAAACTTAACAAGAGCGCAGCTTCCCTAACAGCCTCTCAGCATGACTCCTATCGATTATTATTTCTATTAGGGAAGCACCTGTAGTTACCTACTGAAATTAAGCCAGACATACTCAAGCTTAAAATCTATAGCCAGGGTTTACAAGCTCAATGTGCAGACAACGTGCATTCATGGGATTTCAACTACAACTGAAGTGACAAAGATTAAGGATTTGTACATTAAAGAACCCAATCCAAGTTGACTTTTAGAGTAGATCGAGTGCATGGCATCAAACGTGGTGTGGCTGCATGGCACCGCGGTGACCCTGTGCTGTTCCCTGATCCAAGGGAAGTGAAGGCAAGGCAACCCCACTGCTCTCTTTTTCTCTAGATGGAATTAAAATTGCTTTGGTTGTGTGTGTGTGTGTGTGTGTGTGTGTGTGCCCGTGAGGTTAAATGTGGTTTAACTAAATCATTCTGAATTCATGTTGTTAGCTAATTAGGATCAACATTGCTAAGAATCTCAGCATTTCTCAGGTGGAAAACATGGGCAGAGCAGGGAGACAAGCGAACCAGCTCGTTCATCAGCCAAGAATGTCTTTTCTGCCAGTGAAACCAGATGTGCTTCCATTTTGCTGTCCACCCTTCTCTGAGCCTGCTGCTGTGAGCAAACAATGAATTGAGAAAAGAAGGAAGAAACCAACTCCGCAGGATATTTTGGGCCTTCCACACAACGAGCTGGGACTGATGGTCTGGTCTGGGTCCTGCATGGACACAGCAGCTGGCTCCTGCCTCACCCCAGGGCGTGTGGTCCATCTCTGGGCTGTGATGCTCAGCCTGGGCACATCCCCAAGCACAGCTGTGCCTGTGACATCCCAGAGCTGTCACCTCTGTGAAGCACTACGGCCCTGCACCACTGGGATGCTGCCAGCCCCAGCACGCAGTACGCATGCCCAGCTCTCTGTAACAGCAATAATTCAGGCAACCCTGAGTGATCCCACTGCCCTGAGAGCCCAGGGAGCAGCCTCAGGGCTGTCCCTATCTAACAGGAGCTAATCTTTCCCTGCGAGAACGCTGTCTGCTCGCAGCTGGGCGTTTTACTGCGAAGAGAAAATTACAGCAGCCGACAGGACCGCATTAGTTACAGCAAATTAGCCTTGGGAGCACTCGTAGACAAACAGGCAAGCAGGCTCTGAAGGAGGTGAGATGCGGGATGGTGCATGGATCCCCATTCCTCAGTGCAGAGCCAGAGCCTTGCTTCAGCTCGGAGCGGTGATCTGGTAAGAGGCGTTGCTCAGAACGGGAATTTGCAGTGCAATGGCTGCGGGAACTTTTGAAGAACGGGAATTGGAAACCAGAAGGCTAATTCCTTGTCTCTTTTGCGGAAATATACAGGAGAAATTCCATTCTGAGTTGTTACAACGTATGCCAGTCAAAGGGAGCTGTGAAACAGGCTGAGATGAGGCACAGCATATTCCTCTTACTGCTGTTGCTGCAATTGTTGCAATCTAGTGCTCAGCAACCAGTCCCTCACTGGCTCAGCTATCTGCCTGCCTCAGGAAATTGATAAGTGTGACTGAAACAATCTTCTGGGTAATGTTGATTCCCACCAACACTAAGTAAAAATTAAATGTATTAGGGAGAGTTTAAACTCATGTACTGGATGGTTCCAAGCGTGTTTTTGCCTTGCACAGAGCTGGGATAACCTCCTCAAAAGTGGACGTGGTTGATATCATAAGCATTTGGGGGCAAGGACTGGTGTTTTCCTTTGTTTTCCCAGCATAATTTCATGTTCTGTCTGTAGATGCTGCCAAAACAAACACAACTGCGTCTTGACATGCAGAGCTGGAGTACAGGGGCTGCCCTGGGTCAGCACTGAGCTGCAGCAGAAGAGCTAGGAAGAAAAACATCTCCTCTTGCTTGAACAATCATCTGATGCCTAGTTGTGACTTAATCCCGCAAAGAAACAGCGTGTGAAATACCACTGGTATCGCTGGGTCCAAGCGAGTGTGTTAGAAGCTGACTGTTAAATCCTGAACATAATCATGCACTTAAAATCTAAGGTGTTGTATACACGTGCTGAAACGATGGCTCTAATGAAATTGGCCCCAAGAGCATAATCCATATTTCAGTATTCATTAGCCTCCTTGCTTTCATGATTACACTAATCCCAGGAAGGAGGCAGGGAGAGACGGCTGAGGTAATCCTGCAAATGATCTTTATTTAAAAATACATAGAGAGAGAGTTTGGGGCTGACATAGAATAAGTATTAAATACAACCAACAACCCCAAAGCAAACCTGAAATGAACTGAAGCATTTTGTTTTCATTTCCTGCTCCCTTTTTCCCTTTGTGATGTCGCAGCTTTTCCGTGGTGGTGCAAATGCCAGCGAGAAGGGCTCCAAGAAAGAACTGCACTGTCTGCAGATGGGCTGACACAGCGTGATCCCTGCCCTGCCCGGCCCCACCTCGCTGCTGTGATGGAGCCAGCTGGGTGCACTGATTGCACAGCGCAGGGAAAGGAGCCCTGCTGCGGGAGATCAGGCAGCAAGTAGAAACCACTGGGATGTTATCAGCTTTGTTTTCTGCTCCTAGAACCAAAACACAGCCTCATAGCAGACACTATGAGAAAGACAGCTTCTGTCCCAGCTAAAAACTAAGACAAGGAAGAACCTGGGGCTGGACCACGGGAGCAGGTCTGTTGCAGAGCCCAGTTTCTTCCATTGCGCTGCTGTTGCAAGCCGAGGTTTTTGCAGTTTTGCAGAAACCTGAGGCCGTGTGCTTCTTTGGGAACACCACTCACCGTTTGTTTTTTGTTCTTCCCTTGTTTAAACCCCTTTTGGCTTCTAGTTAGGAAACAGAGCTATAAGACAGCAACCCGTCTCCCACCAGCAGCAGACAGCTGGGTAAAATTTACTGAGCGAATACTTCTTGGATTGCAAGCTTTTAAGGATAGGCAGGAGATGTTCAGAGTCTCCGAAGGGATTTATAATGTTGCCAGTTTTTGTGATTCCATCAGTACAAGTCTCTCAATATTTACTGTTTGTTCTTAAGGCTGCGTTTGTTGCAGAGATGTGATTACATGTGAATCTCAGCATTGTGCACTTGTTTCTTTACAGGAAGGAATGTTTCTAACCCTTGTAGATTTAGAGAAAAAATGGAAAATGTGTCTTGCCTGTACCCTGGGGCAAATAGAACGAAATCCAAGCTCCAAGTCTAAAGATATTCCATAAATTTAATCAGACTTTGCATTTTGAATTATGCCTTTGACTCATGATAGCCTCAGCTGAGCCGTGTGCTGCCTCTGTGTCTCAGTTTCCCCATCTGATTGTGCCTCAGGCAGATTGCTGCCTCGATAGCACTGCGACCACTCCAGAGGAGGAGTTCTGTCGGTTATTAGAGTCACTCAGTCCTAAATCCCTAATGCTTTATGTATGTTTATAAGCCTACACGAGGGGAATGTGATTTAGAACCTCCCGATTCGAGCTGTGATGGGATGGGGATGCAGCAGAGCAGTTTCATCCATCTCCTCTCCTACCAGAGCCAGCAGTGCCGGGGTGTGGAAGCTGTTCCAGAGATGTTCCCCATATTCCTATTTCTTATTGCCCCGTGGCCACAGTGGGTCCACAGCCCGGCTGTGTGCTAGCGGTGTGCTAAGCCACAGGTCTTTCTACCCTCTGGCATCGCAACTGTCTTCTCTAATGTAATTAAAATGATAATTATTCCCCATCCAGAACATTTTTGCTTACTTATAGTCTGTGGAAATATTAAAGTTGATTAAACGCATATGCTGCTGGTAGATAGCTCCTCTGATCGCATATGGAGTGGTGAAAGGTTAGCTGAGGGAGGACAAAACACAACACAGTGCTCTGCTAAAGCAAAGGCAGCAGAGAAATCCGGGGTCTGTAGCAGCGGGAAGACCACCCACCTTCAACCAAACGGCCTCTTTGCATAAGGTAGGGGTAAGGTGGTAGGGGAACAAGCCTACTGCAGCTCCTTGAGGCAGCTGGGAGAGTACTTCTTACCTCTCTCCCTGGCAGAGACTGAATGTTTGTGCTGCCCAGGTTTGTACAGCCAGGAGACAACCCCAGCCCTCTGCCCTCACCAGGTACCAGTGCAGTTGCTTTGCTCGGTTTCCCATGGTCCGTGGTGTGCATGGTCCCAGTTCTGAGCAAAGTGCAAATGCAGAGGGATGTCATGCACAGGCAGATGCCAGACAGGTCTGTCTGTCCATCTGCCTGCTTGCCTGTGTATCCATATGTCTGGCCATCCATCTATTCCTGTATTTATTTGCTTGTCCTACATATCTCTGCTCACAAGCCTGATCGAACAAACAGAACCAGAGAGGCAACGCAGCTACCAAGACACCTTCCCTGCACACTGAGGTTATCAAGCAAGGTTTGAGGTGCACACCAAACCACCACCCTGGCTCAGAAAGCTGCTTCAGGGCTGAGGGCAGCGTTGGCACCGAGGGGTCCCAAGCACCAGGTACTGCAAATGGCAAGAGAGGAAATCTGCTGCAGCTCTGGGCCCGAAGAGCACCATGGAGAAAAGTTTGCAGCCTGTTGTGGATATAAAACCTTCAGTCTCCGAGGCTTTCAAAGAATTTTATTTAACTGGTACGAAAAGTAACACAAAGCAAAGCTATTTCCTCGTTCCCTGATCTCGTAGAGCAGATGCAAGCTGCTGAAGGTGGCCGTCCTCCTTGCCACAAACAAATCTATCTTTATGCATCTTAAAAGCATTAGCGAGACTGCGAGGTGAAAGGGACAGGAATAGCACTTGCTTTCACAGCGTAATTGCCTCTATTCTATCTGGGGAAGAAGTGTACACTTTCTAATTTGCAGAAGTCACAATCTAAACTGCTTTAAAATGTGCTTCTTTTCTCCCCTTTTCCTCCCATGGAAAAAGTGCTGAGGTGGATTTTTCTGGGCCCATAAACAGGATGCGGTTTGTCATTGTGCTGGGCACACCGCAAGCCTTTGCAAAGCAGAGTGGAAGTCAGAGAATGACAAAAACTTTACAGATTGAATTTGCTCCCCTGTATACTGGCAGGAAAGAATAGGAGCGTGTTGGTATGGAATGAGGTCTTTGATTGTATGAAAAATTGCAGGAAGCTGCAGAGGTAGGGACAAATTTTGAATAACTAATAGCTAACAAAAAGAGTTCTTTGGTACATGCTCTCTGCTCAGAGTTTATTCCCTTCTCACAGCCACCTCTGCCTGCTTGCTTTTTGCTGTCAGCAGCAGCAGGAGTTTCACAGAAGTCCCAGGTTCCTCTTCCACCTCCCTTGACCAGTTACAGGGGCTGCATTCTGGGAGTCACAGAAGCACGGGTTTCCATTTGCCCACCTCGCCCCATGTTTTCTCCCCACGCAGACTCTGTTGGCCTGGCTGTCCCTCGGGGCTGTTTATTTTTTAATATAAGCCTCCATGATGCCTAGTACAAGGGTTAGGTCCAGGGACTTTGACTGCAGCTGTAAATAACAGAAAGATGTGGATCTCCCAGCCAGGAAATAGCCTACCATGGGGATTCCCTTCTGCAAGATTTACTTTTCCTCTCTGGGAAAAACCATGGGGGGCTTTTCACCCTGCAGAAGGCCACGGCTGTCTGTGAGAAGCTCGGGTGGAGCACTGGTGTGGTTGTACATCCACCATCTCCAAGCTTGAGGCTGTTGCTGCCTGATCCCACCCTCCCCGGTGCTTTGCCCATCAGTGGCTACAAATTAGTTTCCCCCTTTCTGAGATGGGTCCTAGCAGGACATGATAGGGCTTTCCGACTCAGCCTTTGGCTAAATTGAAAACTCCTCGTGACCATCTATCTTGCTGTGGTGCGTGGATGGATGATGAGAAGGTCCTATTGCAGTTCATCCTCTGCCCATCCATCATCCGCTCTGCCACCTGCTGTCCCCAGAACCCAGAGAACAGAGACAGATGAGCGATCTGGACAGACAAAAGGACAAAAGCTGACAGAGGGGCATGCCCCTGGGTTTCATTGCCTCCTAGCATCGTTTGAATAGGGGAGACATGGAGGTAATGGAACTAGTTCCCCTTGATGGAAATATTTCCATTTGTGTGGGTTTTTTTTTTCCTTAGGGATTTGCAGATAACACTTGGGAGCAGCATCTACACAAATGTTGTGTGCAATGTAGATAAAGCAGGAATTGTTACCTGGAGGATGTTGGTGGGAACAACTGATTCCATAGAATCTTACTGCACTTTTAGGATACAACATGCCACCACTTGGTGCACGGAAAGAAAGGTAAAACAGGAGAGCCTTGTAGCCCCATGTCACACCAATGAATTTATCAGAAACCTAACACAAATACGATTGGAAATCTTGTTGGTTTGTTTTAAAGCTAACTCTCTGGGCTGTAGGAAACACAAAAGCGTGTGCTTCGCTTTTTGGTGCACACCAATTTCCTATAAATTCCTCGGAATCGAAACCATTGTCCCATCCTCACCCAGGATTTTGTCTCTCCACGCAGCCTAAGGAGATGCTGTGCCAGCTGCGTGCAGGGCTGCTGTGTGCCTATCCCCTGGTTATTACTGCATCCTCATTCAGTAGCTAGCACGGATGCTCAGGGATTTGAGAGAACATCGTGGTAAGGAGGCAGATGGCATCCCTGCGGTGCACACAACTCGGCTGCAGATTGCCAGTGCTCCTCGTCCAAGCAAACTGTGCCCAGTGCAGCTGGCAGCTTGCTCCATGGGATGGATGTGTGGTCAAGGCATCACATAAAAGCAGTAAAAACCCACTGCAACCTGCTGAGCCACCTGCAGGTCACAAAGTGGGCCTGATTGTACATAAAAGCAGGCCTGGGGAGAAGCTGCTGCGTTCAGGTTGTGCTGGGTCCATTAGGGACATGGAGCTGATTCCCTGGGTGGGAGCAAATACCTGATCAGCTTTGGCGTGCTGCCTGGGAGACCTGCAGGGCCCTGGGAGCAAGAGAGAGACAAAGAAAGGGATCCATGATCAGTAATTGCTGTCCTCAGTGTCGTACTGAGACATGATCACACTGTTCCAAAGCCGCCTCTTTTTCTCTTCTTGCTCAAGCTTTTTCAAACTTTTCCATCCAATCCTTTTCCTAGTGAGGGTCTCAGTGATGGCTGTATTTCCAGTCCTGACTGAGTACCCAATGCTGAAATAAACACAGACATCTTCCAGCCTTGTGATCGTATCCAGGATGAAAGCCACACGAACACTAATTGTCTCCCTGTGTACCACTTCTGGATGCTTTACACAGCCTGTGATGAACTTACCAGCTTGTTTGGCACCATCCGGATGAAGCAAGTGTGCTGCCAGTGATGCTTCCATACAATTACTGCCAGCAGATAATTAAACCTGTACAAGATGATCCTGGCAAATAATGATACTCACCTGATGTAGCAGGAGGTGCAGGCTGTGCTCATTGCAAGATTCATGAACTTTTCAACCGGTGCAGATTCTCCCCTAATAATATCTGAACATCTCACCAGCTTTATTCTACCTGTGCTGCCGTTGGCCAAACGAGGATTATTCCCATTTTATAGGAAGTGAATCATAAACGGGTGAACTGACATCGCACAGGGAGCAGGTGGTGGGACCTGGAGATGAATCTAGTCCGTGTGATGCCTATGAGCTATTTTTATTAACCTCCCTGGATCTGGATGCACATAGTTATTGATAACACTTTAGGAGCTTTGCCTCAAAATCAAGTGAAATTGCCAATTTGTCAGCGTTTCAGGGTAAAATCAGGTGCTGTTTGCCATTGCTTAGTCACACCATAGAACTTTATCATCCTTTAAGGGCAGTAAATTCTGTACACATCGTGTCCCATAAGCAAATTTCCCATTGCTGTGACTCAGATCTCTGCCAGCCCATCTTGCAGCACCGGGGTGTTTGAAGAGCTGAGAGCTCATTTAGATCAATGGGAACCAGGGACAGACAGCGGCTGGGAAGTGATTTTGATATTGTGTCATGAAAGAGGAAAGAGAAAGGTGCCTTTCTGCCTCAGCTGAAGGGAGAACGGGAAAAGACAGCTCTCTCCTTCCCTAAACGAACCCATCTGCAACACTTCCAATTTGAATCCAAATACTATCTGAGGTTTGGGATTCAGCAGCAAACTAGCTTTGAGTCCTTAATCCCAGCGCCTGATGTCTGGGGGTGTTGGGATTTGGAGCTAATTAATTCAGCCACCTGTAATTTTCACTCAGATGTTCTGTCTGCCTCTTCCTTAGATATATCATATGGTTTGGAAGGCTGCAGACAATGCTGGCCTGAATCCTAATCCCTTCTATGTTCGGCTTTTTTCAATTGTTCCCTCTTTTTTTACGGTCTTTCTTGCTTCTTCTCTTCCATCTTTTTCCTACAGCCATCTCCCTCCTCTGGTGCTTATTCAAAATAAAAAAATAAAAAAATGAAAAAGCAAAAACCGAGTACCTGACATCGTGCTGTCTGCACAACACTGCTCCCAGCGCCTGTCCTGGTCCCTCTGGTTGGTTCCATCCAAGCACAGAACGCTCAGTGCTGACTGTTCCTGGTGGGAGCAAGGCTTCAGGTGATAAATATTGCAAGATCTAGAAAGCCCAGGAGTGCTGTCCTGATTTCTTTCCCTTGGCAGTGAAAGGATGGAAGAAGAATGAAAAGATAATTAGTTTGGAGTTTTCAGAAATGAAAAGGTTAGTTCATTGCCTTCTGATGCCAAGTGAGAGCTTGGGCTTAAACTATCCAGACTGCAAGATTCTGCAGCCAGGGAATGTGTCTTCTTGCTCGTTCACAGAATACCCTCTGCTCTTTTGTTCCTGTAAAAATAACGGCTTGCAATAACGAAAGCTGGAGTCGGTTTTCCCACATCTGTAGAGCCTGGAGCTGTTATTTTTTTTATGGCTGCTTTTCATGTTACATCAGTGCCAAGCGAGCCCGGGAGCCTGGCTCTGCTGGGTGCTGCAGCGAGGCAGCGTGCAGCCCCTGCAGCTCTCCTGGCTCCGTGCTGCAGCTCGGGGCGTTCCCATGGAGCTGCAATGGCTTCAGCAGGAGCACTGTGCTGAGGGAGGGAGCTCCTGCAGGCTGTGCCCAGGACCTAAGGGCTACATGGAAAAATGAAGAGGGTTGGGAGATGTCAGAGCAACAAGGAGATAGGGCCATTGGGTTGGTTAGCATTCCATCCAGCTTTTAGGCACCTAATGGAGATGCACTAAACCGATACCAGCACAAGGGTCATCCTCTGCCCAGAGGGTGTCAGCAGGCTTGTGAGTTTCTATGTTTGTCTGAATTTCCAGATGCTTTTACTTGGATTTTGTAAGGAAAAAGGCTTTGTGGGTTTTCCTGGTTCAATCCTTGTTTTTTCCCGCTGCTAAAGATGGCTGACAATAAAACTTCCCCCAACCCACATTTCTCTTTTCACTTTGCATCAATTTGTATCAAACTTGATGTTGTACAGCTGCAAGCCCTCCCCGTGGTTTGGAAGTCTCCCTGCCAAGGATGCCCTATTGCTCCTGCCTGATTTTAGGTGTGCCTGGTGGATTAAGCTGTATAAAAGCCCCTCCATCTCCTGCAGTCTTAGCAAACAGAAGCTTAAATTCTTGTCTCACACACGCAGGCAGCAGAGCTGCAGTGTCTGGTGCTGGCAGCTGTTCATTAATATTGGCATCCATGCTTGGATCTGTCTTGAGGACTCAGGTGGAGCACTTTGATACTGGTCTAGCCAGACTGCTAATGAATATTGCCCCTGTTCCTTTTGCAGAAATCTTTCCTTTGAAGGTACAGAGGTGAGCCAGGGTGTTTCGATTGAAGGTCGAGGGACATCTGCAGGGGTAGCAACAAATAGGCCAAAAGGACCTTGGAGCCCATGGGCCATTGCTGTTTGAATGAGATAAAGTTATAACTATTTAACATTCTTGGGTGTGAAATTAGAGTGATCACATAATCTCCTTAGTCTCTGACTACAGGTCCGGCATGGGAATATGGATCTTAATTGGCATTTCCTTATCAATACACTCAAGTTGAGGGATTAAGGATAAGACTCTTAACGCAACCTGAATTTCGGGAAGATGTTTCTGATTTTAGTGTGATCAAAGAAGCATTGCTGGTGTGGAGAGCTCCTGGGGAGGAAGAGGTAGGAACACGACCCTCAGTTCTCTGCTCACACAGTGACACCTGGGCTGTTCTCTACCTGCACATCTCATGTACAGGCTGTGCAAAATGGCTCCAGGAATCAGTAACACAGGCAGGTAGGAGATGCAAATGCAATGTGGCCTCATCTCTAGGCAGCTTTCAGGCGTTTTATTGGTATGACAGCTCTCCAAACGATGTTCCATAAAAAGATCCGTGACCGTGTGCATAAATACACAAAGGACTCCTGTTGATGGCTCTATTTTTATTTGCTATTTAAAGTTAAGGGCGTGGTTAAAAACTTTGCTGAGCAGCGATGATAAGATGGATCCCGTACCGCATACCAAAAGATGCATTAAAGCACGGACTGCATCCCCTGTCTTCTCCTAAGCACAGCATCATGAATCACTGCGTTAATGCAAAACTCTTGCCATGGAGCAAATGAAGAGTGGCAGGTACAAAGTGCCATCAGCCCAGTCCCAGGGCCCCAGCTGCTGGCTTTGTCAGGGTGACCTGAAGCAACAACAGGATGTGGGGATTGGTGTATCTTTCCTCCAATTAAGTGCAAACTCAGGGCTCCTGGGAGTACATTAGCGTGCAGGAATGCCCTCTGCGCAAGACTGCCTGCCAGCACGCATCCGTGTCCATCTTCATTTGCAGTGAAAGGCAGAGCTTTGTTCCTTCTGTGGTAGTAAATGGGCGAAGACGAGTGCAGTAACCAAATCTGCAATTCTCTGCTGCCGTAGGAGCTCTGCCCATTTGTTCCCTCCCTGTCACCTCCAAGCTGCATTTCTCTCTTCATTATGTCAGCTGTAACTGCATACCCCTCCCCTCCTTCCCTGCTGCCCCTACTCCCTGTCAGGTCTTTCCTAACTGCACTTGTGTCCTCTGCCTGGCCATCAACCTCAGAAGCTGAAGGGACGCAAGGAAAGACAGCCACAGAGCGGGGCATTCCCATTGCCTTGTTGTCTCTGTCGGGGTTCCAAGCACATCCCTGCAGACACGAGATAAATTCCTCGCAAGCGATGCTGAGCTGGAGCAGCCTGAGGAGCAGAGGCAGCCGTGGAGCGAGGAGGAGCTGACCCCATCTGTTCTCCAATCATCCCTTTGCCAACGAGAGCTGCACGGACAGCCCCCCGAGCAGAGGCGATGAGGTGAGCACCCCGGCTTGTTTCCATTTTTCATCGCTGTCAAGCAGGAAGATCACAAGATCCAGCTGCCGCGGCGGAGCGGATCCGTGCTCTGGGTCTGGTTTCAGCCATTGGTGCTGAAGGCAGTGGGTGATGGGCAGAGAAATGCTCAGCCTTGACTTGCAGCGTGCCCTGCGTCCCCACGTACCAACCCTGCTGTCCCCTCTGCTCGCTGTGCATCAGCAGCGCTCCCAGCTCGGCGTTCCCATCCTGCAGCCAGCAGGAGAGCTGGGCTTTCTGTCCTAGCTTCGTGGCTGGAAGATCAGAAAGTGGTTGTTTTGCCCCTAGAACTGAGGGAATTACACAGACACAAGTGGGGACACATGGAGGGGCATGAGTGTGTATGTTAACGACGTCATTTATGAAGTGAATGACAGACTGGGAAAAACTCTTAACTCCCACAGCCAAGAGGTGGCCTGCAAGGACTTCTGTTGAGTTATATATCATTGAGCTAGGAGAGGACTTATTTAAACAAAAAGTGGCCTTTTGTTGCGTGCCTTTGTGATTGCTCCAGAGTTTGTCACTTGTAGCTGCTGTTTTGTTGTCCCCCAAACGACTCTCAAGTTTTGGATGCAACAAGAATTTTGGGAAGGAAATCCCTGCACAGCAGAAAGCCGCTTCTAGCTGGACAAAACAAAGCACTTCTTGCTACATGCCTAATTGCCAGAAAAGTAAAAAAGGAGTTATTTGCACTGGTACACCATCAGTATTCACAAGGTAATGCATCCTCATGCTTCCCAGCAGAGTCCATGCCCTGCAGAAAGCTCCAAACGTTTCCTTGCTGGGGAGTGAGAATCTTTTACAGCTCAGGCACCAGCTCTGCTCTTGGCACTGCCATGCCAAGCCTCCTGAAATCGCCCTGCTGCTTAATCCTCCGTGCCTAGCATAACACGATGCTTAATTAAATATACCATTTCCTCTTCCAAGTAACATTTCAGGAACAAATGGAAGCCCTGGCCTCGATGTGCAGCCATTCTGTGGGTGGTTATTAGAGCCAGTCTGCACAACCAGCTCGCTGTGCTGCTGCAATGCAGCTGGCGTGGGGTGAGGGGCAAGGCTGGAACGTGGCAAAGGGGAACGTGGTGCCACACCAGCAGTAATGGGCCATGGTGTGCCATGTGCCTGCCCCCGGCAGCTTTTCTTCTCCACGTAGCATAGCATCAAGCTCCTGACCTTTATCTGTGCTTTCAGAGCACCGTTAGCACAGGAGGAACGTGCACTTGGTGAAACCTAAACCTGCATGAGGAAACACCACACCTCTGCACGGTGCATTGGGTCTCTAATCCATCACATGGGTGCTGGCTGCAGGATGGGTCTCCCCCAGCTCCGGTCCCTGAGGTCTCCAGTTGGTTCCAGGGAGCTCCGAGCACATCCAGGACACTTGGGCTGCTCGCTGTCTGGAGTGGTGCAGAACAGGAGGCTGAACTTAATTAAAACTACAAAATGGAGCAATTAGCTGGGGCTGAACATCTCCTACAGCCCCAGCTGTGTGCAACGGGTGTTTTCTAATCTCTCTATTTATATTATTGTCAACCTCGCTATCAATTAAAACGGTTTTCCAGACTTTGATGGGTCCATTTGGAAATGACTCAGATAACAATAGAATCATTTAACTTTCCTTTTGTGAAGCTTAATTTGCCTGCACCTTCTTATCAACGTTTGCCATTATTAAAAGCAGCTTGTGCTCTGCTCTCAGGCCCGGATGCAGCTGGGTACCAGCGCTGGCAGAAGGGCAGAAGCATCCTTTGGGGTGGTCTGCAGGAGCTGCAGCATCTCCCAGCCGTGCTGATCCCATCAGGCAGCTGAGGAACAACACGCAGTAGAGTCTGAGGCCAGGAAAAAGCAGGTGAGGTACGGAGCCTTTGAAGTCTGAAATTTGGTTTTCTTCAGAAAGAAAAAATGCTCCCTATCAGCTTACGGCTGCAGTCACGGGCAGCGGTGGCTTTCTGCTGTAGTCACAGTTCAAACCCAGAGTAAGAGCTGAAGAGTAGCTGGTGTGTAACGCCCAGTCAGGCACAAGGCAGACGCGGGTCCGTTTACTGCTGGTCAGGCAAGGGGCATCTAATTGAATTGGCACTGTGCAGCAGCTGCAGTGCCAGCTCAGGGTGTCACAAACTTCTGCTGATGCTCGGAGGCAGCCCACGGTAATTCAGCGTGAGCCGTGCAGCTTCTGTCCATGTGTCCCCGTGTCCCCGTGCCCGGCTGCCTGACAGCGAGCAGCTCTCAGTGCATTGCAGCAAGGCTGGCAGCGCTTGGTGCATGTGCATTTCTTTTTTTAACCCAGTGCAGGCCCTATTCTTTCAGGGTGTTTCACACAAGGCAGGCAGAAGCAACCTGCAGTGCCTGCTGGCCTCAGGCAGTGCCCAGGCTGCGGTGTGGGACAGCAGCCCTGCTGCCAGGCACCTCTCAGGGGAGCTGTGTGCTTCCACCTCCGCATTTGATTCAATCACCGTGAACAAACCGAGGGAAGAGCTGACCTTTGCAGTGATCCTTCCCGAGCAAAGCTCGTGTTCTAGCTGAGAGCTGCATTTTTGTTTTTAGCATGAGTTTTAAGCACTCTAATTAAATCAGGGAGCTGGCTTAATAATCCTGGTTGGCTCAGGCAGCTGAGATGGTTCGTTCACAGTTGCTTTATTAATGCAGCAGTAATCTCCAGGTTGGGAGCTCACCTCCTTGTTCATTCATCCAAGTATTTGGGAATGGGGGATACATTTTAAAGCAGCAGCTCAGCTCCAGCTCGGGGCATGCTCTGGCTGGGAGAGCCAGCACTGTGCACAGAGCTGCAGCACGTGCCCAGCAAGGGCAGGGGAGGATGGAGCGAGGGAACTGCACTGACAGCTTTCCATCAGACTTTTATATGAATCTATTCTGTATTTCCACAGCACCCAGCATAGTCCAGGCCCATTAACTCATGAATCTGAGCTCCTGGGAACCCACTATGGTTAATAAATCTGTTGTCACCTGGCGATGGCTTAGAGGAAGCTTAGCAAAACCCTGACCGTGTTCTGAGTTGGAAATTGTTCTGTAAGTCCTAAGTGCATGGCTCTGGCTGTTGCACTTCCTATACGTGGCCTGGATTGGAATTTATCATGGTATCCTCCCTGTAAAACTGATGTATTCATCCCATGACTGATGCTGTTTACACTCACTGGGGTGTAAACCAGGAGCCACGCAATTCATATTGACAGCTCCACCACATTAACATTGGCATGAGCAGGAGGAGGATCAGTCCCCTGTGTATGTTCAAGGTGTAGAATGAAATGTGCTCCAAAACGCTGCATAATGTGCAAGCCAGCAGGTACACACAATGGCTTGATTTCTCTTAGTTCCCTAAAATATATAAAAGGCTGGAGATATAAAAAGAAGAAATATGCATCGCTCGATACGTGGAAACTATATAAAAAATGACTCTGAGGCAGATATATTTTCTGAGATGACACTGCTTTCTTTGTGAAATATCTGACATCTCAGCCGCTGCAAATCACCCTTGCTGCGTTGACACAAGCGAAGCTGCCCTGATTTACAGCAGCCAATGATCTGGCCTTTATTATGGCCTCAAATTAATCCCCCTGGAGAAAAACAGAGAGTTCAGGAAGTTGAGCTAGTTTGTTGTGCGTGTGTATGCAGCGAAGATAACTTCCAGAAACTCAGGTATAAAGGAAAACACTGAAAAGAGGCAAAGATGAGTAATTGACGATCGTAGCTGTGATTATAAGGTGTAATTACAATTAGCTGCACAAGAGTGTTAATCATGAAAATAATTACGCGTCAGCTTTTTCCAAAAGAAAAGGGAATGTAATGAAGTGGCCCAAACGGGTGACAAAAACACATCAGAGGAGTACAGAGATGATGCTGGCAGAAGGGCAGCAGGAGAAGCCCACCAGGCATTGCCATTGCCTCTGGAGTAAGAGAAGCCCAGGTTCAAGCTCTTAGCTCTGGCAATGGGCTGTTGAGGTTGATTGAAGCAATTTGAACACCACTAGAAAATAGGGAGAAGAGGAAATTCAGGGATACAGCCCCTGCAGCTGTGCTGGGTTCGGGCTGTCTTTATTTCCCTTGTGAATGGGATTGAGCTCAAGCCCAGCCCTCAAACTGCCTCTGCTCTACTGGACTGCACTGCCCAACACAGCTTGTTCTGCACCACAGAATCAGGCTTGGGGCAGACACCCAATTGTAGAAGACATTTATGCAGCAAGTCTCATTTCTTATGGTTTTTTTTTAGCTGGCTGTGCCTGGATCTGTCTTTTGATCCTTTCCCCCTCTCTCCTGAAGCAGTTGCCTGGTGCTCCAGCTGGTGTTGGGTCGATCAAATCTTGCAGCCTCCAGAGCAGGTCACGGTGCCACAGGATATCTGTCAGAAAAACAGCCGCCCCTTCTCTTACACACACAGCGTGAATTATAAAAAGCTCTCTTCAGGGAGGGAGGGTGGCAGGGTCCTGTAATTTATCTTGCATGAAATGAGCTTGTTTGAATGGACTGGAAAAGCCAAGCCATTAATTTAGAATAGCTTCTGGACTCTGCAGAGCTGCAATTCCAGCCTGCGTATCCGCTGCAGTAAAAATTATGGGATTTTAATACCATTTGCTTTATTTTCTTTCATTTTGTCCTGCTGCAGGTCCCGTGCTGGCTGCTCCGATCGCACGCCTTGAATGCTCCTTCACCTCGCCAGCCGCCTGTGAACGATTAAGTTTGTTCGGTGTAAATCCTCTTCTTTAAACTCATTAAAGTGTGCCAAGCCTCTGCAAGAGCCATTTGACAAACTCCCCTGAGTGGCAAAGTACTGTTTATTACGATTATTATTACTATTATTATTTTTCTCTCAGCTCCATCTGTAATGTAAACACCATTATGTTTTAATTATCTGTTTGAAAAAGAGATTTAAAAGTGAATCCCGCAGGAACCTGGCCAGCATACACAACACAGAGGCCCTGGAGAGCCGCTCCAGTGGGTGAAATCTGACAGGGGAGGCATCAGAGATGCTCTGCAGGGCACTGCCATCCGCCCCACAGCCCTCTGCCCCATAGCAGCGGGTCTGAGAGCCGTGGCTCACTCCCTCCAGATGGGTGTTTCTCCATGCCTGTTCTCAGTGATACGTTAGGGGAAGGAAACTTCTGGAAAATAAGGTGTTTCTCCACCTTTGGTAAAGAGATTGGCACCCATTCAGCAGAGAAGAGGCTCTGAGGAGCATCATCCTGCAGATAGGAGAGGGAGATGGGGCTGGTTGCCATGGTGCCTTGTCTCGGGCACGGCAACCATCAGCGTGAGCTCACGCCGGCAGCGTGCCTTGGTGGCTCCATGCTCATCTCCCCCTGGAGAGCCACTGCTCTCAGCTCTTCAGCTCCCCTTTTCCTCCCTCACTACCAAGCCAGCTCTGCCCACTCATGCCCTGCGAAGGCAACTGGGAGCCTCTGCTCTTTGCCGGATTTCTCTTGCACATAGGATGGTGTTTTAATGGGTAGGACTTGGAGGGGGACGCTTGGACTCACCCCAATAAGGGAAAAAAGGAAGGATAATTCATCCAAACAGGTGAGCAAAGGGCGTGCAAATGAATTCATGAATTAAAGATACTGCTGAAAGGGAAGGCACACTTGGGGAAAGAAGTCAGATCAAAAACAAGACAGGAATGAATTGTTGCAAAACCTGGAAAACATTTTTCTCGCTTCTTAAGCCTGAAGTAAACTCAGCCTTGTGACCCCTTCTTCACACCCTTGCATCAGGACGAATCTATTTGCCATTCCTCCTCCGCAATGTAATCACGCCGCTGTTTAATGTTCTGCATTTTCCATTATCGCTAATCTCCTCAAATGGAAGGCAGAGCCCAGGCTGCTCCTCTGCCTGTTCCGAGCCAGCGCACCCGTCGCAGCACCCTGCCTGCAGGGCCGTGGGAGCAGCCCCGTGCACAGCCCCCCCCTCCCCTCTGCAGACCCCTGCAGGGAGGATGCACAGCGATGCACAACAGTTTTCTGGACTGCAAAACTCCTTTTCCTGATCCTGCCCTCCGGAGACATCAGCAGCCCACCTGAAGCCCCGTAACATCGTGACTTGCGTGGGACCGCAGCACCTCAAAAGAAAAAGGTTCCTGACAATGTGGCCGAGAGGTCCCCCTGTGCCTCCTGTGCCTTGGAAACCCAGCGGAGTTCCTCCGGGAGGAATGACACCATGCAGATGTGAGATGAGAATATTAACACCCCAGGGTTACCAAATAAAAAAAAAATTGATTTTTAATAACTCTAACCATCTCCTCAGCTTTCATTAGTCTCCTCTTTGGCTTTATAGTGGTGGGCATGAAGAATATGAGGATTTGAAGAATTAACTGAGTTAATGAGGGCTGATTATTAATGTTCAGAGCTCAATAAAAAAGGGAGAGAGAGAAATAAAACACAAAAAAATGAGCTGAAAATAAGGGTAATCTTTCATTCCCCCAAAATGAGATACATTGAATTATTGCTATACTTAAAGCTGAAGCACCAAAGGAATGGAAATAAATACCACCCATTAGCTATCGAAGGACCTGTGAAATTTGCTGCAAACAGATGTCCAAGCCAGAGGAAGAGGATGATAACTAGGAAGCAGCACTGAGACTGCTGCTGAGGCTTTGGGCAACTCTTTTTGGGCTCCTTTTGAGGCTCTGCGTGGCAGCTGGATCACCAAAGATCCCAGTGCCATTCCTGCCCTGCCCAGGGATCAGAGGGGATCCTGGGCTCGTGAGAAGCTGTTTAGGGGCTCAGCTCCTCTAAACATTTCAGCATTTGGCCATGCAAAAGGCCCATCCCCATGCACCTCTGAATATTTGACCATTAATTCCCCATCTCTAATAGAGTGTTCATTACCACACGTTCTCCCACGTGTTCAGGCTGCAAAATCTTCAGGTGAGGAATTATCCATGGAAGTCGGAACTCCGTCCAGCCCAACCATGGCACAGATATTGCCAACAGCAATCCCTACCTTCCCTCCATCCCCACATCCTAACCAGCCTCACCCTTGCCAGGAAAGCAAAGTGCTTAATTATCTGCATAGCAAGAAATACAGAATTGACTGCCACTGCTCCTTCACCATGGGTGGGATTGTCCAGGACTGTCAGGGCTAATGGTAATTGATGTTTCCTTTCACACCTGCTCTCTTTCCTGCTTTATTAAGGCTCTGCAAACACTGCTGTCTCTGGGGAAACAGTGGGAGTGGAGGAGGAAGCCTGTGGAAGAGAACAATTCCGGTTGTTCAGCACAGTGCTTTGCTAAATTGCATTCAGCCTCTTTTGCAGAGTAATAAAGTGTTGTCTGAAAGGCAGCATGGAGTTTTAATTTTCTCATTGTCGATGGATGCTGTAATCAGGCAATTAACAAAGTGCGGGAGATGGGCATTTGAAGCAAGCTGAGAAAGCCAGCACACGGAGCAGATGCTTGGGAGAGTGGAACAACTTTTGTTTGTGCTCTTCTAGACTTTTTCACTGCTTCAAAGATGGAGGAACCATGTTTGGATAGCCAGAGTTACAAGGAGGAGGGTGCTTAGTTCTGCTGTTTTTCCCCACACTTGAACTCCCCAGGTCCCGTTTTCACCGATCTCTGTGGTCTCGTGGCCTCAAACCTCGGGCTGCTTTTTCTCCTGCAACTTCAGTGTTTCTCCCTACCCTAGCAGCCTTCACTGTAGCTATTTTTCACAGCTGCTGCGCTTCTACCAACATTTATTACCGCTTGGACAGAGCCCTGACTGTTTTACGGTGCAGCGTTCCCTCTGTTCTGGAGCTGTGCTCCTCTCACAAGTGAGCAAAAGGCTTTTGGGGCTGCCAGGCCGCAGTGCCAGCAGCCGGCAGCCGCAGCCTCAGAGCCCTCAGCAATGGTCAGGGAGGCAGCAGGGAGGAACCCCCAGCTTCTCACACTGAGATCAGCAGCCGATGGCTTTGTCAAAGTATCTCCAACAACCCGATGCCCAGACCCTGGGCACAAATGTCCTCCAGACAGCTCCGTGTGTGGCCCTGGAGCCCATTTTGCAGCAAGGACAATGGCTCCTGGGCCTCAGCCCTGGCCTGAAATCAGGTTTTCTTGAGCTGAGAGCACAGTGCTCGGTGGTCTCTGCTCCCTTGTGCCCCAGCTCAACTCTGGGATCTGGAGAGGACCAGGCCACAACGTGCCCTGCAGCCTCCAGAAGCATCCTCCTGCTACCCCCCACTCCCTGTTCACGTGGAGGTGTTTTAGGGTGAGGGATGTAATCTATCTGCAGGGAAAGCTTTCTTCCTTAGCTGATGACCAAAAAACAGACGATCTGGAGGAAGAAGAGAGGTGCTATTTTTTATGCAGGAAATGCCTCCTGAAGTCTGGGAGCCCAGTAAACAATTACAGCAATGGAAGGATCGTGGAGATTTAGAGATGCAGGAGTGCTGACAAAGGCTAAGCTTGACCCATTTATCTCTCAGCCCCTCTCAGAATATTTAGCAGGAGCTAAGAAGCACCTCACAAAATTGAAACCGGAGAATTTAAATGATGGCCTCTTCTGTTCCAGCTTTTTAATTTCACATCCCTTGGATACTCCCCTCCCTACCCCCAGACGTGGAGTCCTCTTCGTCTCCTGAGATATATCACCTGCCGGTGCCCACCTCTACGCTGCTGAACTGGAAATTTTTTGCTTAATGGACATTGTGGCTTTGCTAACTTTAATTAGGAAGAGGCACCAGGCGACGGGGTGCAGGCAGGGAGTGCAGACAGCGGGAGCAGCTGGGGCACGGGGAGCTGGTTCGTGGGCCAAAGTGAATCAAGGAAACGTTGCAGATCCCAGCACTGTTCCTCCTGACGGTTGCTGCTGTGAAGCTCCTTTGATGATCAGACTCCTTTTAAAAGTACGTGTTTGCTTTATCCCTCATTAACTGAGAAAGCAATTGCTCATCAGAGGCCGTAACTTTATGCTCCTGACCTGTGAGTGCTCTGCACTTATGTGGCTTTGAAGAAACCATCAAGACTTGTAGCAGTATTTATGGTATGACGGTGTTTACAGGCCCCAGCTGAGAACAAGACCTGCAGTGCTAGGCCCCATGCACGCATTGTGGAAGATGTGTGAGCCACGAGCTTATGGGCTTAAAAGCTGAGGGAGCAAACAGACTGCAGGGCTGCATGGGAGCAGTGCTGGAGGATGGCTGAGGTCTGACACCCTGCCAGCAGGGCCGGGGTACCCTGGTGCCTGTCCGTAAGCGTTAAAGCAGAACTGAATGGAGCTGTGCCTGAGTTCTGTATCTTATCAAAGCTTCAGTATGTACCAGGAGTTAATGGGGAACAGGTTTGAGACTGAGACTGTTGGTGGAGCTGCCCCTGCAGTCGATGTGGTTCCCTCTCAGTGCCTCATTGAGTGCTTTTGGCGTAGGACCAGGAGCCAGACAAAGACCTCCAGCATCTCGTTTTTACCCATAAGACCACATCTGTGCAAAATCGACGCCAGGTTTGTACACAAGCACAAACGCACAGACTCGCTGGAGTGAATCCCAGCTCGCATGGGTGCAAACAGAAGGAATGTTATTTCTGCGTGCCACACACAGTCCCCGTTCAGATTTTTTCCAAGACCCCCACTGTCTGCAGTCACCCTTCCAGATGGGAGGGGAGGAAACCTCCCTGGCAGCCCCATGCTAGCAGCAGTGCACAGCTTGTCTCACCTGCAGCCCGCAGCCACCCACAACAGTCATTATTCACAGCTCTGTAAATTCCTTTTGCACTTCTCCACGGCGATTTTAAATCACTCCATCAGCTGTGACACTTTACGAGGGCTGATGTGGCTTATCCTCTGGAACAGATGTGTAGGGACAGTGATTTTTCCACAAATTCCATTTTGTTTTTCAACCTGTATCTTTCACTCTGTATCCTTAAGCCTTTTTTTTTTCTTATTTTTTACCTTCAGCAGCTCTTGTCAGCAGGCTGAAGCCCACGTTATATTTTCACAACACCCCAGCATGTTCGCAGCTCCACTGCTTCCCTGCAAATGACAGGCTCCATATTGTGCCAGGGAAAGGTAAATTGTGAAGTGCATTTCCTTCTGTTAACACAACAGGTGACAGAGTGGGGTCTCCTGGCTGAGCTGCCAGGCATCCTTAGGATTTTTAAGCAGCTGTCACTTAGGTACCTTGGAAGGATCCACAGCCCTCTGAAAATGCAAAGATGCAGGGAAGGATGCTCGGGTAGCTCCTGGAAGATGATGAGCCCGGTTAATTAATCACTCCCCTTCCAGATAGGTGTCAGATGCAGACAAAAGCCAATCGGTGAAAATGGGAGCACAGGTGCTGTGCAGGAGCAGCGTGCAGCAGCAGCAGGAAAGGGGACAGGGTGAGGAGCAGAGCAGGATGGCATCACCCCACTGACACCCCATGGGTCAGATGTCAGCTGTCCCACAGCTGGCCAAGGCCTTGCAGTTCGACTGCCACGGCTCTGCTGACACACAGCAACGTGCAGCAGGAACAGCCCTGCTCAGAGCTAACCGGCTGTGCCACTGTAAAAATCACTGAGGCACAGAATTTTAAAACGTGTTGAGGTGCTTAACAGCTGTTGAAATCAATGCCAACTAGATACCTAAAATCCTTTAAACCCAGCACGTCTTACCGAAAGCCAGTGAAGTCAGTGGAAAGATTCCTGTGGGTTGCAACAGAAATTTGTCTCAGATGGAGACAATGCCATGGCCCCATTGGTTTCCTCGTGTGTTGCCCTACAGGTGCCCCAGCCCCTGCACACCAACAGAAGGAAATGCAGGACAGGTTCTTCCCCAGACAAAGGGTCACGCACAGATGTAAAACTCAAGTAATAAATTGTTTCCAGATGCACAGCTAGGTCAAGGGAAGGAGTCAGCAGTCCCAGGGCAGTTTTATGATCTAATTTAATTTCTCAGCTGTGTCAGTCTGTGGTTCATATAGTCTCTGACATATGTACTTGGCCAAAACCTAGAAATAGGTGTATGTGGGTGGCAGAATAACTCTGGACAAGACAGGAATATAGGCTCCATCAGCAGAATGAAATCATCAGCCCATTATTGGTTTGAATTACTTACCTGTGCTCTCCTACGGAGTCCGATCTCCAGCTGATATATATCAGCTGAGGATCTTCCTCATGGCAGCGTTATCAGCAGAGAAGAAACTCCTTACAAATGTGCATTAATCATCGAGCAGACAGCGTTTGCAGCTACACGCACAGTTGGATTTTGCCTTGAGGTGTGTCAGCTTGGTCTCTGTTTCAATGGGAGCTGCATCAGCACAGCTGAAGGCAGAATTCATGCCAGCACGGTTCGGAGCAGCAAAACAGATCAAGGTGTAAATATGGCCAGGGCCTCTTCGTCTTGCATTCATTTCATTTTTGTAAAGTGTCCAAGGCAAGCCTGCATTTTGTTTGATACTTTCAATACCTCCAGATAAAGAATTATTTCAGGCTTTGTGTTGAGGGCTACAGACCCCTTCTGTCCTAGAAAACGGCTGTATGAGGCCGCATGAGGACCCGAGCAGGAGATTGAAGCTGCAGGATGGCTGCTGAGGTCATAGAACACCACAAAAGCTGTAATTTTCCTGCAATTGATTTCCTAAAGAAAACTTGTGGTCTGTGTGCAGCGAAAGCTAATTTAAACAAGAAAGATGAGTCTTTCCAACACACCTTGATTGGCAATTGTGATAAATTCCTATAATTACTATTGACTCCACAGAGGGTTTGCATTTGTTAAAGATGGTGCTGAAATGACAGCCCAGGAGTGGAATAAAACAGGTGAAGGGGAAAGCTGCACGGCTGTCTTTGCAGAGTTTCCTGAGTGAATCTGATGAGCCCTCCTTCCCTCTCCCACCAGCATCTCTCTTCCTGTATCAGACGATGCTCACTGGGGTTGTTTTGTTCTGTTTTCTGGCCAAGTAGTTCCTAACGTGGTCATTTATCACTCAGTCCTTGTACTAGAACATGGAGTAACGTACTTAAATCACATGGGTTTTAGTCATAGGAATAAAACGTTTACAAATGTGAACTATTTCACAAGTTTCTTTGGTCTCTACCAAGCATTGAGAAATGATGAGTGTCATCCAGAAATATTTCAATGTATTTTGTTTTATAGTCACAAGTTTAGCAATGCTACAACACATGTGGCAACTTCATCGTCTGATTTCAGACTCTTCCAGTTTCTCTTACTTCATGTTTTCAAGCTTTTGTCATTCCCTTTCTCCCTTTTCAAGAAAAATGGAAATTTTGATCTTCTTCCCATGGTTCAACTGCTAAAATTCTAAGGAAAAATCAGAGCTGAGAGCAGGGATGAAATAGCAAAACCAGGTAACATCGCAGGCATTGCAAAGGCTGCTGGTATGCATGGCCAAACCCAAAGGGGTCGGGCAGTTTCCTTCTGAACAGCAATCTGTGTGTTTATGTCCGTGGTTTGTTCCCAAAAGAAGAACAGTTCAGGACAGACAGACAGACAGAGCCTGTATCTTCCACACAAATGTTCAAAAGCAAGGAGGGACTGTATCAGCCACACATCAACCTGCACCTCCGTGTTATAAATCCCCATTCCCTAAATTTGGCCAACTGTGTGGGTGTGGAAAGCTCAGCCAGAAGCCGTGTTTCTTGGAGTCAAGAACCGAGTGAACACAAAGCAACAGAAAGGGAAAAGAACAACGGGAAAAATGAGCACCTGTAGGAGTCCTCGTTGCTGCCACGATGATTTGGTGCCTGCACTTTGCTTTGGGGCCTTCTCCCTCCTTGCAGACGGAGCACTTAGTGATGAAATACCACCTCTGTTAAAGCAGAACTGATATCTGACAGCTGCAGAGCAACCCGTTCGCACTGGAGTCCCACAGAGGAGGGAGGGGAAATGCCAAGGGCACAGCAGGTGCTGCCGTTCCCTCCCAGTCTGCTCGTGGCTGTGTCTGCAGGCAGGTTCAGGGACGGCCGTGTAGGCAGAGCGCAGATCCAGCCCTGCGCTCCGTGCTGTGTCCACGTCCCAGCTCAGCCCTGTGTGCACCTGGCAGCCCTTGGGGCATTGGCCCTGGAGGGGGACAGATGGATGAGCCAACGGAGGAAAGGAAAATTCGAGCACAGAAATATGTGACAAAACACCGGAAAAATTTCAGGCAGAAAAGTCACTGTAGTTTTGTGTTCTGTAAGAACTTTGTGGGCAGAGAAAGAGCGAACTCCTGGCACGAATGGGCATTCCTGAACCAGCTCTGCTGGGACTGGGCTGGAAAGCTGAGCACGGGGATTCCAGGGACTGGGGCTTTTCAGTTTCCTTGCCTATGGTTGCCCCTTTCCACTTCTTTCCCAACCACCCCCAAGCCAACACAGCCCTGAGTCCCAGCAGAGTTGCTGGGGAACTATTTTAGGGAAGGGCAGAGTTAGACGTGTCTGCTTGCTGACAACACTTTCCTATCATTCCCACCGTTCCTAAGTAATTACAACAGCTCTGCTTTATAGTAAGGCACATTATTGGCTCAATTCTCCTCCACTGGAATTCCAGGAGCATATACACATATCCCAGATCCATTCTGCATTCCAGCCAAACCATTCACTGCTCCAGCATGAGTAATCTGGGGGAGGAGGGAGGTGAGGGAGCAGGAAAAGAAAGAGCTTCTCCAAATCCTTCAGCTCTTCACTTGGACACCGTGAATGAGATATTTAAATGCGTTGCCGTGGAAACAATCAAAGAGGGGGTCTTTGTGTGAGTGAGTGTGTGTGTTTTAGTAATCCCAAAGGGGGTGTTTAATTGGAATCAACCGCAGCTTTTTAACTGTGTTTTAAATTGGAGAGAAATAAAAAGAAGAAGCTGCCAGAAAAGGAACACTAAATAAAAGGGAAAAAAAAAAAAAAGCCCACATGAAACAAGATGGGGGGAGAAAGGGAAATCAAAAGAATAAATTTACTGTAACCGGCAAAGGATTCATTAGGGTTACAACAAAGCTCAGTTCAATTTCCCTCCTATTGACATTAACGAGTTTGATGTAGGTCTAGCCTGAAAGGCAGCACGAACGCCCTTCCCTCTCCCCCTCCCTGCCTGCCCCCGGGGGACCAAGCAGCTGTCTGTAAATTGCTCCACGCAGGGGAATAGGGATTCTTTTCTTTCCTCCTCGCATTTCTCTTTGTCCAACCGCACCCACGCTGAGCGCTGCCCTGGGAGCCTCCCCGCTCCCACCCCGCGCAGCATCCCTCCCCCCTGGGCTCCCCGACGTGGATGTGCCGTTTTACTGCTGATGAATCTGAGGTGTTCTTTATTGCTGTCCCCCAGCTTGAGTACCCTGCGCTGTTACCAGGGTTATTTTTGGTCCCAGCAACAGCCCCTCTGGGCTCGTAATTAGCTATCATTGCTGTTGGTGTCAGTGCTGGAGATGCTATTTAAGCGAAAGGACATTGTTAGTCCAAGAGCAGCCTCGCTGTGAGTAAACACTCGCTGGGAGAGGTTTGTAAGCATTGCAAAGACCGATGCTGAACTACAGGCAGTGGCAAAGCCTACCAGTTTTAAGGGAAAATGTGATAGGGAATGAGTGAGCTCTTATCTCAAAGAGCTGAACTTCATGGTCCAGAAGGTCTTTTCCAGTCTCTTGCTCCTATGTTTTATGCCTTTTGTATTAAAATGAGATGTCAGAGGGTCGGAATTACAACGCACCGTGGATTCACTCAGGCACACACAGAGCAGGAGCCAGTTCCCGACCCTTGTGTAAAAAGACAAGATTGCATTCGAGATTAATTCTGCACGGGAGGGGCACGGATCCCCATACCAGGAGCAGGCGTTGCTGCGGAGCAGCACAGAGTAGGCGTGCAGACAGACAGACGGACAGACAGACAGACAGACAGACAGACAGACGCTGGGAGGAGTGCAGAGGAAGGGGCCCAGCCAAGGTCCAGCCTGGCTGTTATATTTAGACACAGCACATCTTACTGCTCCCTAGAGAGGAAACGGGAGAACGCTGCTCAGTCCTGCTGCCTTTCGAAAGGGCTCGGAGCTCAGGCGACAGGAGGAATTACACATCTTGTCGCTATCGATAATCACCTATTGCACTCATCTGCACGGTTGTTAGAAACTGGGAACTCCAGGGAGGGGAAGCAGTCAGAGTCTGAGCAGCACCAAAGTAACTGAGCCTCAGCCCTGGCCCCGTTTCACTGAGGGATGGCTGCGAGGTGGCTGGGTGGAAGCACACAGGAGAGCCAGGGCTGAAGGCAACCCTTGGAGACCCTGGCACGCTCTCAGGAGCAGCTCTACCTTTTGGACTAGAAATCAGGGCACGCTGAGCTCCCACCAGCTGGAGCCATGATGCTTTGGCAATATTCTCCCTTCCAACTCGGCCACCCCTTGGCTCCATCTCCCACTTTTCAACCACGGCCGCTCCAAGCTCAGGTGCAGAAACCTCCGCTCCCTCCTATCGCCACAAACCAAGCTCCCTCTGCCAGCCTTTCCCCCTCATTCTCCTGACTCCTTGCAACTCTTGGCACCTTGTAGAAGAAGAGAAGAAAGAAAACGTATCGCAGTAGCAGATTTTCCCCACTGGAGTGTACGTTAAATTTAAGGCTTTGCTCTGGACGCTGAATGGTTGGTCATTAACGCACCTCGAACCAGCAGCATAAAACAGCCCTGGTAAGTGCTACCCTGAAAAATGGTGGCAGAGATCAGAAGTGATCAGAATGCAGACGGGAGCTGCAGCTCTCGGCGTAAAAATGATTAATGAAAAATCCCCAGCATCCTTTCTTCTCTTTGCAAGGGAGGAAGCAAGCGAACTTGACAAGAACAACGGCTCCTCGTGTGAGGAGGATAATAGCAGGAATGATATGTCTCCAGGAGATTCCCAAGGCCTTGTGCACACATAATAAATTGCCCTTGTCACTTTTGGGAAACTTATGAAGAAAGATCGCCAAAGCCGGCAGAAACAATGAGGGAAAAGAACAAAAGCTGCAGCCCAGAAGGGCCCGGCCTTGCCTGGGAGACGCACAGCTCTGCTTACCCCTCGCCTCCGTTTGCTCAGCAAAGTGGTTTTGAAGTGAACAGAAGGAGTTGGGTCCCCAGGCTTGTAAAATACCTGTCAGCATATGATGGCAGGAAAGCCAAAAGCTGTGGCTGTTCAGCCCTGTGCTGGAGAGAGCAGGGGAACATGGCTTCGGATTAGCAGAGCTGCTCTCTTCCTGAGTTGTGTTGGATTTCTTACTGAATGGCGTAAATCAGTGAATCACTTCATGCCTCAAACAGAAACACTTATTTTCAATTCTCTCTTGACTACTTATATTGAAATTCTTCGGGGCAGGCACCGTCTCACACTGTCTGTGTGATCCCCCAAGCCCCAGAGCCAACCACCAGCCCTTACCCCGCGAGTTTGTGTAAGGACACTGCGGAGGAACTCAAAGATGGGGCTCACTGTGGGAAATCTGCTTTAATTTCCTGCCCTGCCTCGAGCTGCCGTGTGACATCGTAAATCACTGAAAGCCAGGCCCACGAAGATCGATGGGCTCTGGGATGCTGGGCTGGTACTGCCCACGGCACACAGGGACCATCCAGCAGAGCACAGCCCCCACGGCCCCGGGGCTGTTGTTTGTGCATGTGCAGGAGAGGCCATTTAACAGAGCAGGGCTCCTCCAGGCACAGGCTTGAAAGTGAAATAGCTTCCCTTGGAGAGTCATCTGCAACGACTTAGGACCCTGCAAAAGATGGCTGTGTATTTTTCCCTCGGCGTCTCAGTGTCACAGGCTCTGTGTTTTAGTGATGGGGATGGCAGCGCTGGCTGGTGGCCCTCTTTCCCATGGGAATTCATCTGAACACCTGCTGGCTCAGCCTCCCTTCCTACAGCACCATCAGCCTCAGCTGTGAGAGTATTGCCATGAACTCCAGGTGCACAGAGGAGATAAAGGCAGGTGCTGCAGTGATGGCTGCTCTCTGGATTTCTGCCACGGCTCTGGGAGGGCAGTGGTAGGAGAAACACCCCTGGGCATGGCAGGGATGGCCAGGGTCAAACAGATGCCACTCCTTCTGCTTTGTTGTTCCACGGAGAAAAATGGAGGGGAAAGGCTTTTGCTCGGGCACCAGCTCTGCATGGGGAGATAACAGCCGGGTTAACACTGTGACAGTGCGGGGTGGAGGTGGAGGAAGAGCTTCACTGCACTCCTGCCTCCGAGCAGCATAAATCAGCCAGGAGCACAGCAGCACGTCCCCTCACCAGGATGGCTTCACCTGGCCACCCTTGTTTACCTGCTGTCACATCCTATCCATCCCAGGGCCTTGCAGAGGGCAGGCTCTGGCCTCAGCGCGGTGCTTTCAAGGTGTTTGCCTTCCCGTGTGCAGTGCTGGAACAAAGCAGCCACTGGCAGGGTCGCTTACTGGGCCTCTCATGCTTCAGTGTGATGGATGAGGATGCTGATAAACACTGCCTCTGTGAGGGACTGGGTTTGGTCCTCAGCTCTCACACGTGGCTGTAGGAATTGTCTTCCTGCTCACTTGCTTCGTCAACAGCTGTTAAAGACTTCTGGGGCGTTGAGTGCTGTGCCCAGGGTTAAAGCTGTGCCACGTGGTGAGGGCTGGGGATTTCCTGCTCCCTTGCTGGAATTACCAGCGAGTTTCTTCCCTGCTCCCAGGCAGATCCTTCCCGCGGGGCAGGGCCTCCAGGGGAGCCCCACAAACACCCCCGGGGAGCAGCAGGGGTTCCCGTTCTGGCTGCACCAAACCTTCCTGGATTTCACAGGCTGTTAAGTGCTGATCCCTCGGCACTTCCCAGCTCCCGAGGGACCCAGAGCTGCTGGAAGTGCCGGGACAAGGAACTGCAGCTGCATATCCCACAGGAGAAGGGCAGAGGGGGAAAAACAGTGAAATATCCTCATCAGAGAAACATTTGGGAAAGGAAACCTGTGGCATGGGAGTGGTGAGCAGGAGGTCTAAGGTCAGGGCCAGTTTGTCTTTAGCTCCTGCCTGGCTGTGCCGCACTCAGGGCACAGAAATAGGTGCTTTAATTTTCTCTCCTGTTTCTAAGCATATTTTCCATTATTTTCTGTCTTGTCTACACGAGACAGAACTCAGGATGGCTTTAGATACCTGCATTCTGTGACTGTACGTTTCCTAGTGCCAGGGGATGCTGATTTCATTTGGATTTCTAATTCATTTCACAATGCTGTGGAATAATTAGAATTATTAAAGCCAAAACATTCTTTGCTGCCTCTTTCCATTAGGCAAAGCAGCTCAGATTGTCACATCTTTAGGGAGGGAAGAGGAGCAGATTTGGTTTTTTTTATCACCTCTTTTGTCCTTTTTGACCTTTTTTGCTAAAATTAACATTTCTGCAAAAAACAGGGCAGACAATCAGGCCCTCTTCCCTTTGCACCAACCATTCCTGCAGAGGAAAGGCTGCTCCTTTCGTCGCCGTGCTACGTGGCGTACCAGGCGATGGGATCTAAATCATCAGCTCTAATGCTTTCCTTCTCTCATCATTACCATCCTCTCCTTGAAGTATGAGTGCTTTCCACGTTGACTGCAACATTGCTGTCTCTGCTGGCAGCAGATGGAAAGCCAGGCTGGAGGTACAAGTCGTGGCACCACTAAGAGCCAGCAGCAACATGTAATGGTTCCTAATGCAACCCTCCCAGTCACTGACAGAGCAGTTTGTCTGAAAAAAAAAAAAGGAAAAAAGACACATGCACAAAACCCCACAACCCCGAGGCACGACTCAGTGTGCTGGTCAAACCCTGTCCTTGAGATGCTGGAAGCTGAACAACTGGTTTGGATGGAAGTGGGGATTTTTGCTGTTTGATTGGGGAGAATCAGCAAATCAAACAAGAGCTTTCCTGGGGATAAGCAGAACTATGAAATCAAGCAGCCACGTTCTTAAAAGGATGTCTGTTTCTCACAGTCTAATTTGAAACATCATTTTGGGGTCTAATCAGCTGGAGCAAATCAGGCCCAAATAATCTTGAGTGCATGCAACAAAAATCAGAATTTCCATCTGCTGGGGAGACCTAATGTGCCTATATTTGTTCTAAGCAAATGAACAATTTAGAAATGATGAAACTTTATTTTTTGCAGTTTGTTAATTTAAATTGTTCATTTCGGGCTGACCCAGTTTAATTTTTTTTTTCCCCCTGCTGACACTTCTCATTTGGCAATGGGCTAATTAGGTACGACGCTCTCGATGACTTCAGCGGCATCGTGCACCTGTACCAGCAATGCAGAGCTCCAGCTGGGCATCCCGTGCTGGAGCTCAGTGCTGAGGGCTCTGCAGGCTTTCTGGAGCATCATTGCTGGGATCCTTCTCCCCCCATTACAGATCCCTTCCTCCCCCCGTCCCAGCCCTGCACCTCCAGCTCTGTTAGAGCCAACGCTGAGCTCGGGCAGCAAGAGGAGCTGCTTTGAGTCATTCCCTTTGCAAATGTAGTGCCTTGTCATTGTCACATCTTTAGGAGCCGTGCAGCCAGCATGGGATTTTGAAAGCTCTCTGTATTAGCTGTCTCTCCCTCGTCCCCCTCATTCCCTATTGAAGAAGCTGCCGTGAGCCTTTGTGCCCCGGACACCCGGCAGCCACCGTCGCGTCTCCATTCATCAACAAAGAGAAACCTTATCTTCTGATGGACACATACAGCACATTCTCTGTGACATTTAAATCTCCCTTTGTGGCCAACTCAGGTATTTGTGCTGTTAAAAGAAGACCGTACAGCCGAGTGATTTCATTACTGCAAATGTTATTACAGTGAAAGCCAGTTTAAGATGTAATGTCATTGAAGGGAAAATATGATCTAGCAGCAAGTGTGGCCTGGTAAGGGTGCTGGGATTCATCACAGGCTGAAAGAAACCTCTCAAACATCAGCCCTGTTAATGGAACAGCTCTTTTCTTCATCAAATCAAACCAGCCACTTCCTCAGAGCCCCGAGGCTAGGAATTAAAAAGAAGATTGAAAGGAATTAGGCACCCAACTCCCTGACTTTATACCTGAGCTCCTAAGCTCCTCTCCCTGCTCTAGAAACCATTGCTGGGCTGTTGGGCTGCTTAGATGCAGTGAATAGAAACCCATCGTGTTAACAGCAGCCACGGGGCTCAGCAAGATGCTCCGTGTCTGTGCTCACAATGGTTGGTTCTTGGTCCAAGAACACTGGAGAAGAGAAAGAAACACAGGTGGGCCCCGGCCTCTCTGACATCTGTGTGAGTTTGCCAGGGACCCAGCCCCAGCTTCCACCCCAGTGCAGATATAATTCCTTTTTTCTCTCAAGCAGATTTCCCAAAGGATTTTGCATTTACAAGAGCCCAACCTGAGCTCCTGGAGGCCGAGGTGGCTCCCAGACGTCCCTGACTGGAGCGCACAGCTGGGCACAGCTGGATGCTCCCAGCCCGGTGCCTGGTGCCAGCTCCCAGCCCTGGGGTGGGCTCTGCTCTGCGGATCTCTTTGCTATGCAAGCTGGCTGTGACCTTCATCCTGAAAGATCAGCCTTTAAAAAGCGCGAGTAGCTGAGCCTCTCTGCTAATGGGGATCGTGAATGTCTCAGCCGCGCTCCCTTCCAGGGGAGGTGTGGGTGGTTCTCTTCCATTTGACATCTTTCAGAGCATTTAAACACAATGAGTATCAGGTCAACAGCAAACCTCCCACCAGCTTCAAGAAGGTTTGGACTGTGCCCCAGCCCACTCTGCTAACAAGATGTGACAAGCTGAAGTGAACAGTTAGACAGAAAGCATCAGGATTTCACAGCATATTTTGCCAGCAACTTGTTGTTTTCTCAGCTGTTTTTTTTCCTAGTGATTTTTCCCTCTGTAGCAGCTCAGATCTATCCCAGGCTGCTGCTGACATTAACAAGACAGCGGATGACAGGCAAAACGCGTCCACCAGCAATTCAGAGTCTCCCTGCTAAGTAATCATAAACACTGCAAGTTTGCAACAAAGCAAGCAGCTGCCTCTCTCCCCCTGGACAGGGGCTGCTTCCTCCCAAATCGATGCTCTGCGGGTTGTACAGCTGTTGGACAATGAGGCTGCCGCTGTTATTTCCTCTTCCTTTTTTTATATTTTTTTCCCTCTTTTTCTTTCCTTTAATGGAAAAAAATCTCAGAACTCAAGTGGCCCCTCCAGCAGCGAATCGATACAGCCCAGTGGCGAGGCTTTACCTTCTGTCCTGGCTGTGCTGCTGGAGTGGGCACAGAGGGGCTGTGTTACCTGCACATCCTCCCTTCCAAGGGTTTATTGCCTTCGATCCCACTTCTTACAGGGAAGCAGACGTCTGTTTGGGGCTGGGAGAGGATTTAACAGCACACAACTGCTGTCCCAGAGGTGCTGAGAGTGCAGAGGATTGGGAGGGTTACCTGGGAAGGTAACCTTGAGCTTTGCAGTTTCCTTCCAGACCGCTAGAGCATGTATGGTGCCCCAAAAGAAACCTTTATTCCTGTCCCGAATGTAGGCGAGAGCAAGTGAAGATTACTCTTTCTTACTTTGCTGCTTTGATGGAGCTGATGGGCTGCCCAGCCTCAGAAGCCTTTAGCAGATGCTTTTTCCATGATGCTTTTGGAGGCAGCCTGCAGCACACCTCACCTTCACCACACAGCCATAGCAGAGCAGTGGATTTGCCACCCCCAGCAGAGCTCACTGCCCCCAGCTGAGCACACAGCTCCTCCTGGGCTGCTCGGTGCCAAGCAAACCCCGTTCCTCCAGATCCCTTTCAGCATCTTGCTGCAACGCTGCTCTCATCCGGCACTGCCCCTTTCAGCAATGCCACCTTCTTGCTGTGACTGCTCACTTGCAGGAGGTTTAATTTGCTGCTGTTGTTCTGCAGCTCCCTCTGCCCTCTGCACTCGCTCCGTCTGCCGCCCTCCTCTGCAGTGGCTCTGTCAGGCAGTGCTGGATGAAATGCATATATTCTGTTTACGATTGAGTATAATAAACTCTGGCTCCTGTGCCTTCCAGGTGGCTTTTGGACATGCAGCATTTAGTGCGTGAAGTGATTGATCTCTGATCTTTAAAAGAGAGCTGTGAAGTCTACGGTGAATTTGCATGCATGTGGAGTATAAAGCCAGGAAATAGCAGCTCTGAAACTCTCTAACCCCTGCCCTTTATTTCGTTGGGTTGAGTTTTCCATGTTTGACAATGCGCACGGTGCTGATTTATGTATAACCAGAGCAGCCTCCAGTGGTTGGAGCTGTGAACTTTTCCAAGCTGCCCTTGCTGGTAGCTGTCTTGTGGGTTTTGCATAACCCCAATCCGATTCCTCCCTGCTCCGAGCTCTGTCTGGGAGAAAAGGGACAGCTGGGAGCAGCGGGTGCCCTGCTTATTCTGCTGGGAGCCAATTCTGCTCCTAATTGAGCTGAAAACAGCTGCTCTGTCCTCGCTGCCGCCGGCCTGCTGTGCACAGCAGTTTTTTGACAATAGCTGAGATATAGGGATATGGTGGCTGCCCGTGCCAGCATCTCACCCCTGTTGTAAGGGCAGCACCCCCACAGCAGGCAGGGCTGCCAGCCCTGGGATGCAGGACATCTGCCTCATGCCATCCAGCCCCCCAGCAGCTCTCTGCAGCGATGCCCATGGCTGGGGGAGGCTGCACTTTCCTCTCTGTGTCCCCGTGCTCCCACACAGCCTGTATCTGCCCAGCACCAGGCAGCCCCTCTCAGCTGGGGGGGCTCAGGCATCGTGGAGTGATGAAGCTGGCAGGAAAGTGGGGCTGCAGGATGCCTTTGTGGCTGGTCCTGCAGCTGGGTGCTTCCCAGAGGGAGCAGCTCTCAGCCACTGCTGGTAGGAGAGCTTTTCAGGTTTGTCTTCTAAGTTCTCTCCCCGTGTCTTGGTGCTTAACCCTCAGAGGGATTTTGGCTTCTCAGAGCCTTCCTGGGCAAAACAGGTGAGGGACAGGACTGTGCCGTCGGGGTGGCCAGGAGGATGTGGGGGAGCTGAGCAAGATGCATGCAGGGCCCTGCAAACCCCAGCCCCCAGCCCCCAGCCCAGCTCTGCCTTCCTGTCCTCAAGGACAGGTGCTGCAGAAGGCACACACAGAGCTGATAAATCCTATCAGGGAGCACGGAGTGACTGGGTCTCTGCTCCAGCGCTGCTGTTTGTGGAAAACAAGGGGAGGAGGAGAGGCGAGGAGGTCTGGCTTGTGTCGGAGAAACTTCCCTCCTGAAGGAACAGCTTGCTGACACTTCTCCTTGATGCGGCTGCCCAGGCATTCCAAACCAGCTGAGATTTCATTATCTCAGAAGCAGTCACTGGCTTTGTTGGGGACTTCTGGCTCCTTTACAAAGCAATTCCAGTATTATTATTGGAATAAAAACATACCAACTCCTAATCCTCTGTTTAAATGGCCAGTAAGTTCCCTACAGGCAGCGCTCTGCCAAAACGTTTATCCATCTAATTTTATTTCATGTCGGGTTTTTTGAATCCAGATTTAACCTTTTGTGACGAGAGTTGTTGGCACTTCTCTTTAGAAGCACACTGCACACTCCTGGGACCGTAATTCCTTGGTGCAGGGTGGGCAGAGGATCTCTGCTCATCCAAATTAAAGCTGTGAAATGCAGATTTCCTTTTAGGTGGCTTTGGAGGAGAGCTGCAAGGCAGGAGGGAGAAGCTCAGCCTTTTGGGTGAGTGGAACCAAGCCCTTTGTTCAGGACAGGACACAGCACGGGCTTTCCCCAGCTGGCAGCATCCCACAGCAGCGAAATATTGGCTGAGCAAGGACAGGGCCTGGGGCTGCCCCTTGCACCTGTGCACCCCGGGGAGCTGGCACGGAGCAGCTGCAGCAAACCAGGGGGCAGGGACAGGGCAGCTCCAGCTGCAGCCATCCCCAAAGCTCCCGAGGTTCTCCTGAGATAAGCAGCACGTGCTGTGCTGCAACAAAGCAGAAAGCGTTCCTGTTTCATCGAGGAGGAGCGTGGGAGGGAGGGCCATGAGCCTTAGGATGCGTTGTTTGGCCTGGAACAGCACGGCTCAGCCCTTCCCCGGGTTGTTTTTCCCACCACACTCCTACTTTGTGATCTGAGTCAAACTGTTAAATCGAAAAGCATCACTTCAAAGGGAAAGGAGAATATCCTGCCTGGAAAATGTTTAACTGAGATGTCGCAGCGCTTCTGAAATGAACGGTGTCACTTAGGAAACGTCAAAACAAAAAGCTGCTGTCTTTTGAGTTTCCTCTTATTTTCAGGGAATAAAAAAAAAAGTATTCCCTGTGTTTGGCATGAATTTGTAAATAGATAGAACAGAACTCCCCGAGGCTTATTGCCTTAGCAAACGAAGAAATTGTCACCAAGCTCTGGGTTTGCTAAACGGACCCGAGCAAGGGGGCTGGTCAGGGTCAATTATGACAAATAAAGAAAGAGCATCCTCTAGAGACAGCTGCAGCCTTACGGTAAAGGTAATCATGGCATCAGCCCCATTTTATCGGCTTTCTCTTCTTTCCTTCTCTGTCTGCCTGTGGCTTTTGGTTTGCTGGAGGAGGAGTGAAAGCAAAGCTGGCAGGAGGCTTTCAATATGTTATTGTTGCTGTTGTTTTTGTCTGCGTGGTAATGGGCATTTCTGTGCGTGTCGGTGCGTGCCTGCATGCGGTTCTGAGCGTGTGTCCATCTCCCTCCTTCCTCCCTTATCCATCCATGCACGGCACGATATAAACAAACCTGCCTCTGGACATGTCATGGCTTAAAATAGATGTTCATACATCAGCCTTTCTCCAGCAGCAGCGGCAGCAGCAGGAAGACATGGCCGACTGGATCTGACTACACCACTCGCTTGGAGCAGAGGGATCTCAGCCCTCACCAAGGTAGAGTAACGGGGTGGGCGTCTCCTCCTCCCGCCTGTCTGTCTGTCTGTCTGCGAGTGTGCGGGGCTGGGCAGCCTGCCCTCCTCTCAGAGTGCCTCTCAGAGCTCGCTCTGCTCCAGGCAGCTCTGCCTGCTTCTCCCCTCCCTCCCAGCACGGCGCGAAGGCAGAGGGGCTCCGCAGGCAGCCATGGTGCGAGCCCCCGTGCTCAGCTGCCCCGAGAGGACGCAGGGGATGCCTATGGGGGGAGCTGAGCAGCAGGAGAGCTGTGGGGTCTGTTCTGAGCACTTGGACGTGGGGCAGTTTCTCTTCCCCGGCAGCACTCTGGGCACGGTGGAGAGCTGGGGGTGGGATGCGGGAGGTCAGCTCTGGGCCTGAGGTTTCGAGAGCTGCGTCCCACTGTAGGTACGGATTGCTCTTTTACCAGCAATAAGAGGGTCTGCTCTTTGGCTCGTTACTGATGACGTGGTGTTTTTTCAGACCCCTCTGCTGTTTGTTTCCTAATGCTGCCCGGGGTTGGTGGCATGTGGCTGTGCTGCAGCCAAGGTCACCCAAGGTTTAAGGGCCCGGCACGCGGCCACGCCAAATCCCTTTTCCAGGTGGGGTTTGCCAAGTCTGAATTCCCAGCTCCTGGCATGAAGGAGTCCAACATTCACCCGGGCAGCGGAGATGTGTCAGGGCGATCCAGCCCCTGCTCGGAGCTGGGGGAGCAGTGCCAGGGGCACGCAGTGCAGGCAGCACTGACCTCCCCGTGCAGCACCCCAGGAACACGGGCAAGGGAGGGAGATATCCAGGGGTCTCTGCACCCCCTCTGAGCTCCCCCTTGCCCTTGCAATGTTTTCCTCCCTGCACATTGCCAAAAAATGGCTGGAGGCTTCTTCCTTCTGCGCTGCTGGCTGCTGGCCGGCGCCTTACGCGAAATGTCAGAGCAGGCAGACGTGCTCTGCTCCTGCCCAAGGTCGCTGCACTCGCTCCCCCCCGGTCCCTGGGAGAAGGGGCCAGCACGGAGCTGCTGCTGGGGCTGCGGTGGGTGCCCCTGGGACACCTCCCAGCTCCCAGGCAGCTCAGGGCAGCAGCGTGGCAGTGGGAAGGGGAAATACGTGGGGATGTGGGGGGATTGCATGCTCGTGTAGGGGGGTCCTTGTCAGTGGGGCAGCAGCAGGGGAGCAGAAGCAGCAGCTCTGACTCATGCCCGGCTGCAGGGACTGCCACTGCTCGGCGTGGGTGAGGCTGTCCAGGGAGGTTTTCTGCAGATGGGTGAAAGCATCGGCCTGAGCTGAAGGTCTGAGAGCAGAGCTGTGACCCAGAGGATTGGCTCTGAAAAAGGAGCTTTCTCATCTGTTGAAATTAACTCTTTCCCACCCCAACCCAGTCCTGAATGTTCAAATGCAGCAGCAGGACTGCTGTGCTCAGAAGGGTTAATCCTGCCTCTCCCTCCCCGCGGTCTTTTGTGCCTGGACCGCAGGAGTCTGGGCCCTGGCCAGGCTCCGCGTGGTGCCATATGGAATCCTCCACCTGTTTGGGGTTTTTCCTCCCCAGTCCTGGTGTCTTGCCCAGAGCTGGCCGCCTTTCATTGCTTCTGATCACAGGTTGGCAGCAGCAGTTCTCGAGCTGGCATTGTCCCGCTGGCAGGCAAAGCCCCCGAGCCAGCTCAGAAGGAAGGTGGTCCTGTATAGAGCATCTCTTGCCAACATGGCCTCGACCCAAAATCGTGGAGCTGGAGCAAAACCTCAGCCCTTGGAGACTCAGCAATCTGGCTGCCTCTCTGGCTTCCCTCCCCAGCCCTGGCATCGTGAGCTGCTCCCCAGCAGCATTGCTTCTTGGAAGGGAGTGCAGGTGATGCTGTCTCGCAGTGGGAGCCGCTGGGCAGCTGGTTTACACAGCCCTCCCATCAGGAAGGTCAGGCTTGGCTGCTCCGGGCCAGCGTTGCTACAAAAGGGACAGAGTGAGAGGTCCCCATTCTTCTAACGGCATCTCCACTGCTTCCATCACAGGACCGTGGGTGGCAGCAGCAGCAGAAGAGACCTCCAGGCCACTCTGCGGCCTTCACGATCCCACAGGTATGCCTGGTGGGTCTCAGCAGCTCCCATGGCTTTCCTGTCCCGGTTCTCCAGGAACGGCACCAGGTCACCGAGCCGGGGTGCGCGGGAGGAGCGCAGCAACCACCCCATCCTCAGCGTCTTCGAGCTTGAAAGGTTGCTGTACACAGGAAAGACAGCCTGTAACCATGCTGATGAGGTCTGGCCAGGACTCTACCTGGGAGATCAGTACGTATCAGAAGGGGACAGGAACCAATGGGCTGAGGGATGGGTGTTTGGAAATGGAGAAGTCCAGGAGAGCAAAGCTAGGAATGAGAGGGAGAGGAGGACACGATGAGTTGAAGGAAGAGGTGGGTGTGCCCATGGACTCTGTGAGATCGACTTAAAATCCAAGAATCTGAGTCCGGCATCTTTCCTCTGTCTCTGTCTTTCTCAGATGCAAACGTTTGACCAGGACAGCCCTTACGCTGTCCTGGGAAACTTTTCTTTAACATTTAACTTTTCTAAACTTGCACATCTGTGCGCTGTTCCTCCCTCCCTGCAGAGATATAGCAGCCAACCGGCGCGAGCTGGCTCACCTGCGCATCACCCACATCCTCAACGCCTCGCACAGCAAGTGGAGGGGGGGTGCCGAGTACTACGAGGGCACGGGCATCCGCTACCTGGGCATCGAGGCCCACGATTCGCCCTCCTTTGACATGAGCCCCTACTTCTATCCTGCAGCTGACTTCATCCACCAGGCGCTGAATGAAGGTCAGATCGCTGGGACAGAAGTGGGGAGGGTGGGTGGAAAGCTGGGTTACCATCCTATTGCAAAGCACCCTGGAAAACAAAGCTATTTCTAGCCTGATATGGTGCGTTCTGCTCTGGATCACCCCCTCCAAAGAGGAGATGGGTTAGGTTGGAGCACTGCCCCCAGGGGTCACAGCCTCAGCCTGTGTCCAGCTCTGTTCCTATTCAGACTGCTTTGGGAGATCGTGATGCACTGATACCCTTTGCCAAGAGGGGGACCACAGTGCCTCACAGTCATGCTACACCCCAGGCCCTACATCCAGCCCTGGAGGCTGCACACCTGAGCCAGCGCCAGGATGCACGCGGCAAAGTTGGGCCCTCGGTATTTTTTCCGGTTGGGATATTCCTGCTGTGACACAGCCCCTGTGCTTTACCCCCAGGGAGGATCCTTGTGCACTGTGCTGTCGGGGTGAGCAGGTCGGCCACCTTGGTCCTCGCCTACCTCATGATCCGCCACCACATGCCCCTTGTAGAAGCCATAAAGACGGTCAAGGACCACCGCGGCATCATCCCCAACCGGGGGTTCTTGCGCCAGCTGGTCGCCCTGGACAATGCCCTGAGGCTGAAGAGGAGTGCATGAAGGAGGACGAGAGCGGTGCTCACCCGGCGCCCGCTGAGTGCCAGAGAGGGCTTTCGTCCCGGTGCAGGTGCTTGGCAGCTAATGGGTTCCATGCAACCGGCCCTGCCCCCCCCCTCAGCTGAGGGGGTCCCCAGACTGCGAGCTACTCCTAGCGGTGAAGCATAGGCCCTCAACCTGCAATCTTGCCACTTAGGTAGGCCTGATGTATAGCCTCCTTCCCAGCCTGCTCGCCCAGAGATGCCTCTGGAGGGACTCAGCCCCACGTTTCAGGTTACTCTCGATCCCTGTTGGCTCCAGGAAGCCTTCGAGGGTTGGTTCTCCCACCTGGCAGATGCATTTGCCAAGCCAGTCCCATCCCTCCCTCCCAGGAGACTGAAGCTGTGTGTGTTCCTTGTTTTGTTGCCCATTTGTTTTTGGTCTGTGTAGCCATGTGAATTCAGTCTGGCGTGCGGTCTCTGGCAAACCGGCCTTTTGTCGTAGCCTGTGGGTGTCCTCCATGCCTAGTGTTAACCTGTACAAATAAAGGCAGCGCTAAGGAAGAGCTCTGGCCATCCTTCGTGTGCTTTGGGACAGACTTTCTGTTCCGGCTGGGATCTGCCACAGGAGCCCTGGTGCTCAGGGTTGAGATGGGGTCAGGTCCTCTCTGGTCCTCGCTGCAGGGCAGAAGGGGCTGCAGATCGAATCCTGTCTGATTCTGCAGTTCTGCTTCGTGCTCCTTGCAGCTGTGCAGCTCCCTTTGTGCAGCCTGCTGCTCCCCGAGGGATGCTCTGAGCGAAGGGAGATTGGTTGTGTGCTGTGTGTGCTGTGTGCTGTGTGCTGGCAGTGCCCGCGCATCTCTGCGGGGAGCTCGATGAGCAGCGTGGGCAGCACCCACATTTCAGGAGGGGCTGATCCCGTCCCACACCTCCTCCCCACCCCCTGCACGAGGCTGAGAGCCGCTGGTTGCTCAGCGCCTGCAGCAGGGCTCCCCGAAGGGCTGGTGCACAGAATCACAGGATGATTTGGGNGCGCACGGCGGAGCCGGCCCGGCCCCGCGGAGCCGCTCCCGGATGCCCCCGTTCCAGTGGTGCCACGGTGAGAGCGGGGCCGGGGGGTGGGGCTGGGAGCTTGGAGGGGTTGGGGCGGCTTCGCCTCCCGGGCGGTGCCTGCTGGCCCCTCCCGGGGCTCCGTGGGGTCCCTCCGCTGTCCCCTGGGGTCCCCCCCGTGCTGCCTTGGCCGCGGGGGCTGCTCGGGGGCAGCGGTTCGCACCCAGAGCTCCGGGCCCGAGGAGCTTCCCCTGCTTTCGCTCGTGCTGCTCGAGATGAGAGCCCCTCTCCCACGTGTCCGTGGAACAAACTTCTTTTCACAGAGCCCAGGCTGGGCTCCTCGCTCTGCTCCCGGCTGCAAGGAACTCACAGGAACGTGGAGCTGACTTTGCACATGTGAGGGGGGTTTGGTTAAATGAGAAGCGGTTTATTTTTACGGCTAACAGTTGAGAAGCTGCGCTGGGAATTCCACCATCAAAGCCCTGCCTCAGCAACAAAGGCTGGGCTCTTTTAATTTGTGAAGGGGTTACAGCCTTTGAAGCTAAATATAATGCAAGCAGTGGCTTCCTCGGCTGCAGTGCGTGCCCTGTGCGTGCCGTGCAGGGTGAGCAGTGCCCCTGCAGTGCCTGCCGTGTGCTGAGTGCAGGGGTTCCCCTCCAGGCTGTATGAAAGCAACACCCAAGGCAGAGTTTGCTTTGGGAGGCTCTGAGCAGCCACAGCTCTCCCCGGCTTCCCGAGGCGTGGGCTCTGGGAAGCAGCGAGAACAGAGCCCAGCCTTGTGCAAAGGCCGAGATGTGGGCTGAGGAGCCCGGCCGTGGGCATCTGACGGGTGCGTTTTGGCCTTAAGCCCTGACCTCACAAATCTTTAAGTCGATTAATATTGAAGTCCAGCAGATTTCTTATCTGCATACTGTTGAGAACCTTTGCAGATTTGGAGCCAATGGTGTAAATACCCAGTGAAGAAATTGAATTTTCAACACAGTTGCATTCCGAATTTCTTAACAGAAGGTATGCACTGTGCTGGCTTGGGATTTCAGCTCCTATTTTGCATCACAGTGTCTCCTCCTGTTGCTCAGCTGTAGTCTGGAGGCTGTAAGGTCCCCCTGAGCCAGGGGACAGCTGTCCCCATTGGGAGCTGCTTGGCACAGGGGTGGCTTTTGCAGGAAGCCCATTCCAGCATCGCAGCAAAAGCAAAAGCATGGAAGCTGCATTCAATTATCTGATGCAAGCCCACAGCTTTTGTGTGGGAGTGGAAAGAATGGTTTTATTTAATGACCTGCTGCGTTTTCCATTTGTTTTATGGAACAAGAATTGGGGTGAGAGAGAAGCTCTGCTCAGCAAAGCCCCCGTGCCTGCCTGGTGCTGGTGCCTGGCTCCCGGCACTGCAAAGTGCTGCACGGACAGGGACCGTCCCACTGCCCTCAAGGTGCAGAAGGGGCCTGGGGAGGCTTCAGCTGCTGAAATGCGTTGCTTTGGTTGGGTTTGGAGCCCATCAGGCTTTTGCTGTATTAAAACCAGATTTGCTCTGTTCCTTTTGAGCTAAAAATACAAAAGCCTTTGTCAGGCGAAGGGGAGCGCTAATTAATAGCAGCGCTGAGCCAGCGCCCACCCTCCAATAAACCCCTCTGGGAGGTGGGGGGGCCAGGCTGGGACCCACTGCTCCAGGGCCTGTCCTGGTCCCCAGATGGGGCACAGCACTGCCTGGAGCTGTGCTCGCCTTCCAGCCCCGCTGTCTGCAGCTCCAGAATTCCCAAGTGCCTCTTGCAGGAATGAGCCTTGCTGAGCTGCTGAGGCTGAGATGAGCTGTGCCAGCTGGGCTGGGCTGGCAGGGACGTGCCAGGCCTGCTCCTCTCTGCTCCTTTGGCACGGGGCTCTGAGTTACAGCATCTCTTCTCCCACCTCCTCCGACCCTGTGCAGAGCTACGCGTGCACACACGGGGAGCAGGGGCTGCTGAGCGAGGCTCCAGCTTGCTGTGGGGCTGTTGCTGTTGTGGCAATGGCTGGAGCTTCACAGCAGGTCCTGGCAGCAGCTCTCAGTGTGAGACAAGCGTAGGAAGCAGCATTGGTTCATCTGCTCTCCCACTCGCTCCTGACCCACGATTGCTGCCACAACAGTTCTTTTTTTGGCCAACTTCAAATGAGCCTTCCTCCACCCATCAGCAGCCGTGCCCCAGCACCCTGCTCACCACCATTACCTCAGCTACTTGGTCACTGATTTTTTTTTTTAGGAGCTGAGCTAATTTTTTAAATTCTTTTTTTCCCAGCAATCATTTCCAGCAGGGAAGTGGGGGGGACAAAAAAGAAAAAAGAACCTTTCCTATTGTCTTTCCCTGCACCTGGTGGTCTCAGAGCAGAGGGCTGGGAGGACAGGACCCAGCAAACAAACCCTCCCTCTCTTGCTCTGTGGATGAGTGCAACACGGGCTGTGTGCAGCAGTCACAGGACGCAGAGGCCAGCGAGGAAAACCCCATTTCCTGCAGCCCAGGTGCTCGCCTGGAGCTGCTGCACAGCAACAAGCTGCAGATCCAGGGCTGGGAGCCTCCTGTCCTGCCTGGAGTCTGCTCTGGGCACGGCTCTGCTGCTGGAGAGCAGCACTGTGTCTGCAGAAATGGCTGCAGTTGGTGCTGGTGATGTGCAAAGATCTCCAATTTCCAGCCCAGAAGATGGTGTCAGGGCTTTGCTGTCTGCGTGCTTTGCAAACTGTGGTGGGGGCTCAGCCCTGGCTTCGGGTAACGACTCATTAGGTGACCTCATTAGGTGAGGACAGAAGGGGTGAGCAGGGGCTGCTCGCACGCCCTGCCCTGGGCTGAGGGTGCCCATCCTGCTCTTGTGCATCCTCTGTGGCATGACAGGAAGGTAAGCTTTGTCTTCTTCTGCTCTTCACCTCTTTTTCCCCATCTTCATTCTAAATACTGACTTTTACTTTCCCCCCAAAGGGTGCTCCTGCAGCGTGGGGCTGATTTACACCAGTAAACCCTGCACCATGCCCCCCATCACCTTCCAGGACCTGCCGCTCAACATCTACATGGTCATTTTCGGCACCGGCATCTTTGTCTTCGTGCTCAGCCTCATCTTCTGCTGCTACTTCATCAGGTGAGCCAGGACCCCGCTGCAGGGCAGTGGCACTGGGTTGGCATCCCCGAGGCTGTTTGGGTCCCCTGGGTGCCTCCACCTCGGGCAGCCTTTTGCTGCCCGCTGCCTCCTGCAGCTCCCATCCCCGCTTGGGTGCGGTCCCCGTGGTGCCACTGCCATCGCTGTGCCCCGTTGCTTTGTCCCAGAGCACAGGAAACGCAGGAAGGGGCTCTTGTTTTCCAGGGGACCACGCGGAGCGATGCATTGTGTCGGGCAGGGGAAGGAGCGGTGCTGCACGGGAGAGGATGTCTTTCCATTGCCCTCCCAGCTCACTCAGGGCTATTTTTAACCTCAGCAGCAGCTGGCGTTTCTGCGGGCCCGAGCTGCTCAGCTCTTTGCTGTGGGCTGCCCCGGCCCTGCTGCCATCCCCCACATCTCTCAGCCCTTTGCAGGGCTGTGGAAGCACGCTTGGGTGCCTGGCTTGGGAGAGGAGCCAAGGCTGCAAGCAGCCCCGTGCCTCGCTGGGCCGCTTTGCAATGCAGCCGTGCAACAACTCTTGCAATAGCAAAGCCCTGCACCCTGCCTTGGCCAAGGTCACGGTGGGAGTTGCCAGCAGGCGAGTGCTGGAAATAGGGCTCTTCCTGCACCGCGAACGACTTCCGAAGGCAAACAATCAGGGCTGCAGGCTGCTGGCCCTTATCGCTCCCCGCCGGGCAGAGCAGAGCCCCCGGTGCTGTGGTGCTTCAGGCTCTGGGAAGTGCACCCTGAGGGTGCTGTGAAGCTCATGGTGCCTTTTTCTCCCCCTCTGTAGCAAACTGCGGCACCAGGCACAGAGCGAGAGGTTCGGCTACAAGGAGGTAAGGCTGATGGCTGCCTTCTGTGGCACCCACAGAGATTTGGGGCCAAGGGGGAGGTGGGTGCAGGCAGGTGGGGATGCAGTGGGGAGCGATGCTTCTTGCCCCCAGTGTCCCCAGCAATGCATTGGGCACACTGCTGCTGTACCCCAGCTCAGCCTGGCTCATTGCAGCTCCTGTTGTTGAAATCCCTGGGGTGGAGCAAAGGCAGCGGTGCCCCTGGGCTGGGGCTGTCCCTTGGGAGCCAGGAGCAGCGTTAGGGGTGCTTGGTGCACAGCGTGGACACCGTCACTCTCTGTCCAGCCTGGGCTTTTCCCAGCTCAGTGCTCATTGCATTGAGACCCAACACCAGGATCAGTGCTGGCTGCTCCTGATGCCCATCTGCTGTCTCTTTTTCCCCCCTCCAGGTGGTTTTGAAAGGTGATGCCCGGAGGCTGAATGTGCATGGGGTGAGTGTGGTGCTGCCTTTGGGCTCCCAGGGATGGGTGCGCTCCATGGAGCAGGACAGGGGTGTGCCAGCACCAGGCTGGGTTGGAAATGGGGAAAGAAACCCTTTCCTGGGGGCAGCATGGGAATGGACTCTGCTGGAAATACCTGGGAGGAGGCACCCTTGCAGCAGGGCTGCCCTGGCTGCAGCGTTCCTGGCAGGAGGGGGCTGCACGTGGGCATCGCGTTGTGTCCCATCCTCACCCCTTCTCGCCCCCAGCAGCAGACCTGTGCCGTCTGCCTGGAGGATTTCAAGGTGAAGGAGGAGCTGGGGGTGCTGCCGTGCCAGCACGCCTTCCACCGAAAGTGAGTACGGGTGCAGGGAAAGGGGATTTCCCCGCTGGGGGGTTTGGGGTTGGCATCCTCCCATGCCGGTGCCCCGCAGGTGCCTGGTGAAGTGGCTGGAGGTGCGCTGCGTCTGCCCCATGTGCAACAAACCCATGGCGGGGCCGGGCCAGCCCCACGCTGCCATTGGCACGCTGCTGGACGAGATGGTGTGAGCGGCCGCCGTCGTTTTCATGGAACGATGAACGCTTCATCCTGATGGATTCAGGGGTTCTGAGCTGGGGTTTCAGCTCACGGTGCGTCGCTTTGTTTTTGGGGGCTGTCTGACGTGCCCTGCAAGGACCTGCAGGAGGCAGAGCCCAGGGGGCCGCGAGCCCCCTCCCCACCACGTGGAGCATGTTGTACCCTTCCGTTCTCTCAGGCTCTGCTTTTTGGGGAGAAGTGTACAGTTTTGTGTAAGACGGATTAAACAGATGTTTTCTCAGCTGTTTTCTGAGCTGTGAGTGTTTGGGGGAGGACAGCACTATTTGGGGGACCCCCAGGAAACAGCAAGGATGGGGATGGGCAGCACCCACCACGCCTCATTGCACACCCAAATGACATTAAACAGGAATAAAGGCACAAAACGCGTGCATTACAAACATGCAAAATGCAGTTTCTGGATCTTACTTAACACCACCCTGCAGAGACGGGACCCCCCCGGCGCTCAGAAGGGGCTGTGCACGTCGTAACGAAGGGCGCACATCTCACGCAGCCGCGTGCCGCTCCCATTCATCATACGCTATGAACCGGAAGGATCGCTGGAGTGCTCTCCGCGCCCGCTCCTACCGTCGCGCCCCGCACCCCCAGCTCAGGGCGAGGCGGCTCTCCCCGCTGCTGCCCGGTCTCCACGCACCTCCCGCCCCCGCCCGTCGTCTCAGCGCGGTCCCGCGCCCGCCGCCTCTTTCTGCGCTTTTCCGGGGCCGCTCGATGCCGCGGACCGGCGCCTCATTACCTATGCTAATTTATTCATAATGTGCCACGCCCACTTCCCCTCCTCCTTTACGGCAGTGTTTTACTACAGCGGTGCGGTTTGCGGCGGCCGCTCGCTGTGAGGCGCTGCGAGCCCTCCGGGGCGCTGCAGGCCGCCATGGAGCTGCAGCGGCCCGAGGAGCGGCCGCCGGCCGAGCAGGTGCTCCGGCAGCTGGGGCAGCTCCTCGGCGAGCGGCCCGGCGTGGCCGCCGAGCTGGAAGCGCTGGTGGAGACCGCGGATCCGCAGTGGCTGTTGGGCAGCCCCGGCGCTCTGGGCGAACTGGCGGCCGCGCTGTGCGCCTTCGCGGCTCTCCCGGAGCGGGATTCGAACTCGGGCAGCGCGGAGCGCAGCGCCTTCGCGGCCGCCGCTGAGAGAGCGGCCGATGCGGGCGCGGTGTTCCTGCGGCTGCTGGGCCGGCTGCAGGCGGGGGGCCCG